>CM035356.1:3961355-4246355 GCA_020137815.1 Hormiphora californensis
CAAGATGGGGATTGAGTATGGGTGGTGGTAGAGCACTGGGGGAGCCAATACAATAAATTATTCAAGAGCAGATAGTTTTGAACAACAACTGTATGTGATAAAAGTGACTCTAATCTCCTTTCTCTCTATCCACAGATCTACTGGGTACGGGTGTACTAAAGTAGGGACCTATCACCAGGGCTGGGGGGACTAACCGGCTAGACTATCTCCCTTGAAGGAGAATAGTTGGGTATTCCATCTCTCATCCTCTGATAATTGGACCTCAGCCAACTGTCCCCCATTGAGGGTATCACATGTCAGGAGGAATTGCAGGAATTCCTTATTGAACTCCGGAAAATCCATTTGACCCTGACGTGGGGATGATGGTTGTGTAGTGAAGGGGATTCAGATCATGATATTGCATAACATTGAAACTTCTTCTCTAGCTATACCCCGCCCTTCTTCTCTCTTCTCTATCTATACCCCGCCCTCTTCTCTACCTACCCCTGCTGTGTTGAGGGTGGTGTTGGAGGTATCTTGGAAGGATCGAGTCAGATGAAGGGCGGGTATTATAACTGAACTGCGGGTGCCCTCTGCCTTGTAGTTATCCAGGTAGGAGAGGAGAAGGGAGTAGAGGGTCATTGTCTTGCCGCTACCCCTTCCACCAGTAAGAACTGCCCGGAAACTGAAATGATGTTTGTTATTTCTGGGATTTCTAGTGTTATACCCTGTAGTCTGTACCCTCAATCATTGAGATAAAACACGCGACACTCAGCTAGAATCTTGATCTGCCGAACCCTCACAGGGCACGCAGCTACTAGAATCAGGAGGAGTGACAAAAAAGGGGTTACAAAGTTTGTAGTATTGATAAGAAACATACCTTCCATCTTCATTCTTCAAGATGTCCCTAAAGTGTTCTCGGTACTGTACAAACCCCTCCTTTGACACCATATAAATCCTGGGAGAGAGAAAAGTTATTGATCTGGCCTCTGGGGAAATGTTAATCTAACAAAATATGTACTGTCCTCTCTGAACCGGGCTGAAGGCATCGTGTGCGATATTACAGTCATGTAGTATGACAAGTGAAATGTTAATCTGTTCAAACAAACGGGAGAAGATCTGTACAAATTATGAAACTGAAAAGTGTGATATTAATTCAACCTTTACCTGTTGTAATAACTGTCTGCCACTGGGTGTGCCCAGCAACTTGTATCTTTCATCTTTAAACCGGATGACAGCTCCCCTTTGTGTTTTCGTGATCAAAACTATCAGCAGTTACAAGGTCCTAGATAGAGGTTGAAATAACACAGGATTCGAATTCATGACTCAGGAATGAACATGTAAATACTCAATTAGAAGAAGTCAGTATACTTTTGGTCCAAGATTAGACTGAGTTTAGTAGTTTCTAGAAAGTATACAAACTCACCTTGTGCTTGAGTTGAGTTTTAACAACATCTTTTAATTTTAAATCCATTCTAGCGACATCAGCTCCCTCTGGGGCGCGGTAGCGCCCTGTCTTTACGTTTTGGTATGGGCATGTTCTGCTCCACATGTCGCCAGTGAGTGGAGGCAAATCTGCTACACAGAGGACTGTGACGAACTGTGTCAAACACACACTTTCTCATGCCTAGTCACAGGGAAAAGGGAGATATACTGGGTAGGATAGCGACTGGCTATTTGAAATGGCGGCTAACTTGAAACACCCCCTCTACAGGCCAGCGGGTGCACCAGATTTGGATTTTTAGACATCAGTGGGCTAGTCAGAACTCATGCCAAGCTCACTGATTGAGGGGGGAGATGAACTGTTCGCAGTACTGTCTCCATGATCTTGGAGATAAAAACGGGTTCAAGAAATATCAATCAGTCTACAAAGTTCAAAATACGAAACCAAAACTATAAAACTAAAAATTCACAAATTATCTCTTTGTAGCAGCGTTCTTCATACACTTCTCTAACATCCCAAACTCCTTTTGACAGGTGCCTTGAACAGTATTTGAACTCTTGATGACACAGTTTGTGTAGGCGGCTGCCTCGGGGGTGCAGGCTGATACTGATTTGAGAAGTTTCCGGAGGCGAGCACCAGCCGCGGAGCCTGCAGCTGCAGCTGGGGTCATAACAGGGAGTTGTTTTGTTCAGGGAGTTGTTTCGTTCAGCTGAAGAGATGGTCGAGCGGGAGACCGGGGTCACTTTCTCATTATAGAGTGCTGTTTAGGAGTGCTATATAATAGAGATTGGAGATGTTAGGTTATGGAATAGGAAACTATAGCAGTGTATTGTCTGGTACCTATAAAACACGCATAGTTAGGAGGGTTAGAAAAATAATTGTAATTCGAATTACAACACAATGGAATAAGAATAAATGTTCGCTAAGGTTAAATTGTAAAACTGTTGAATTTAAAAACAATCGCTATGCTCCACATCATCATGAGGCCCACCTACCCCTAACCAGACACTCTCAGTAGAAGAAATGGGCACTATCATTTGAATTAAAAATCAGATATAAAATCTCACTCCTGTGATATCATGAGAATTGATTGTCTTTGAATAACTTAAATTGTTGTGTGTTAAAATAGAATAATCAGGCTAACGTTAAAACCGTGTGGTTGATAACGCTAAAACCGTGTGGGTGCGTCCAACTGTAGGATTTTCATCCCAACTTTGTCTTCCTCCTTCACAGTGGAGAGATTCTGTGGTGTTAGGAGGATGAACTGACTCTTGTGGATGTTGCTGCTCTTACTGTATTCGATCAGCATTTTCATCGTGATCCGTCGGTTGAACAAGTCCTGCAGAGAAAGGGTCTTAGAGGGAGAAGAGAAATATGGACGGCTGGAGTGTGTATTTTATGTGCTTTTACACATCATCAGATAAATTGGTTAACAAAAGAACAAATGACTCGTATTTTACTTACCATGAACACATCGAACTCATCCAGACATCGGAAGGGGCTCTCCATTAGACACCAGAGACTGCATATGAAACAGACAGTAGAGAAGGACCGCTCTCCCCCTGACAAAGACTTGACATCGTGGGTCTTCCTATTCGGCATGTTGAGCTGCATGTTGAGTTCCCCGTTCTTGTGATCAACCTAGGGAAGTGAGAGTAGGGTCACCTGGGTCAAGAGGAGTGAGCTGTGAGAGACTCACTCCTCTCCACTCTCACATTGAGTTAGAGTGGGGTGGATGCGGTGAGAGTGGTGCTACCCCCACCCTGTGTCTGTGATGCTTCGGTAGCTCAAGGTTAGTGAGGAAAAAAAGGGACATAGAAATACAGTAGCGAGATATGTGCTAACCTTAATCTGTCCTGAGTAGCCCCTCTGGCTAAGATTCATGGAGAAGAGAATACTCAGACGGTAGGAGATTTCCTTCCTCATTATGAAATAATGCTTTTCCCTGTCCGCCTGGGCAGATTTCAACTCCTGAGCTAGCTCGTTGATTTTCTTGATAGCACTCTTTTTTCGCAGGTACTTTGATTTGATTTCTTCCAGCCTGCAATGTGATTGAAGTAGAAAATTAGAACTGTTACCATGCATTGGAGACAAAACAACTGAGGTCATAAAACCATGTCCATTGATAACATGTTAACAATATGAACAACGATATAATGGTACTAAATCAATTAAAATTGACAGAAGCTTTCGAGAAGACTATATTGAAGTTCAGCTAACACGTTAACTCACTGGGTGGCGAGGGCGTCGATTTCACTCTGGGAGATGCTACTTTTGTTCACCTGTTGCTCTAAATTACGAAGCAACTTCACAATCTGGCCAGGCTTCTTTCGTGTCTCGATTCTAGGACAACACTGAATGGCCATCGCTGTTCCATCTGAAACATGTCAAAGAATTTAAAAAACTGTGGTCCGATGAATAATGAGTTTTTATCACTCATTCTTAGTGAAAGAAACAACTGCAACAAAAGCAATAATCACTAGTATTTTACAATTCCTGACCTTCGATTTGTTTCTTCTTTGCGTTAAACTCATTCTCCGCTTTGGTCGTCTCAGCCACGATCTCCTTCTTCTTGTTTTTCAGTCTGTCTGCCTCCTGGCTGATCCTGTTTTATAGAGAGACAATTATGAGATTCTGTCTTTCTGTTTATAGTAGGGTACTCCGTACTGTGTATCAGAAACTGTAGAACATAGTTGGTGCTTATTCTTACTTATCTCTCTTCCTCTGAAGAACACCCATCTTGGTCCTCAACTCTTCCAACTCTGACATGATGGATCCGTCTGTTTTAGTACTTTCCTCCCACCTCCTCCTGGCCTCTCTGTACGCTTCATCTAACTCAGCTCTCCTTCCTTCCAGCGCTTCCTTCTTTTCAGCTAACTCCGCCAACTGAGCCTCGTACACAATAACATCTTGCTGAAGGGCTGTGGCATCCATCATCGGGGCCTGAGGGGGGGGTGTTCAAATTGTTCATACTGTATTTAGGGGAGTTGTTATGTTCTCTTCTTTAAATTTGTAATTTGTTGCAGGGTACGGAGAGAGGGCCGAACACGGCAACTGGGCAAGATATGTTAAACTTACATCCTCCAGATTATCAAGCTCAATTGCCCGCTCGTTCAGACTATTCAGCTCCCTCTTTATATTGCTCTGCCTGTTTCTGTTCCCCACTGCTTTGGTTCTGATCGCTTTTAGTTGACCGTCCAGGGATGAATATTTCTGGTTGAGGATCTCCCTCTCACTTGTGATCCTGCTTCTTGCGTGGGTCAGCTGTCTGAGTAGATCAGTGGTGTCCACCTGGTGGGCAGAGTTTCAGTTAGGATTCAGGAGTTAGGGATTAGGATTAACGGGTATCAAAACGGCAGTGGACTAATATTATTTCAGGAATAGGTAGATGTAACATCTCACATTGAGCATCTTGGCAGTTTGTCTGCTGAGATCGTTAGAGTAGACACCCCGGGGTTTAACATCATCCCCACTGAGGGTCCAGGCACTCATCACATTTTTAGGGGCATGCCCAACTATCAACCCTCTCGCTTCTTCGCTGTTCTCAATCAGTAAAACCTGCTCCATTGTCGTCTGAAAACAAGAGGTGAATTAAAATGGGGGCGGGGGTGCTAACATGCAGTATAATAAGAAAACATAATTTGGCCTTCTAAGACCTAGCTTAGTGGTCCATACTGACATCTGAACCATCATTCCTGAACCACCCCCCTCCGATAAGTGCAAAGTTAACTCACCAACTCCACGAGGGCATTGCAGATCATGTTATCTGACACCTCCAGCATGTCATACATTGTGGGGTGGTTCACATTCTGGGGCCTGTTCCTACTGATATCATACGTCCCATCTCTGACAGGGTGGTTAGCAGGGTGGTTAGTGGAGTGGTTAGCAGGGTGGTGTTAGTACTTAGTAGGGTGGTTAGTAGGGTGGTTAGTAGAGTGGTGTTAGTACTTAGTAGGGTGGTTAGCAGGGTGGTTAGTATTGTGTCGTTAGCAGGGTGGTTAAAAGGGTGGTTAGCAGTATTGAGCGGGGGCATATAAATGGTACTTGTTACTTGGTAAGTAGATGGGGTTTGGCAAAAAAATAGGTACATAGTACAGTCGGACCCCGATTTACCGGGATCCTCGGGGGAAAGGGTTTTGCCCGGTAAATCGGGGTCCGACTGTACATATTTGGAGGGTGTATGAATTGAAGCTAGAAACAAGATGGGAACAAGATGTATATTGCGTCGTCTTTTTACCTGAATTTCATCATGGTTATATTGGGTAAGTTTTCTTTGCAACAGCTCCTGTAAATCTGAGTAAAAACCCCTTTGTCGTGACTATCATGTATCACCCAGTTGTGGAGATGACCCTTTATGGCGCTCTCAATCACTGTAGTCCACTTTGCATCCTTTACACGGATATGTAAACCTGGACAGGGAGAGAGGGGGGGAGTTGGGTTAGGAAGAGAGTTGGATGGAGAGATGGAGTTGGGTTAGGGAGAGAGGCAGTTGGGTTAGGGAGAGAGGAAGGCACGTCCCAGACTGACGTTCTGGTGTAAGATGTTACATTTTATGGAAACATGTCAAATAGTGATTAATTAATTTACCAAATGGTCCCCGTGGTTTCTGATGAAACCGGCCCTGTCTGGCGGCCTCCTCAACCTTCTTTATGAGATGATCCATGTAGGTCCCAAACACCTGGACTCGAGATCTCTGACCGGACTGACAGGTCCTCATCTGGTCTCCAATCTTTCTGTCTCTCTCCTGATTCGTCTCAAGGTCGTCACTAAAGAAAGGGTGGTGGATATTAAAACACTGTATTATTTGACAATGTAAAAAAGGAAAGTTGGCGTATTATTATGTAAGATGCTATCGCAACATTTTGTTCTAACCCTCCTTTACTAAGAGAGCTAGAGGGTCGAACATCGCAACATACGTGATTTGTTTTAGCTCCTCACTCAGTTGCAATCTCTCGTGTTCATATCTAGAGATCTCACTGGACACACTCTGCAGCTCGTTGGTGAGCGTCTCAAGCTTTTGTTTGCAGTCATCCAGCTCAGACTCCCGTTGGGCTCTTTCCGCCTCTACGTTCCTTTTCCTGTTGCTGAAATGGGGGGGGGGGGGGTCAATTTCAACCACTGAAATGCAAGTTATGCTAAAAAGTAATGAAAACCTATCAAACTGTGTCTAACTGTATATTTGTGTAACTGTGTCTAATACCTTTCTTCCATATCCCTAATCTTGTTCTCAATCTGCCTCTTGTCCTGCGTGATGTCCCTTGCTGAAGTCTTGCAGTTTCCAATTTCCTTCATAACATTCGCCACCTAGACACAAATTATTGTAATTATTGCCGGGGGGGGGGGGGGGCTCTAGTTTGATGAAATACAGTACGAATTCTATTTGTTGATAGCTGGCCCCTAAAAATTACTCACCTCTCTCTTCTTTGCCTGTACCATACACTTCAATGACTCGCTATCAGACTGCAGGCTACCGTACTTATCACTCGCTGTTTCAATCTCACTCTCAAGCTTCTTAATCTGACTGTCAACTGCCCGAACTTCAGAGTTTTTCGCAGTCACTTTCCGATCGAAATCAGGGGCTTTTTCAGTTTTTAGTGAGGTTATGTACTTCTCCAGTGGCTCTGCTTCCTGTTCCAGCGCAATTACCTAACAAGGGGGAAGTGATACATCCGAGATGTCTAAAAAACTACAAACTGAAAGGCAACTACCGCCGGTAAATTAAATGAGATTAAAATCAATTAATAATTGAATTAAATGAAAATCACCTTGCTCCACACTAGCTCATCTTTTGCTGCACTAATTTTATCCCGGAGTCCTTGGAGTAGGTTTGCCTCTGCGTACTTGCTCTTGGTCGAGAAAAACTTAGCCCTCATTTCAGGTAGACTAGCTTCTTTTCTCCGTATTGTGCTGTTGAGTGTCACAACTCTGTTGTCAATCTCCTAAATATGAGATGATGTTACCATAGCAACTACTAGCAACTACAATTACTAGCAACTACAAACATCTCCTAATAAGGAAGGAATTATGTTACCATAGCAACTACAAAATCAATTGTACCTGGTAGTCGTTAATCATTGTTTCGAGGTGAGTGGATTGAAGGAAGAACTTGTATTTGTCAGAAGGTTCCTTTGTAGCCAGGAACTTCTTACTCATTTCTTGGTTCAGAATACTAATTGGGTTGGTAACCTGGGGGGGGGGGGTAAAGTTGGGTCAATGAACCGTGGGTTGTGTAGTTTAGGCCATTAAAAAGATTCTAAAAAAGAAAAATTGGCTATAAAATAACTTGATATGTCAAAGTCCATAGTTTCAATGCTTTGTCTGTATTACTGCTCCCCTAATAATACAGCGTGTTATTATACCTGTATGTTGTAGTGACTAAGCAGGAGCTGTAACTGGTTGTGAGTGCTCGAAATGGTCTTCCCAGTGTGAGATTTCAACTTGTAGTAACTTTGTGACTTAGCAATCTTCCTCTCTACAGTTACCGTATCGCCGTAATCCTGGAAATGTGCAATAACTTTATAAACAGTGAAAGAACAATACTGGCTACAAAATTCTCTGAGAAGGGAGATCTCTAACCTCGTAGTTCCAAGCTGATTGTTTATCATTAGTGTTACAAAGGGTGACAGTCACTTTAGCGTATGTGGATCCCTGTTTGATAAACTCTGTAATGTTGGCACCTCTGTTTGTAGCGTTACTCTTACCGCCTAGCCCTATCAGCAGGGCCATCAGGATAGCTGATTTACCACCTGAGACAAGGTAAGATCGTTAGGACATTATCATTCTCGACCAGGTAAAATAATACGGGAAAGTTTGGCAGACTAATTAAAACTCGGTCTAACTTACTCCCGTTTCGGCCCACAATAAATGTTATCGAAGGGGCTAGTTCCACTTCAAAGTATTCGTGACACATGAAGTTCTCAAGTTCGATCTTCATAATACTGCCGGGGACATGACGTGGCTCTGCTAACGAATCAGTAATCTTCTTCTTTTTCGACGAGCCGCTCGGACCGTCGGGGGATCGCTTTACTTTCGACATTTTTTGAAGTTTCACTCAGACATGGTTCTAATGGGAAAATATGGTATTATCTTCCTTCCACGCCTTGTGAGAAAACAAGCTTTGGCCAAGAAAAGAGACAGAAACGATGTTTGTTGACAGTTAGAGGAGAAAAAAAACTAGCCAAAAAGGAAAAAGCGAAAGAAATAAAGTTTTTTTTTTTTAATTCACTAACCCCAACACCGATTGGCATCACTTTCCAACAGCCGAAGAGAAGCTGCCGAAGAGAGAAAGGGGGTAACCATATGAAGAGTTAATCGCGATGAGTCTCATTCACATTGGGTTCGATCATTTGCCCCCGGTGTTGGGGATAGTAATAAATAAATCTTAAAATCGCTCAAATATTACTATAAATAAATAAATCTTAAAATCGCTCAAATATTACTATAAATAAATAAATAAAATCTCACACATGTTTCAAATATTGAAGTCCATGTTTTCCAATCCTGTTGGGGCGTACTTTGTACGGCATCCTCTGAGTGACCTCAGGGTGGCTACCAGTAGGCAGAACCTGAGCCGCCTTCTGATTGCCGCCAAAGCCTCACTGTAGATTTCTCCGTGTTTGTTTTCAATCAGTTTGGCTGTCTTCTTAATCGCTCTGTCCATTTCAGGGCCAACACCACCTGTTGTGGTAAACACTAGTGGAGAAAAGGTCCCACCCTCGACAATCTGGACTCGTCTCATGTAACAGGTCTTCTTGGACTTCTCGTGGTTTTTGTACAGAGATGATGGCTTGATATTGAGATAAGAAGCTGCCATCGGGTGACAGACTCTGACATCCATGTAGGACATCTGGTCAGGAGCCCACAATCCCATGCATACGATGTCCATACGGGCGTCTCTGTCTGTATTTGCCCAAGGATATTGCTGCATTTCTTGGTCGTAATCCTCACATGGTTGTAGGAGTTTTTCAGTTTCTATAGACCTGACACCAGCGTAGGATAAGATATCAGCAAAGTTGTCTCTCAGGCGGTCGTGTCTGTAGATTGTGTAACCACCTTTGTGACAGGACAATGCGTGATCGGCACTGTTACTGGACCCACATGGGCATTTGGAGGGGAGATCGAGAAACGGTAATCCAAATCGAAGGTGCATCGCATCGACAAACTCTTGTTTGGTCAGGTGATGTCCATGTGCTTCGATGGGTCTTGCTGTCAGCCAAGAGGATGCCCCAGGTTCTTGGTTTAGTGATTGTAACCGGTTTTCCGTGTCAGTCATCCTTGCTTTCAGGGATTTCACCTGGACAAGATGTCTTTCGATTGTACTTTCTTCGCATTCCTTGGTTCTCTCTCTGGTGATCTTTTCGATTTTGTCTATCGTAGGACCATCCAGTTCTTCATCTGAGAGAAGGTGCTCCACTAATGGGCCTGTGCAGTGGAGAGAATGCTCGTATGCAGTGTCAGCCGAGAGCATAAGGAACCATAATAAAGTTCAAGAGCGCACCCCATCCAAGAGCGCACCACCTCCAAAAGATACCACTTCAAGAGCGCACCACATCAAAGAGAGCTCCCCATCCAGAAGATACCGCGCGCAGGGGACACCACGCGCAGAAGAGACCGCACGCGCAAATACAACGCCGCGCTGGTCTCTTCTGCGCGTGGTGTCCCCTGCGCGTGGTATCTTCTGGATGGGGAGCTCTCTTTGATGTGGTGCGCTCTTGAAGTGGTGTCTTCTGGAGGTGGTGCGCTCTTGGATGTGGTCTCTTTTGGGTGTGGTACGCTCTCAGGTGTGGTCTCTCTTCGATCGGGTGTGCTCTTGGGTGCTCTTGGAGGCTCTTGAACTTTATTATGGTTCCTTATTGGGTTTTCAATTCCTAGACCCCCCAAATAAAGTCCATTTTTATTCAACTGTTCACCCCCCAAAGTCGTGCGCGGAATTGTTTTGCGCGTTTATCACATGTTAACGTGTAGCGCGCGCAGCGTAAATTAAAATATCGCACGCGCACGAATTGAGGGGTGAACAGTTGAATAAAAATGGACTTTAACGCGATTTTTTTATTTATCACAATGAAAATTTTCCGCGCGCTTCAGCTTAGCGGCAGAGCTTTTAATTTTTAAATAAGCGCGTTACATGTTTTGCAGCGCTTAACTCGAAATTTCGGTCGTGGATGAAAGGCTGCACACCACTGGGCGCGATTATAATCTGGGTGCCTTGCAGCCTGTTTACAGGTGCGCGCTGCCAAAAGAGTATACTTAGACCGACTTTTTTCAAACGGCTATAGCCATGGAACCACATGGTCGATTTGTGTAAACTAAACGGTATCAGTTAGAGAATCGATAGCCCTAACCGGTAACCCCAAACCAAACCCTAACCAGACCCTAACGGATAGCCCTAACCCGTCGCGCGCGCCAAAACTACGAATTGTTAGCAATGAAAGGCACCCAGATTTTAACGTTTTCCCACACCACTTGCACTGGTTGCGAAACGAAAAATCAACCCCGACGAGATTTTTAACAGTCCATTTTTTTCAACTGTTCGGCTGACGGCTACCTCTGAGTTCTGACCTCTTTACGTTTCTTATGATATCTACTGTTCTAGGGTCCTGAGCTGTGATTGGCTGAAATTTCGAGCGCCTGAAATTTCAGCCAATCAGAGTGCAGGATTTGAGCCGCGTGTAAGAGCCTCGGCCTGGAAGCGTATATTAATGTACTTAATTTTTAACTATATTTTATACGTATAGTGTAAGAGCGGGAGAGTCATATATTTTCTTATATTGAATCGATATAAATTGTGAAGTTCATATTCATATTCATAGCTTCCACTGGGCTTTCACTAGTGAGGGGTGGGTGCAATGAAGCTACCGTTCCCCGTCCTAGGTGATGTGATGTGACCGCCATTTATGGGGTGGTTTCTGTGGGGTGAAGTAACGCCATCGCCCATCGCCTCCTTAAAGAACGATATCGAAGAAGGCAAAATGCTCAGATCACTATTCTCTACTACCTACAACAATCTTATCCCATTCTGATCAGCCGCTTTAACTTTAAGATTGTGGTCAGGCGAACAGATCAGTTTAACACGACCTCCCAGACACACAGAACGTGTCCCAACCCCATGTACCTAGTAAAAACCTAACTGAAACCAGTAATTAAACAATATTTAATTGTTTCTTGTTGAATGTTGATAACTCTAGTTCACACAATTATGTTATAGGTCTGATGTACCAGTGAACAATGGATTTCAACGGTAAGTGTACGATTTTGTGAGCATTTATTAGGAAATATATTAGCAATATTAGGAGCAATGAGCATTATTAGGGTCATATATTAGAGCATTATTAGAAGTTAACAAAATTCTTTCGTTTATCCAACATTCATTGCTTTTTATGAAAGTTCTCATTAACTCTTCAGTTCACCAAAGGCAAGGGGGCGCAGAGCCAGTGCTCTTTGAGGATACATCATCTCCCCACCAACAGGTCAGGTATCACACACAACACCATAAATTATGATAGCGGGGGACGAGCCGTACCTCCGAAACGGTGATAGTTGTGCAAAAACAAACTACGGGAACATGCTGGAACAATTCCTGGACGACTTTTTGCAAATTATGAAATTTTTATTCAAAAGTTCATTTTTCATTCATGAACTTTCTACACGTTCATTAATGAATTAAGGACTCTAATTTACCGAGAGTTGGGTATTTTGTTTGGGTTGGATTTATCTTTCTAATGAGCACCATAAACATCAAATTGAAGCACCAGGTCACATGGCAGTTGAGAAAATGCACATGCATGATTTTGGCTCTTCCTGCGACTTTCAATCGGCTGTATCACGGCTACCTTTTGTTCAATCTTTTTTAAAATTTGGGGGAACATCGGATAAGCAAAGATCTTTCCTCACAAGAAAAATCAAGGTCAAAACTCAAAGTTCATTTTTAAGTGTTGGTAGTTCATTCCACTCATTCAGGAACCAACATCCCTAAAGTGATGAAAAGTGATGGTTTTTGTTTGGCCGATACCCTGCAATGATAGAGAGGTGTAAAAATACGTTTCCGGGCTAGTTAGTGAGTGTCCATGTGATCATGATGATATCTGACACCTTTTCTGAGCCATAATTAACGGATTTTCTCAAATGCAAGCATGTGATTTGAGTTTTCGCGATTGGTATCGTGCAGCAATGTTGAGAGATCTCATAGCACCTCAAAAATGATGATTAGTTCAATGAAAAGAATTGATTTATGATAGAAAAGATTAAAACAGACGTCAAAATGAACTAAACGATAATTTTCAATCATAAATCAACTCCTTTCATTGAACTAATCATCATTTTTGAGGTGCTATGAGATCTCTCAACATTGCTGCACGATACCAATCGCGAAAACTCAAATCACATGCTTGCATTTGAGAAAATCCGTTAATTATGGCTCAGAAAAGGTGTCAGATATCATCATGATCACATGGACACTCACTAACTAGCCCGGAAATGTATTTTCACACCTCTCTATCATTGCAGGGTATCGGCCAAACAAAAACCATCACTTTTCATCACTTTAGGGATGTTGGTTCCTGAATGAGTGGAATGAACTACCAACACTTAAAAATGAACTTCGAGTTTTGACCTTGATTTTTCTTGTGAGGAAAGATCTTTGCTTATCCGATGTTCCCCCAAATTTTAAAAAAGATTGAACAAAAGGTAGCCGTGATACAGCCGATTGAAAGTCGCAGGAAGAGCCAAAATCATGCATGTGCATTTTATCAACTGCCATGTGACCTGGTGCTTCAATTTGATTTTTATGGTGCTCATTGGAAAGATAAATTCAACCCAAACAAAATACCCAACTCTCGGTAAATTAGAGTCCTTAATTCATTAATGAACGTGTAGAAAGTTCATGAATGAAAAATGAACTTTTGAATAAAAATTTCATAATTTGCAAAAAGTCGTCCAGGAATTGTTCCAGCATGTTCCCGTAGTTTGTTTTTGCACAACTATCACCGTTTCGGAGGTACGGCTCGTCCCCCGCTATCATAATTTATGGGCCACACACAACACCATATATGGGCATCACGTGCCACTAATGACACATCATCTCTTCATAAACAGGTTTTTAGTATCACATAGCAACTGCTAAACCTCTAACACCCCTTCAGGCCCCGAGAAGTGCCCCCATCCACCACCACCAGTATAACCCTCAGCAGGGATCTGCTCCCCAACAACAGCAGCCCAATTTCGAGCAGTATGGTCAGTATATGAGGGACCCCATGGTGGCAAATATGGCCATGCAGTATGGCAGCAGTCTCGCCACCACTGGGAAGGCCTATGTTGAACAGAACGTGAGTGAAGAATTGTTAGTGTTGTTCTATCGTGGCAACTATCATCATGATTGTATCATGGTTATAATGTTTTGGTAATATTCAAAACTAGGACATTCTCAATATTTTTAGGGTCTCTAATCTCTTAGCTGCAATTGGGGCCCTTAGCTACACCTAAAATACTTCTACCGTGTCTTTGCTTCCTAACTAATGACTAATCAAGGCAAATCACTCTCCCCCTCTTTTCAGCTGGACAGATACATCCCTATATCGCGGGTTAAGTTCTACTTTGCAGTCACCACTGACTATGTGGTACACAAAGTGTTGCTTCTCATATTCCCATTTCTCAACAAGGTATACATCAACTTCCCTTTTACACTAAGTATATACAGTTGGACCCCGATTTACCGGGAGGATAAAATTCCCCCGATATGGGAAAATAACGGTATTTGAACCCGATATACCGGGCACCCCAATTTACCGGGCAAAACCCTTTCCCCCGAGCATCCCGGTAATTCGGGGTTCGACTGTATCTGCTATTGTTATTGGTCTGTCCTATTGATGCCTAACAGTGCACCCTCCTGCCTCTGCCCTCCATAAATATCACCCCCTTAGGAATAGTGTACCTACCAGGACCACACTCTTCTCCCCCAGTCACCCCCTAATTAGGAATAGGGTACCTACCAGGACCACCCCCTCCTCCCCAGTCACCCCCTAATTAGGAATAGGGTACCTACCAGGACCACCCCCTCCTCCCCAGTCACCCCCTAATTAGGAATAGGGTACCTACCAGGACCACCCCCTCCTCCCCAGTCACCCCCTAATTAGGAATAGGGTACCTACCAGGACCACCCTCTCCTCCCCCAGAAATATCACCCCCCCCCCACTTTATCAGGAATGGGGGTGCAAAACAGTGACCCCCCCCCCCCCCCCTCGCCCAGAAATATCACCCCCTTAGGAATAGGGTACCTACCAGGACCACCCTCTCCTCCCCCAGCCACCCCCCCTCACTTTATCAGGAATGGGGTGCGTACCAGAGCGGTGGTAACGAACCGACACGGCACCTAAATTCACCAGATCTTTACATTCCCCTCATGGCGTTCGCTACATATGTTGTCGCGGTTGCTATTGCACTGGGAAACCAGGGAAAGTAAGTCACAATACTGTTAAGTTGCTATACCCATTTCCCCTCCCCCCGCTATTTCTATTTCCCCAAATTAACCCTCACTCCGCCCCTGTTAACCCAAAACTAACCCCAAATTAACTCTCTCCCCAGGTTTACTCCAGAACTTCTTGGAATGACAGCTACCACTGCATTTCGTCTGGTTCCTGATTGAGATTGGAATTGTTCAATTAGCTATGTACCTTATCAGCGTCTCAACAGAAATTAAAATCTTTGACCTCGCTTCTTTCTCTGGATACAAATATGTTCAGTAAGTTTGAATTGTTCACACATTTGTAATTTGTTGTAGTGTCCAGGCGACTCAACAAATGTCCAGCAGAGTGCAGAGTGATAACCGCTTTTCTTCTATGGGCATTAAGTAGAGATCCCTCTTCTAATTGAACTTAAGTTTCCTATTAACATAACATTGCTATGATAACAGCAAAACTGGATCACTCTCCCCGGCCTCTCCAACGTGGCATGGGCTAACGGAGGGAGCGGGAAGGGTCTACCACCGAACCGTTCTAGTGTTGACTTGCTCGCGCGAACCGCGCGCAGTGTCATACAGGGTGGCTCAAATTTTGAGTCAAAATCATATCTGGAATAATTAAATGAATAATAAAATAGCTAATTACAATACATAATAATTTATAATTTACACGAAAGATTGTAGCTGTCAATGCAACCGCAGAGCCATAACTCAACTAGTAACAAGTTCTCACTGTTGGACGTTGGTGATCGTGTGTCTAAGGTTGAAGAATGAGATGAGCAGGAAAATAATTTTGGTTGTTGGGTGGTACCCTTCGTGTGTCAACAGCTGGGAAGCATGTATAGCCCCATTTGATTCTCACAGTGCGCTCAGATGGGGTCGGCGGCGCCAGACAGCTGGGAAGCAGAGTCACCCCATGAAGGGTACCACAGAACTACCACGACCCTGTGTGTCCCACCACTAACAATTAACTCCCCCCCCCCTTCAGTATGATAATCTGTGTAACGATGGCGATATTTCTCGGTACCATGGGGTACTACTTGGCATTCCTCTACAGCAGCGCTGCCATTGTATATTTCCTGGTGAGTGTAGTAGATCGTGTATGGGGGAGGGTAGGGAGTAGTCAGTAGGGGGAGTCCGAGTTGATTTAAATATACTTATCATGATCTACTACCCACTGATATCCGGGGGATTATTAGCATCGATTATATCGTGTTGGTTATGCCTGGGGTCATCCTGGACCCAGATAGATGTTATCCCACGCATAACTATTTCTCTATTTTCAGATTTGTTGATTATTTCTCTATTTTCAGATTTGTACGTTGCGCTACATCATTCTTCCTGATGCGGCCGGGTCAGATCGAATTGCACATGGAAGCAAGAGACGGAACAACCTACTCCTCCTAATTGCCTTTATTCAGCCCCTAATTATGTTCTGGCTCACATATCACGTAACATACGGACCTGATGCTGTCGAAGTGGCGGGCAAGAAACTCTGAAGTGTGAAATTGAGGGACGAAAAGGAACTTTTTACAGTCGTGGGAAATTGGAGAAAGAAGGGAGAGTGTACCGTCTGTGTTATGACCTAGCAACATAGCAATATCAATACATTTGTGAATATAAAATGAATATTATGTTGTGTTATTGCTTGTGTCGAATTGTTTTGGCAGATATTGTTTAAATCCAAGTTCTTTCTTTTCTCTCCTAAACTGGCAATGAAACTGAAATATTGAAACAACAAAGAGCAGTTAGGCACCGTTACCAGGTTACCTGATCCTTTCCCGCTCAACGAGGAGAGTGGTAACCCTGCTTACAGGCGCCGTGCTTACTGCAGGCATCGTGATAACACTGTCTGGCGCCGCGACCCATCTGAGCGCACTGTTTTTGAGAATCAAATGGGGTATGGCGCCGCCATACAGTGCTAACAAGCACAGAGCAGGGAGGCTAAAACAAGTGGCCCTTGTCAGCGCATACTACGCAGCTCTGCAGTTCAACAGAGCGCGCACCGCGCCAAGCTCTCTACGATTTGGGAAATGTCGGTAGACCCCATCATGTCACGGAAGTTAGATTTCAGAAAATACACCCTGTCCTCTCAATGTGAGAAATTGATGTATTACAAGGGTAGAGTCTACCGATCCGTGCTGATTTTTCCGGTACCTCCTTTCCTTAAACCATAAAAGCAGAAAATAAACACTCATCTCCAGATAACAAGAATATTAACCACCCCCTGTCCGGAGTACTGCTTTTTTTCCTTCTGTGTGTGTGTCGCAACACTGGAATCGTGCGCGTTCAGGGCATGTTTCAAGTTCCACGTGTCATAGCATAGCCCCTAATTAGATTAACGGATAATGATTCACACTAGGTTCAAGCCCAGACAATTCCTAATACCGTAGATCAAACCCGGACTTGATTGGATAAACACAGGCTAGGCTATGGGCTCTTTTGTAAAAGTCGTCATGATTCTGTACACCACGGAATCTGTCAACCTAGGCAGCTTCTCCGGCTCACTGGAAGAATAATATCCCGAAATTCAAAAAAAGGCGAGATATGCCCTCTAGACAATTGTCTGCTGAAGAAGCTGGTGTAATTTTTTTCAAGATCCGACGTAAGACGTAGCCAGTTAGCTGTAACATTTGAAATCATGCTCATAATTCGTGTGGTGCGTCACAGTGCTGACACATTGATGTTTAGAGAGTACTGCTTTTTTCCAGAGTACTGCTTTTTCTCTCTCTGCCAAGAGGGCGCGTAGGGGGCTGTGTGTGGGGACTGTGAATGTGTTGGAGTGTGGTGTATCAAGGCAGTGTGTGTGGTATTCTGATTTCTGTCTCTTACACGACTTAGTGTACCGGATACTATAAGCTGATACTATAAGCTGATAGGAGTAGACTGTTATTATACATGACTCATAATGCTTCATATTCCCCTCAGCTGTCCCTACCGGCGACCCCACCCCTCATCTGCTCCATCTCTCAGCTTACCTACCCCTCATCTACTCCAACTACCAGGCACCAGCTATCCTACCCCTCATCTCCCTCATCTACTACATCTCTCAGCTATCCTACCCCTCATCTACTCTATCTCTCAGCTACCCTTCCCCCTCCCCATATACTACATCTTTCAGCTACCCTGCTCCTCATCTACGCCATCTCTCAGCTACCCTACCCCTCATCTACGCCATCTCTCAGCTACCATACCCCTCATATAATACATCTCCCTGATATCCTACCCCTCACTCCTCATCTACTCCATCTCTCAGATACCCTACCCCTCATATATAATACATCTCTCAGATATCCTACCCCTCATCTATTCGATCTCTCAGCTATCCTACCCCTCAGCTACCATATTCCTCAGGTACCCCAATACTCCATCCTGCTAGATAACTGTAAGATCTTATTAGATGCTTCCCCCAGGATACCCACCAGACCAGGTTGTAAGGGTACCTGAAAGGTTCTAAGGAGTATCTAATGAGGTCTGGTGGGTATTCTGGGGGTTTTAGAAGCATCTAATAAGATCTTACAGTTATCTAGCAGGATGGGGTACCTGAGGGATATGGTAGCTGAGGGGTAGGATAGCTGAGAGATGTATTTTATGAGGGGTAGGGTATCTGAGAGTTGACGTAGATGAGGGGTAAGGTAGCTGACTGCTGAGATGAGGGGCAGGGAAGCTGAGAGATGTAGTAGATGGGGAGGGGGAAGGGAAGCTGAGAGATAGAGTAGATAAGGGATAGGGTAGCTGAGAGATCGAGTAGATGAGGGGCAGGGAAGCTGAGAGATCGAGCAGGATGGGGTATTGGGGTACCTGAGGAAAATGGTAGCTGAGGGGTAGGATAGCTGAGAGATGGAGTAGATGAGGAGTGAGGGGTAGGATATCAGGGAGATGTATTATATGAGGGGTATGGTAGCTGAGAGATGGCGTAGATGAGGGGTAGGGTAGCTGAGAGATGGCGTAGATGAGGGGCAGGGTAGCTGAGAGATGGAGTAGATGAGGGCTAGGGTAGCTGAGAGATGGAGTTAGTAGATGAGGGGTAGGGTAGCTGAGAGATGTAGTAGATGGGGAGGGGGCAGGGTATCTGAGAGATGTAGTAGATGGGGAGGGGGAAGGGTAGCTGAGAGATAGAGTAGATGAGGGGTAGGGTAGCTGAGAGATCGAGTAAATGAGGGGTAGGGTAGCTGAGAGATGGCGTAGATGAGGGGTAGGGACTAGGGTATCTGAGAGATGGAGTAGATGAGGGGTAGGATATCTGAGAGATGCAGTAGATGAGGGGTAGGATAGCTGAGAGATGGAGTAGATGAGGGAGATGAGGGGTAGGATAGCTGGTGCCTGGTAGTTGGAGTAGATGAGGGGTAGGTTAGCTGAGAGATGGAGCAGATGAGGGGTGGGGTTGCCGGTAGGGACAGCTGAGGGGAATATGAAGCATTATGTGTCATGTATAATAACAGTCTACTCTTATAATATCCGGTACACTAAGTCGTGTAAGAGACAGAAATCAGAATACCACACACACTGCCTTGATACACCACACTCCAACACATTCACAGTCCCCACACACAGCCCCCTACGCGCCCTCTTGGCAGAGAGAGAAAAAGCAGTACTCTGGAAAAAAGCAGTACTCTCTAAACATCAATGTGTCAGCACTGTGACGCACCACACGAATTATGAGCATGATTTCAAATGTTACAGCTAACTGGCTACGTCTTACGTCGGATCTTGAAAAAAATTACACCAGCTTCTTCAGCAGACGATTGTCTAGAGGGCATATCTCGCCTTTTTTTGAATTTCGGGATATTACTCTTTCAGTGAGCCGGAGAAGCTGCCTAGGTTGACAGATTCCGTGGTGTACAGAATCATGACGACTTTTACAAAAGAGCCCATAGCCTAGCCTGTGTTTATCCAATCAAGTCCGGGTTTGATCTACGGTATTAGGAATTGTCTGGGCTTGAACCTAGTGTGAATAATTATTCGTTAATCTAATTAGGGGCTACGCTATGACACGTGGAACTTGAAACATGCCCTGAACGCGCACGATTCCAGTGTTGCGACACACACACAGAAGAAAAAAAAGCAGTACTCCGGACAGGGGGTGTTAACAGTGCAACACAAATTTACACACTCTTGATTCCCGGTATTTCTAAAGATTTTCACAGTTTTTCAGAAACGTTGGGCCAGCCAACAACAGAACGAAATCAGAAGAATTGAAAAGAGTTCCCTCCCGATCTTTAGGCGAACCCGACCGTAGCGTAGTTTTGGTGGACCTGAAAATATGATATTTATATTGTTAGTTTGATGTCTTGTTCTCATATTGGCCGGAGAGGATTGTGTGTATTTGGATTTGGTTATATTTCCAGAATGATGATGGTGAGAGTTAATTTAATCTAGAAAGTTTAACTCTCGACAACCTACATACCTCTGCCTTGATGTCGGACACGAGATCCATGAGCCATGCCACAACCTTCTCCTCATTATCAGCCAGAGACGCATCGAGTTTCTTGGAGTCAGCCTCGCTCTGTTTATCGATCTGTGCAGAGTAGTCCTCCCCATAACCCTGAGACTGAATAGGAAATAGTGATTAGTTGATAGTTGTGTTCATGTGGAGACTGGATAGGACAGGGTGTTATTGATTAGTTGTGTTCATGTGGAGACTGAATAGGAGATATTGATTAGTTGTGTTCATGGTCAATTGAGTTCTTGAAAAGATGAAATAATACAATGCTCCCTCCCCTGAATAGAACCCCATTGAAACAATTAATCTGAGAACAATGATATATAGGAACAGCGGCGGATTACCTTAGCCATTTTTTCCTGGAAATCGGCTTCCATTTTCTTTTTAAATGCCGTAATTTCCTTTTTAGCTTCCTCCTTGGCTTCTTTCAGCCTCTTTTGCTTCTCTGAAAAGGGGGACAAGAAACTTAAGAAACTTGCCATTTTGTGATAAGTATAACAACCAAACTTAGACAGACAAGATAATCCAATACAAATCAATGTTGATGTGACTTAAATGGCGAGAGATGCAGACAAGATATTACAGATGCCTGCATGCTCGATATCGATGTGCTTACTCTTTTTTGCCTCCGCAACCTTGGCGTTAGCCCTCTGTTCCGCCTGGAGTAACCTTTGAATTCCCTCTGATTTGGTTGCCATCCTATCTAGTGGGAGGTAGTTATTTTGTAATTTTGTTCCTGCCAAAATAGACTGGGACTTTCAGGTTTTACAATTAGCACTGAATTGTTGGTGACGCAGTCACCCTTACAACTCCCAAACTGAATTGGCACAGCCATATTAGTGCCACAGAGAGAATGGTGGGACAGTGAACACCCGAGTTACCAACGGCCCGACCAAAATCAAATGCTGCCCTTTCAGGTTTTCAACTAGAGGACCTAGACTGATGTCGCAGTTACAAACTGGAATCTACCATCAGTTCGAATCATGGTGCTGAACCACGTGAAAGATATATGTAGTCTTATAGGATGACGGTAGTTGACGGTCTTACTACTATTTTTGAGATCGTGGCTGGTGTCCTATTGTCCTATGACCTATATGACAAGGTGACTGGCACAGCTGTACCTCTATATCAAAGTGTTGGATTACTGTTTACGTAAAGCACAGTGGACACCCAACCTGCTATGAGTTTGGCATCTATGATCTAGAATTACTGACACTGGTAGAAAGTAGACATGGCCCTGTTGGCAAACTCGGTTGAGTTAGGGGTTATCCTACGTAAAGAAGCTGGTCTGGCTAAGTTTACAATGGTTACGTACAAAGCCTAATGGCTATAAAAACAGAGCTCATAGTATAAAGGTGCCACGGCTTGAAGAAAGCCTGGAACTCTGATCTGAATGACTTAATTTCCCTGACTTAGATTCTCTGTCGGCTGTAGCAGCTGGGCGCTTGCGGGGACGGGTGAATAGCATTGTAATTCGGTTGCATTTATAATTGGGGGTCCCGGGCTGGGAAGAAATAGGACGTGAACCCAAGTCTGATTTTGAGAAACTGTCCGCCCCCTTTTTTTAGCATAGCTCCATCACCTGACAACATAGAGACTTCAAACTTGGAGGTTAGGAAGATCATGTCGAGTTCTTTCTTACCTCTAAATTTGAAGTCTCTATTTTATCAGGAACCGGATATAACTCGAAAATAATTTTTCCGAAAGGCGAAACCGGACATTTTTAAAAAACCAACTTTAAAGTCGGATTTTTTGAAACTGTCACCCCAAAATGACCGCGCAAGTGAAATTTATCAATTTTGACGCGCACACCACACGTTAATATCGGATTTTTTGAAACTGTCACCCCCCTGGGTATTTTCAAATTTCGTAAATGACCATAAAGCCGGTTCCTGACGAGATAGAGACTTGAAATTTGGAGGTTACGAAGATCTTGCTAAGTTCTTCCGAACCTCCAAATTTCAAGTCTCTATCTTATCAGGAACCGGAGATATGTCAAATTTTGTTATTTCAGGGGGGTGACAGTTTCAAAAAATCCGACTTTAACATGTGATGTGACGCGCAAAAACATTCCGCGCACGAAAAGGGGGGTGACAGTTTCAAAAAATCGGACTTTAGCTTTTCGAGTTTCCAAGTTTTTAGAAATGACCTGGCATGGCGCACGCGCAATCGATGCAGCGCAAAATTAAATAAAAGCAAAATGCGCGTCGCTCGCGATGACATATTTTTTATTTTTATTTTTCCAGGCGGTGGTTTTTTTAAACTGTCCACTCGATTTCGAAAATTTTCCGGGGTCTTTCGCTCCCTTGGAATGCGCTGCAGCCCCCTCATGCGCGCACCCCCGCAACGAGGGGACTGAAGGGAATGCCGCGCGCGCGTTTGGCCTGAGCTCAGGACGGGCCCGGCTGGGTCGAAGATAACTTTGCGAGCGAAAAAACGGCGGTGCTTATAACTTTGGCCCCTGAAGTCCGTTTGACTTGATTCTTTCACTAGCTGTTAGATCTGACAATTATCTACCTTGCTGTTTTTGAGAGGAGTTAATTGGACTTCAGGAGGCTGAGCAATAACCGTTCAAAGATGGGTTGTTTTCAAAAAGTGACGTCACGATTTCCCAAATTGAGGCTCATTTTCTCGAGTTTTCAAAAGTTTTCAAACTTTTTTCTTTTGAAATTTCTTTTTCAAAGTTTTGAAAATTTTGAAATTTTTACTTTTCGACACAGTTTGTTCGAATTGTGTTTGCGATCGACCACAGACCCGTCGCAAACCTCTTGTACTATCTCTATTTCACGAACAAGAAATGTTTGATGTTCTCAGTAAGTCAGCTCTCACGCCGGACCGAAGGTCTGAGCGTGAGCTCGGTTTAGTAGCTCGCTTAACTGGCCGAATGGACAGACTTCGTAGCATGGCAAAGAAAAATGAAGGGTTAAAGGGCAAAGCAAGAAACGACCACCGACATCAAGTTGTGCCCTGGCTCAGACTGGTCAAATTCCTTTGCTCTACCACTAAAAACAATACCTTGTTGCCAGGCCACCTTACGACTATAGAGTTATGTTTAATGTTGGTATCGGAGATACCTCACACTCTGTCTACCTTTGTAATGCACGCTTCGTGCGCTGGCAAGGGAGGGGTAACTTCGTTACCAAAGAGTTGTGTAGCTTTATTGGGCCGGGTATCTTTAAACACTGAATAACTGTATCATTCTAAGTAGTTGTCATTATGGATGAGATAAGATTCGATAATCGATATGAATGTTACGAGTACTTGGTGTGGGAACAATGTCATACGGAAGAACCATCGTTGCTTTGATGCTCCTGAAGCTGTAACTTGTAAGTTAGATTTCTCGCCTAATCCTCGTTTTTCTCTCTCTCTCTCTCTCCCGGCTTTCCATTTCTATATTTTCTTCTCCCTCTCTCTCTCTCTCTCTCTCTATCTCTCTCTCTATCTCTCTATCTCTCTCTATCTCTATCTCTATCTCTATCTCTATCTCCATCTCCATCTCCATCTCTCCATCTCTCCATCTCTCCATCTCTCCATCTCTCCATCTCTCCATCTCTCCATCTCTCCATCTCTCCATCTCTCCATCTCTCCATCTCTCCATCTCTCCATCTCTCCATCTCTCCATCTCTCCATCTCTCCATCTCTCCATCTCTCCATCTCTCCATCTCTCCATCTCTCCATCTCTCCATCTCTCCATCTCTCCATCTCTCCATCTCTCCATCTCTCCATCTCTCCATCTCTCCATCTCTCCATCTCTCCATCTCTCCATCTCTCCATCTCTCCATCTCTCCATCTCTCCATCTCTCCATCTCTCCATCTCTCCATCTCTCCATCTCTCCATCTCTCCATCTCTCCATCTCTCCATCTCTCCATCTCTCCATCTCTCCATCTCTCCATCTCTCCATCTCTCCATCTCTCCATCTCTCCATCTCTCCATCTCTCCATCTCTCCATCTCTCCATCTCTCCATCTCTCCATCTCTCCATCTCTCCATCTCTCCATCTCTCCATCTCTCCATCTCTCCATCTCTCCATCTCTCCATCTCTCCATCTCTCCATCTCTCCATCTCTCCATCTCTCCATCTCTCCATCTCTCCATCTCTCCATCTCTCCATCCCTCTATCCCTCTATCCCTCTATCCCTCTATCTCTCAGATTCTGTTCCGGAAATAAAATTACTGGGCCAACGTACTATGAGCTAAACACTTGAGTAGGGGAACCGTTCACAGCCGCTTCTCATCGCCAGCAGATCTTTATTGATGGATTCACAGACCCTGGTAAGTGGTTCTAGTCTAGAAGTGGGTTAGCATGGATTCACCTCTGGACCCCTACTAAGCAACGTGGACCCCTTCTAACCCACCTCTGAGTCCTTTTACCTCAGCAGTCAGCTCCCTACTAACTCCCTCTGAAACCTCTCTATTATATCTCACCTCTGGAATCTTCTAACCTACCTTTGAACCCCCTTCTAACCCAACTCTGAACTCCTCCTAAATCAACTCTTAACCCCTTTAAACCACCTCTTGACCCCTACTAATTACTACCCCACTCCTCGAACCCCTCTAACCCACCCTTCATCCCCTTCTAACAAATCTCTCAGCTCCCTAATAACCCACCTCCGGACCTCTTTTAACTTACCTCTCGACCCCTTCTAACCCACCCCTAGTCACCTTCTAACCCACCTCTGGAACTCTAGTAACTCACCTCTCGACCTCTTCTGACTTCTAACCCACCTCTTGACCCCTTACCCATCTCTCGTACCACTTCTAACCCACCTAACAGACCCCTTCTAACCGAACCGTCAGATCCCTTCTAACTCTCCTCTAGACCCCTTCTAACTCACCTCTCATCTCCATCTCTGGACCCCTAGTAACTCACCTCAATCCCTTTTAGCCCACCTCTCGGCCCCTACTAAGTACTAACCTATTTCTCGTACCCCTTTTAACCCCCTCTATCCCACCTCCCGACCTCTAGTAGAGGTCCTCTACTAACCCATCCCTCGACCCTTTCTAACCCACCTCTCGACCCCTATTAACTTACGGCCACCCTTGGCCCCTTCTAACCCACATCTGAACCTCATCTGATTTCTAACCCACCTTTTGACACCGTCTAAGTCACTCTACTAAGTACTTACCCTTCCCTCGACCCCTTCTAACTCACCCCAGGACCCCTTCTAACTCACCTCTAGACCCCTTCTAACTCACCTCTCAATCCCTTTTAGCCCACCTCTCGACCCCTAATAAATACTAACCCTCCCCTCGACACATTCTAACCCACCTCTTGACCCCTTTTAAACCACCCCTAAACCCCTTCTAACTCACCTCTTAACCCCTTCTAACCCACCCCTAGACGGACCTCTAGACCTCTTCTAACTCACCTCTCAATCCCTTTTAGCCCACCTCTCGACCCCTAATATGTACTAACCCTCCCCTTGACACCTTCTAACCCACCTCTTGACCCCTTTTAAACCACCCTTTGAACACTTTTAACCCAACTCTAGTCCCATTCTGACCCACCTCTGGACCCCTAGTAACTCACCTCTGTCCCCTTCTAACCCCCTTTTAACCCTTCTTTCCCACCTTCCGACCTCTACTAAACCACCTCTCGACCCCTTCTAACCCACCTCTCGACCCCTTCTAACTCATCTTTCAACCCCTCTTAACCCACCTCTCGACGCCTTTTAATCCACCTCTCGGCCCCTACTAAGTACTAACCCTTCCCTAGACCCCTTCTAACCCACCTCTCGACCCCTTCTAACTCATCTTTCAACCCCTTATAATCCACCTCTCGACCCCTTTTAATCCACCTCTCGACCCCTAGTAACTCACCTCTTAACCCCTTCTAACTCACCTCTAGACCCCTTCTAACTCACCCTCGACCTCTTCTAACCCACCCCTAGGCCATAGACCCCTTCTAACTCACCTCTCAACCCCTTTTTACCCACCTCTCCACCTCTACTAAGTACTTACCCTTCCCTCGACCCCTTCTAACCCTTCCCTCGACCCCTTCTAACCCACCTCTCGACCCCTTCTAACTCATCTTTCAACCCCTTTTAAACCACCTCTCGACCCCTTTTAATCCACCTCTCGACCCCTCCGAAGTAGTTACCCTTTCCTCGACCCCTTCTAACCCACCTCTCGACCCATAGTAACTCACCCTGGACCCATTAGCGGTTAGCCTTCTAAGTTTTAACCCACCTCTCGTACCCCTTCTAACCCACCTCTTGACCCCCTTTATAACTTACCTCTCGTATCCCTTCCCTCGACCCCTTCTAATTGCTATTACTCACCCATCGACCTCTTCTAACCCAACTCTCAACCCCTTCTAACCCACCTCTCGTACCCCTTCTAACCCATCTCTCGTATCACTTTTAACCCACATCTCGACCCCTACTAAACCACCCCTCAGTCCCTTCTAACCCATCTCTAGACCCTTTCTAACCCACTGCACCTCTCGCCACCTTTTATCCCACCTAGATTGTAACCTAGATGCTATCTCTCTATCTAGAGATCCCATATTTGCATCCCTAGATGCCTTCTTTCCATCGCTAAATACTACATCGCTATCAAGACCAACATCGCCATCTCCAATTTTCGTTTTTAGGTCCTCCACCTCTACCTCCATCTCCATCGCTATCTCTACCTCTATCACTATTTACCATTATATCCATCCTTATCTCCATCGCTATCTACATCACCATCTCCAACATACATGTTAGTACCCCACCCTAATTTTAAAGCTACCGGCTACCCCATCCTCATTTATTACCCCATCTCTCAGTTAGCCCACGCTACCTCTCACTCTCAACTACTCAGGTACCCGTAGTCTCTGATCTCTGCCATCTTGCCCGCCGGGTACCCCATCCTGCTAGATACCTGTCATATGCTGCTTGCCCCTAAAACCCTCAGATATATACAAAATTTATCACAACTTGAAACCCCTCAGACGCTACAAAATAACCCCCAGAGCATAGGCTTATGGTTAGTGGTTGGGCTTTCTTAACAGTGCCTATTTCTTTAGATAGTGGAAGGACCCTAAACGCGGAGATATGGGGCTGGTGGAGAAACAACTCTTCGAATTCAGATTACAGCACGTAGCAGCTTGTGGTACACATTTCTGCGATGTACAACAGATTTGCCTCACCTAAACTTGGGTTGCCTATATAGACTCAATCACTGATTCCAGGGTAATTTGCCCCAAAATATCTGAGGAAGTGGCTCATGTTATTTATGAAACTTATTGAAGTATTTAACATGTTTAATATGTTTCTAATTATGATTTCATGTTTCTTAATTTTGCCGGTTACCAAACATTAACCAAACCGTTAAACGGTTACCGTTTTATTTTGTGTGTCACTCTCTGGTACACTTTTGAACTGTGTGGAATCATAACTGTCGCGCGCGGTACTCTTATGATGGTGCTAGCGGTGCTAAAGTAAGCAGTGTCAGCAATGCTAAAGTAGGCAGTGTCAGCATTAGCCGCGGTATTCGCTCCAGGCCCCTTATATTATATTATAAGGGGCCTGCAACGTATGCCAATTCGCTCCCTTGATGATTGATCCCTGCCGGGGCTTGCCGCCCATGGGCCCTACTCGCGGGTGCTCTATACTAGGGTTATCGATCTTTGGAATTGGCTTTTCGAGACTTCGGGCGTCCAGCATGAGGACCGGGGGTCTACATGGATTCAGAGAATCATATGCGCGCAGGCAGCAACCCTGTGGGCGAGCCGTACGGGCCGATAGTTAATAATAGTTTTTTAAAGTTTTTAAAAGTTAATAAAAGTTATAAATAGTTAAATTCCAATTTTTTATTTAAGCGACAGGCCGCCGCGCATCAAAATGCAGCGCTTGAAATCGATTTCCGGTTCCTGATAAGCTAGCGACTTTTTCTTGGTGCCATTGGAAAGATAAAAATTTCATCTTTCCAACGCAACCAGGATAAAGTCTTTATCTTATCAGGAACCGGAGATATGACCAATTAACCAATTGAGTGCGCGGCGGCCTGTCGCTAAAATAAAAAATTCGACTATAAAAATGCGCGGAACCCTGAAAAAGTTGATTTTTTTCGGCTTTTCAGGGTGCCGCGCAATTTTAACTTTTTATAACTTTTATTAACTTTAAAAAACTATTATTAACTATCGGCCCGTACGGCTCGCCCACAGGGTTGCTGCCTACGCGCAAGTGATTCTCTGAACCCCTTAAGTCCCCTGGTCATCATGCTGGACGCCCGAACATTCCAGTATGACTTTCGTTGCGCAAATAGATAACCCTACTCTATACTCCATTTTTTTTCCAACTGTTCACTCCCTAAAGTCGTGCGCGGAATTTTTTTGCGCGTTTATCACATGTTAACGTATAGCGCACACCACCCAAATTCTAATTTTTATTAAATTTCAGTTTTTGGGTGAACAGTTGAAAAAAAATGGACTTTACCCCCTACGCCCCCGCCGGGGTTGCGCCCATGGGCCCTGTCTGTGGGGGGTTTTCACCCCCAAGCCACGCCCCGCCCCCTGACCGACGGTCAGTGACCGATCTAACTGAGGTAGGCCGCTGGTCAAAGATTAACAACATGAGCCTCAATGAAGACAAGTTTGAAGTGCTCCAATACACCTTGAATAAAACCTTTCTCCTGAAACAACTTCCCTTTGTATCGGAACTGGACTCATATTACACACTTCAAATTAATCCGAAAGGTTGTGTTCGAGATCTCGGAATCCAACTTTCAAATAACCTGTCCTGGGAAAACAAATCGGAAAGATGACCACTGATGGTAGAAGGATAAGTGCTTGGGTGTTACGTGCCTTCAAGACCAGAGAAAAGAGGACCATGCTGATTCTCTACAAGACGTTGGTACGCAACAAACTTGAATACTGCTGTCCACTCTGGGATTCTGCAAAAATCTCAGATATTCAAAAAGTTGAGATAGTTCAAAGAAAGTTCACAAAACGAATCCAAGGCATGAGTGAACTCACTTACTGGGAACGACTAAAGAAACTAGGGATCCTGTCGCTTCAACGAAGGCGAGATTGCGAGAACGGTACTCCATAATTATGGCCTGGAAAATGGCCAACGGGGAAGCACCGAATAACATTGGTATCCGGTTTTACCACAGCGAGCGTCTCGGAAAAAGAGCGGAAGTACCAACATGCCCCACAACTACACAGACATCAGTCGCCACGAAGTATCATAACTCATTTGCTTCAAGAGCGACCCGATTATGGAACACTCTCCCGAGGGACGTTAATTTGGCGGAAGACCTACCGTCGTTTAAAGCACTTCTTGGGAAATGGTTGAAGAGGATGCCGGACAGACCCCCGGTACCTGGATATACCAGACAAAACAATAACTCAATTCTGGACTGGAAACATCTTGTATCCAGGGAGGGGGAGGCTCTGTGAGGAGCTGACACCGGTGCAGCATCTGTACAAAGTTATTTACAAGATTACAAGATTACAAGTAACTGCCACCTGCACCCTTAGCCCCAGAAGCACAGGGACACGCCAGCCCGGAGGCTCAGCTCTGTCCCTGTGTCCATCCAGCACGATTTTGAAAATTTCCAAATGAAGATTTAAGAATTAAGAGTGCGGGCGGACAGTTTTTAAAAAAATCTGACTTTAAATTGGGGGATAATCGCTTTCGTAATGAAGTTTTCCCGAAGTTTTATGCAAATTGACACCACGATCGAATTCTATATTTTAGACTTGATATGGACCACACTCTACGGGACAAGCGTCCTGTGGGGTGTTCCAAGGAGCCCGGGATGAGACCTGCCCGACCATCGTCTCCACGAAACCAGGTACTAATCAGCAAATAACAAATCAGGATAAAACTCCGCTAATTATACGCATCTTATTGACACAATTTTCTGATTAACTTATCGGCCCTCAGGACGTTTCGTATGTGCTTTCCAATGCCTTCGGAGAGCTGTTCTCCAGTGACGTTTTGGAAGACACAACGATTATAAACTTGGAGACAAGCAGGACACACGATGACGATTTTCATGACTACTACGTTCAACTTCTCACAGAGGTGGGTACAATTATTTACAAAGGTGTCTGTGTGAAGTAAAATCGTGATAATAGGTAACTGCAAAAGGGAAGTAGTTGAACCTCCCTCATATCTCTACTGTCCATTCTTCCAACTATTACATCTCTTTATCACCCCTTTCTTTAGATTCGAACGGAGCGCAGTAAAAGGGTCGAGGAACTTCGGCTAGTGGAGGACCACATGTTGAGTGCTTATAATCTGGCCAAGGAACAAAACCTCAACATTGAGCGTGATGAACGTGCTCTGGGGATCCCTGAGCGTAAGTACATATATACCCTGCTAACTTAAATAATGCGCCAGTCCCACTAGCGCGCTCTCGATAACCAGCCAGTCCAGCGGCAGATTATTTCCCACTGGCAGGTTATTTATTTTTAACTCCTATGTTACATTCAAAGTGTGTGTAAATGATCAGTTCTTACTGAAATACAGAGGGAACACTGTTTGGAAGAGTTACACACTAAATTGGAGAGAAAGAAACAACACATTCCGTCAATTACTCTCTCTTTATCTTCCCTTTTGTTTCACTATCTCAATTCCTCTGTGTTATGTCTGGCATGCCCCATATCTTGTTATTTCTTTCTCTCTCTCCTTAGTAACTGTTACCAAACAATGTACACTCAATTGAGAGATGTTTTTGACTGTTTCTCAGTTCTCTTTGTGTGTTTTGATTAGTGTTCTCTCTCTTGTTAGTGTGTAATACTTGTAACAAACAACTAAAGCAGGGTATATAACCTATAAACTCTTGCCACAGACGCGTTATAGGTTTAAACCCCTCCGCCTCTCCCTCGGCTACGCCTCGGGATCGTCGTCGTGATTTAAACCAGTTTATCCGCCAGTGGCGGATAAACTACAGCTACCTTCTCCCAGCGGCGCGCTGGGAGAAAGGTATCTGAAATAACGCGCCACTGGCAAGAGTTTATACCTCATATAATGTTCGTTGTCCGAACCGGGCGTGATATTACATTCATGTAGTATGACATAATATATGTTAGATACTTTAACTAACCCCGCTGTTTTAAGTATTTTATAACTGTTGTATTACCCCACGCAGTATTTATCAATAAGTATACCTCTCTCAGGGCACGTTGGTATGTCTTCCTACCTGGATAATGACCTGCTAAGCCGTTACAACCTCCTAACCCCGTCCTCCTATTTGAGGCCATCTCCACCATCCCTGGAATCCCCAACAATCCCTGACCTCCCTCACTTCATGAGAAACACCGAGGTATATTGGTATATAATTTGGGGTAATTAACTCTTTAATTGAGGGTAATTAGTTGTACAGTACAGGAAACTACTGCATGGAGGTCTAATAGCTTCCCATTCCCGTTGTTGTGATGTAGTTGTATTATTACGCTCCAGTTGCAGATTGGAGGCTGGCGCCAGTTTCTGGCGCCAGCCTCCAATCTGCAACTGGCGCAAGCTGGGAGAGTCCCTGTGCGCGCGAAATATCTTCGTTGACTAGCAGGGTTTTCGATGTGATTTGCATCTAGAGTGGCGCGCGCGGCAGTGTCAGCAGTGTCAGCAGGGGCCTGCCTCATTGTAACTAACTTCGGTCGCAAAATCTCTAACTGGACCCTTTTGTTAACTTTTATGTACTTGATGTATAGGGTATGCCGGGACAATTTAGACCACCGGGGAATTTGATACGTTTCTCACTTAGTAAAGCTATTTTACTGGGTAGAACTATTTTAGGTGTACATACAAAGGTAAGGAATTCAATACACACATAAAAACCGTACACACTAGGGACCCCACACAGCGTCTGCTGCAGCTAAGGGGCCCTGAAAACCTGATAGAAGGCTAGTAAAATACTGCAAAAGCCTCGACACGGAAATTTAAGTACTAAAGAGAGGGGGTAGAAAATACCTGGCGGACTGGCGGCTATCCCGAGGGTGGAGCAGCCCCATATCTCGGACTGTGAACATGAACAGAGTGGGAAGGGATGGGGGGGGGGAGGTGTAGAGTGTACTATAGAACGTTACTGGGTACAATGGATTCAATAAGGTGTTTCTTAGTGAGACGGACAAACTCAGTCAAAGATTCACTCTGTCTGATAGGGTAGGGTAGCTTATTCCACAAGTCAGTGACCCGGTGAAAAAAGCTAGTCCTAAGAGCCCTATGAGTGTTCGTATTGTAGGCAGACATGAAAACTAGAGTCGTTCTGTCACGACCTTCCCGAATGTCAGTATTCTGACGGGTGGCCCTGAGTGTGCTGGGGTTGATCGGTTGAATGTACTGAGGGACAGTGATGCTAATCATACCATACACAATCTTGTAAAACAATCTGAGATCGTTAAACTCGAAAAGCTGCCTAAACGGGAGAAGGTTCAAACTCAGGAGATGATCTACATACTCGTCATTAGTATACGAGGCAAGTGGTTCATTTCTGATCCATTTTACAACCCGTTTTTGTAGCAATTCAAGTGACTTCAGGCTACCAGCATTCACACACGACCAGACCTGATTACAGTGCTCAACTAACGATCTCACCATGGATAGATACAGAGTCCTCTTACAAGAACTCCTATAGAGGAAATAACAAGTCCTGCGGAGCAGGTTGAACTTAAACGACATGGATGTTATAATGGAGTCACAGTGAGAGTTGAAATCTAAAGTGCTGTTGATGACAATACCCAGGTCACGTTGGTTAGTGACATACTCCAGAGCCACCCCTCCAAGAGAGTAGAAGTACTTGTGGAAGGGGAGGCTACTGAATGGGTTAGATGACTGGGTGGTAGGGCTGATGACACTCAGAACCTGGCACTTAGCTGGGTGGAACCGCATCATGCTCCGAATTGACCAATCATACAAGGCATCAATTGACTTCTGAAGTTCAAAATGATCACTCATACTGTCTATTCTGCGCCAGATCTTGGTGTCATCAGCATACAAGGAGATGTTAGTCCCAGGTGAAGTTTCGTTAAAAATATCGTTAATAAACAGGACAAACAATACAGGACCTAAGATGGATCCCTGGGGTACACCAGAGGCCACCGGAAGGATATCAGAGCTCTCACCATCAATAACAACTTTCTGACATCTACCCTTCAGGTAGCTCCTAATGAGTCCCAGCAACTGACCACCCACACCAAAACCCAGCTTCAGCTTACTCAGTATCAAATCATGATTACAAGAATCGAAGGCACGGGAGAAGTCAAAATATATAACATCTACCCTCGCCCTCGCGTCTAATGCTTCTGCCAGATTGTGGGTGAATGGAATAAGTTGTGTGGTACAGGATCTACCTCCTAGAAAACCATGCTGACGGGGGATCTAAGTGGGGGGAACAGACATCTAAAATCTTAGGCTTGACAATCCTCTCCAGGACCTTAGAAACGAGAGAAAGTAGAGATATGGGTCTATAGTTAGCCACGTCTCTCCGATCTCCTTTTTTAAAGACAGGTACTATTGAGGCAAGCTTCCAAGCGTCGGGAAATGTACCCACCCTAGCACAATTGTTATACAGTAACCAGAGGGGGTAAGTGAGAGACCCAGCACAGTTTTTGAGGACTCTGCCAGGTATCCCATCATCCCCGCAGGCCTTAGAACTATCAATAGATGCAAGGGCAGTATACACTTCGTTATAGGTGAAGAACACTGAGCTCTCAGACTCATCTACCTCAATATCGTAGCTACTAGGAGCAGTGAAATGTGAGACAAGATGGTTGTTGAACAGGTTCGCCTTACCAGAGGGATCAGACCTATACACACCGTCACTAAATACGCTCTCGGGGATACGCAGGGTCTTACTGGACAACTTAACATGAGACCAGAACCTCTTGGTGATACCACACCCAGAATCAACATCAAAATAGTCGTTCATTCTAGATGAGATAACCCTCTTTAGGTTTTTTCTAGCCCCATAATAAGCTGCCTTATTCTCAGGAGAGGGGTTGCCACTGAGACGAGATCTCAGGGTCTCCTTCCTGTTTCTAGCTCTCACCACATCACGATCATCATGCCACGACGGGGTGAAAGGGTTTCTCACACGCTTCTTGGGGATGTACTTCTCACACAGACTAACAATTACTCTCCTCACATTCTCCCAGGAATCGTTGATATTAACACTAATAAGCCGATCCCAGTTCACCATGCCAAGCGCGACATTCAGTGGGACGGGGTCGAACTTTCTAAAGTCATAACGGAATCTGGCGGGACGACTACTCCGGTTGAAACTTAGATTAATATTAAATCTCAGCCCGTAGTGATCAGAACAACACACCTCATTCACATCACAAACTGACAACTGTCCAACAAGATCCGGGCAGTTGGTAAACAACAAATCTAAGGTGTTACCAGAGACATGTGTAGGGGACATAACAAGCTGGGAATGACCTAGTTCACCACAGAGAAAATCAACAAACTCACCTTCAAGGGCATTCTTAGTGGTGCCATCGGGCCAGGAGATCCCTGGCAGGTTGAAATCACCGACTAAGAAATGCCGCTTGAAACTCCTGGTTTTGGCCAGGTTCAACAAATAACTTTTAACATTGGACAGGTTAACAGATGTTAACGAACTAACTCGGTAAAATGTGGTGATGCAGAAACTTATGTTGGTACTACAGTTGAAAACAACACTGAGAATCTCTGCCTGGGTACTAAAGCGGTCAAACCTTATAACTAGATAGAGAAAGATCTTCCTTATGCGCTATGAGCACCCCACCACCATTGGCCCTAAACTTCTTGGGTTGGTCGGGGTCAAAGGGATGGGTGGCAGCACAGCGATCCAGTCTAAACACTTTGTACCCATTAGAGAATATCTCACTAGGCTTGATATTGCTTTTCAACCATGTCTCGTTAATGACTATGATATCAGGCTTGTGAGTGTAGATGAAGTCCTGGAATTCTAGAACCTTGCTCACAGCCAGGTCAGGAGAGGTCTGACTAAGGTTAGCAGTGTGAACAAAGCCCCGAACATTGTTATAGAGCACACTCAGAGAACGAGGTCCTGGGTTGGCAATACTGGGGTTACAGACAAACAGCATGAGGAAGTTCATCACACACAAGAAGAGAGAAATCACAATACGGGACGTACCGTGATCTCTCTGTCTGGTGGCAAAGATGATGATACACACTAGATTAACATTAGGTCTAATAGTACACAGGGGATGGGAAGGGGGGAGGAGGGGCAGAACGGCTGGGGTTACCGTGGGGGATGGGTTAGTGATAGACAGGTGAGCAAAGAAACAGAGTGAAACGATAAACGTGTACATGAACAGTCCGAGAATGAGGCCACATACCAGTTCGAGGAAAGCCGCAAGGTCCGCAGGTCCTTCTAGATTCCCCTGGTTAACACATCTAGAGACATAAACACATTTTCCAATCCTCTCTCTATATAACTCTAAACAGATTGGTATTAGTGGCGAGAAGGGGGGCTACCCGTGTACAGGTAAAAACAGTTTAGTGGGGGCAAGAAGGGGGCGGACCGGGGTAAACAGCGAGGTAGGTAGAGCAAAACGGGTTAGGGAACGACCAGCAAGTAGAGGGTTTGGGGAGTGGGGATCAGATAATCAAACTCGAGTAAATATCAAATTAAATATTCAATCACTGTGAGAGTAAAAACTGAGAATCTTAACTTGTTACCAAAAAGGGAACAAAACACAGTCCAGCTAAAAATAGACACTATAGCTCCACCCTCCCCAACATTCTCTACCCCTGGTTTAGGAAGAACAGTCTCCCAAATAAGGTATAAAGAGTTCGATCACGTGACAAGCGGTGCAACACAGTGCTCTCTCTCCCTCGCTCCTCACTACCCTTGCCTGCAGATGTACAATACATATAATACACGACACGTGATCAATCAGGCAGGGACTAACAAAGACAGTCATAACACAGATCACTCATTCAGTTGACTCACATTTGTGATCCGTCTCTTGAACGTATCGTCAGACATCTTAACAGAGAACATCTTAACCGGCCCGTCGAAATACACCTTGCTCACTCCCTCACACTCCTCCAGTTGCCTCTTCCTCTCCAGAACAGCAGGTGGGGTATAATGGTAGGCACCAATCCTCTTCTTTCTCAGTGGTCCCTGTCGCCGGTAATCAGAAACAATGTCTTTATCCCGGATGTGACTAAAAACAACAGTAACTGAGCGGGGTTTGGCTGGATCCTTCAATTTATTCCGGTGTACAGTTGATATCCGGCTGGAAGTGAAGTCGGGAATTATCTCCCTAACATGCTTGGTCACCACCTCAGTGATGTCCTCGCTGGGGTCCTCCTTTATACCGGTCAGAATGGTGGTAGATCTCCCGGAGTATGATTCAGACTTCAGCAGGCGGTCCTCAAGGGAGGGGTCGCTGGTCTGGCCAGTGGAGACAAGAGGTCCCATCGACTCCAAACGAGTCTCAAGAGCTGCATTACTCTTCTGGAGCTCAGCAACGGTGCTTTTGAGAGCAGCATTTTCCTCTCGGATCTCAGCGATGGCAAAATACAGAACATTGAATACTGAGGCAATGTCACCATGTTTAGCAGCAAGTTTTTTGGACTCAGCTATCACCTTTGTCTGGTCTAGAGCAAGAAAGGCACTGGTATCGGTTCTAGTACGGGTAGCAGTGACCATTTTAATTAATCAAGGTGGCAGGAATTTGTTGGGGGTGAAGTAGAGTAGATGTATCAGGAGCTTGGAAAAACACGACCAAATATACGATGGCAATTGCAATGATGACGTCATCATATCTCCTAGGCAATGGAGGAGCACGAGAAAGCGAGAAAGTTAACTATCAACAGGCAGCCAGCACCAATTCCTCCAAAAAAGATCAAACGATCTACCCTATCAGCCGGTATAAATATTTGTCAATTGTTTAACCGCCACCGTGCGTTATAACAAGTATAAACTATAACTGCAGTAGCCACCCACCTCACTGCAGTACTGGTATTATGCACATATTGAATTGTGTGTTGTACACATGTTGCAACAATAGTTGCAAGTGTAGCCCCCCCCCCCCTGTAAACATGTGTGTAGCCCCCTGTACAAATGTTCCCCAATTCTTCACGGTGTAGCATCAACAGGGAACATGAAGATTGTGGCCCCTCCCAAGACAGCCTGGAGAGAGAGCATGAACCCAGATACTAGGATACAGGAGCAGAAGGTAAGACAGAGAGAGAGAGAGTTTTGGTGTGAAGCGGGTGAATGCATTTTGTGTTGAGGTCTGAAATTTTGGTCAAGTTATTTATTTGTCTCATAGAGTTACTCGGCCCAATTTTATCGCTCCACGACATTTGGAACTATGGTAGTCTAAGGGAGTGGGTGGCTTTTTATGCCCCACACGGTAGCTAAACTAAATTGATAACATCTTGTTATTTCAGGGTCTGGAGAAGTTGAAGGCTAGAAGTAACTTCCTAAAGTCTAAACGATTTACCGCGGATGATTCGGAGGCCATCTTTTGCACCATACCCGAGCGGGTTCATTTTGATAAGTAAGAAAATTCAACAATACTAAATAATATCATAGCACTGGCAAGTGCCCCGGGCCCAAAAGGGGGGTGTGGGGGCACAGCCCCCACCATAAACGGGGGTGTGGGGGCAGAGCCCCCACCTTAGAAATACCCTCTAACTCAAAAAACAAAAGAGAGAGCACACGCAACACTTCTACACACAAGCGCGTGAAAACCTGCCAGTGCTACTATATACCATTGCAGATTTCGGGGTTTTTGATGCTTTAAAAAAGCATGTTCCAGATGAAGTAGAGAGCTGAAATTTTGTACTCTGAGGGCCCTCATATAGGAGAAGAGGCATGCAAATTTTCAGAACGATCGGATGTAAGGTAAAAATTTGCCAGAGGGGTCCCAAAATGCAAAAATGTAAGGAGGGGGAGGGGGAGGACGCTTTTTTATCTTTGAGTGTTCTCCTAAACCACAAATAGTAGAGACTTGCCGTTTGGAACAGTGGTTCCTTACATCATTGCGCTCGGTAATAGCTGTGTGAGAACTTCGAAATCGCCATAGTTCATTAATTATTCATTAATTAGTCATTACATATTCATTTAAACCATGGTCGCGATATGACACGACTCGAAGGTCATAGAATCTTGAAACCGGTCTTTTTCGACGCGGAATCGTCGATTTATGGGGGGTCTTACTCGGGACAAAAATCTCTATCTCGCACCGTTAAGCCGTTATTTGCATATTTATGCACCTATTCACGATTTTATGCATATTTTCAATATTTTCACTTCGGTTGGTCCTAGAACGTTTTCATGGACATATTTCGACGCAAAATAGTCGATTTATGGGGGGTCGTCCCCCGGACAAAAAGTCGTATCTCGCACCGTTAAGCCGTTATTTGCATATTTATGCACCGATTCATGATTTAATGCATATTCTGAATATTTCCAGTTCGGCTGATCCTAAAACGTTTTCATGGACATATTTCGACGCAAAATAGTCGATTTATGGGGGGTCTTACTCGGGACAAAAATCTCTATCTCGCACCGTTAAGCCGTTATTTGCATATTTATGCACCGATTCATGATTAAATGCATATTCTTAATATTTCCACTTCGGCTGGTCCTAGAACGTTTTCATAGACATATTCCGGCGCAGAATAGTCGATTTATGGGGGGTCGTCCCCATGACAAAAAGTCGTATCTCTCACCGTTTAGTCGTTATTCGCATATTTATGAACTATTCAAGTTTGAAAATATGCAAAAATCAGAAAAAATAGCTTTTTCTATTCAACACCAAAAAGAACATAAATTAAGTCCAAAAACCAATTAAATAAATTAGTTTGGAATGCCCGGGCCCATGTGGTGTCACGGGGGTAACACCTTTAGGCTACTATCATAAATGATGGATATCGAGAGAGAAAAAGGCAAAGGAAATTAGGATAGAAAGAGTGAGATATAATCAAGAAAGACGGAGAGATAAATAAGAGGAGAGAAAAAAAGAGGGATATAGTGAAAGAAACAGTGAGAGAGAAAGAGAGAGAGAGAGAGAGAGAGAGAGAGAGAGAGAGATAGATAGAGATAGAAAGATTGAAGGATAACAATTAACAATTAACGAGATATGCCGTTAATTATGGCAGTAGCCTAAAGGTGTTACCCCCGTGACACCACATGGGCCCGGGCATTCCAAACTAATTTATTTAATTGGTTTTTGGACTTAATTCAACAATACTAAATAGGTGTAATATGTAATTTTTACTATTTACCCACTTTAACTGTTTTTTACTCCGCCAGGTACGCTATCGGTGGATCGTACGAACAGAAAGTGAAAGTAAAGAACATTAGTAACACAAGTCGGCAATTGAAGATACTTCCCCCGAAAACTAAACACTTTACAATGACGAAAAGTAAGTGACTTTTAAATTCGTTTTTAATCAAAGTGCCACTTACTTCAAACTATCAAACTCACTCAGTAGTAGTTAGGTCGTGATAACTGTGAATACTTCTTAGTATTAAATACAGTTGATAATTTGCCTTGTTTGACACACTCTCTCTCTCTCTCTCTCTCCCTCTCTGGAGGGTAAGAACAATTTATACTGACCCCGCCCCGAATTATTACAGCTGTTGATCCCTCTGTGAATGGAGCCATTGCACCTGGATTGGCAGTGGAGTATACTGTAACATTCCTCCCGGACACCCTGGGCAGATTTGAGGATGGCATTCAGATAGTGCCCCAGGGTGGTCAACTGACCACTGTGGAACTATTGGGAGAGAGAAACCCTCCCAAGCTATCTCGTAAGTTTTTAAAAAAGTGGAAGAGAAAAGGTAGTGAATCATAGAAAAATTGTGACATTTCAATAACGAAAAACTCAACCCTTTAGTCGAAGAAACACTTGATTGTGGCTACTGTTTGGTGAATGGAACTCTAAAGAGTCAGTTTGTGTGCAAGAACACTGGTGGGGAGGGTGTTTTTCAACTCTACCTACACGGTCAGGTCCCTGAGGTGTTCCAATTTAACGACCTGCCCCCTCCTGAGTTTCAAATTGATGAGTCTGTGTTTAGCATTGCTCCTACATCATTTGCACTGGGGACCGGGGAGGAAATTACACTTGATATCACTTTCAAACCTGTTCAGGTACAAAGTTCATCTGATTCATGATTCGTGATTCGTGAATTTAATATTCCTGATAAATTTTGGATAATTTCTTGAATCAGTAATGGCATATTCTTACCCTTTTGATTCAATGTTTTCCTTTTTTTTGCAGGCTGAGCAAAGTTCAATGAAATTCACTGTTGCTATTGACAACTGTACCTCCAAAACGTATACAATTGTCGCGGAGGCAGAGGTGTGTCGAGTTCAAGTAGTTGCTGTTAGTGGAGGTAGGTCCCATTTTTAGAGTAGCTGTGGTAAATCATGATTCATGTGTGTTGAGTGTGGTGTCTCACCCCTTACTCAACAAGAGTGTCCTGGATAACATACATTAGAACATGTATTAGAAGGGTCAAACACTTTTGATTATTACTCAAAAAAGAATCCATCTCGCCTGATGATTGGTTTCCCGTTAGTGGTATTATTTCGTTGTGGAATCCATCTTTATCTCTATATTCTTTGTTTCCCAATTCAGGAGAGAGTACGGTGGATTATGATATTCGATCTGCCGAGGAGAACACGCCCGTGACAGTTAACTTTGAGGATCAAAACCCGGGTACTTCTGGACAGAAAGTGTTTATTGTCCGAAACTGTGTGTAAGTTTGGAGGGTGGCTTGGGACATGGAGGGGGAAACTGTGTGTAATTTTTAGGAACTTTTAGGGTGGCTTGGAAGATGAAAATATCATTGCTTCCTAACTCAGAGAATCTACCCCTAAAGTAGAGCTAGGAATATCACTTCTCTCCCTCTCTCTAGACACGTTCCATAACCTCACTTCTCTCCCTCTCTAGACACGTTCCCCTACACTACTTCTCTCCCTCTCTCTAGACACGTTCCCCTGCACTACGAATGGGAAATGTGCCGGGTACTCTCTGAACCAAATCTCTCCCTCTCTCTAGACACGTTCCCCTGCACTACGAATGGGAAATGTGCCGGGTACTCTCTGAACCGGAGGAAAAGGAGAGAAAGTTGTTGCGAAAAGATGAAGAGTCACCGTTTGATATTTCACCAGTTTACGGTGTGCTGCCACCATCCACAGAGAGCTCTTTTACTGTCATGTGTACACCACAACAGGTTATAATGTTTGCTGTTAACTGTTAATTAGTTGTTAATGTTAGAGTATTAGGTAACAGAAATCGTATACTCCCAGTTTATTGGTATCCTCTCAAGATATGATTCACGTTCTTCTCGCATTCTTTACTTTCTAACATATACCTCATACAGGCGGGTAAATTTGATAATGTAGCACGGCTATGGGTGGACAATGTCCCAACTCTACTACCGAGTGGGCTTGTTATGGAAAGGAAAGATTCTGTTCGGGTGTCTATCTCCCATCTTGCTCAGCCACACCAGGTACCATTTAGTTGCATAAATGTGAGTGTAATGAACAAACACTCTGAAATAGGGATATTTAATATCATTTGTTGTAAGGTTAGGAGCCTCTATATCAGGAACCGACCGAAACAAGTAAACAACCAATCAGAACTCGTTATTTAGGTCACGTGACTGGTTATCAGCCAATCAGGGACCAGTATTTCCTGATTCGGTCGTTTCCTGTTAAATATAATGCCCATTTTACTAATGTGTTCCTTCCATTAGGTCAAAGTAGAGCCTCCAGCAATAATTGTTCCTGATCAGAATCTCATTAACAACACCGTCACAAAATCATTCAAAGTAATCAATGGCAGTCTCTCCTCCACAAATGTCTCCTTCTCGTGCCCTGAAGATGGAGACCTGAAGATGACCGTGCGGCCTGACAACCTCACTGTCGGTATGTAAATCAGGGAGTGGGAAACTTTGATTTGTTTGGTTGGTGAATGGTGAATGGTGATTGGTGATACATACTAAGTCGACGTTCTATCAAGCTCCAGAGAGCGGTGATACCCAAACTGGTTAACCTAATCATTTTCGTGAAAGGGAAACTTTTATTTGTTATGTTTCCAAACCCCCTCCCCCATTTTAGGTTCAGGAACAAGTAGAACTGTTGAGGTCGATGTGCAGTGTAGTAAGACCGGGAGTAGGGAGGCCTACCTTACATGCAACTTCGAGAACATCGAAAAACCAACTAAAATCTTGGTCAAGGTAATTCAATTTCGAGGTTTAACGATTGGCAATATTTTGTCCCGTGTGTAACTTTCTCGCGCCCGCTCAACCCTATCACTCGTTTTTGCATCGATGACTTAGACCTTCGCGCGCGTCTTCACTCTGTTTCTATGGAGACCGTGGGAAAGTTATAGAGGATTTCAACTGCGATCGGACTGTATGGCGGCGCCAGACCCCCATTTGATTTTCATCACGCTCAGATGGGGTCGCGGTGCCAGACAGGGATCGGAAAGCTATCCTGAGCGGCCCAGAATCCACTTAGATTGTCGTAACAGGGGCCTTAATCAGTAACATCACCATTCTTCAAGTTCACCTAGTAAATTGAACTCTCATTTTCAGGCTAGTTTCCGCGGACCTCGAGTGACAATTGATGCTGATTCAGAGGACCCTGTCCTAGATTTTGGGTTCATTCACTATACACCGGGCTGTACGATTCAGCGGCAATTTACTATCTTTAACGAAGATTGTGTGACAGCAAAGTGGAGTCTGTCCGAGATGGAACATTGTATCGATAAAGATTATGTAAGTGTGGATAAGATCAAGGGTTATGGAGTTTTTTCTCTCTACTACTACAATTTCGAATTCTATTTTGTGCTCGAATCGGGTCTGCCAGACAGGGAAGCCACCACTCCTAACACATGTTCCTTTGTCCAGGGCCAATCTGAGTTCACCTTCTCAGAGTCAAGTAGTGAGATAGGTCCGTACGAGGTTCGCAACCTTCACGTCTCATTCCGACCCCATGCTCCCCGATCACTGCACAGTTTCATTGAGTGTCGTGTGGAGGACGGTACGGGTAGTAAAATTCGAGTTGCGGGTGAAATTCAAGAACCGAACGTGGTCCTCCAAAAGTCTACTATTGATCTTGGAGTGGTGTATGTGGGGGTCCCTGTGAGGAATGTGATCACTTTTGAGAGCTTGAACTTTGCTGATTCAACCTTTACTGTTTGTTTGGTAAGTTGGAATCTCTCCCTCTCCTTCTATCTCTCTTCCCTTCTATCTCTCTTCCCTCCTATCTCCCTCCCCTTCAATCTCTCTCGCCTTGTTTCTCTCCCCGATTCTATCTCTTTCTCTTGATCAGTTGATCTTAATTAATCTTAATTTCATAATTTCAGGCAGAAGGTAAAGATAGCAGTTTTGGACACATAGAATTCGATTTTACAGAAGGAGTTGTCTACGCGGGTGCAACCCAAAAACTCCCCTTTAAATTTACCGGCCGGGAGCCAGCTCAAATCGAGGAGTTCATTGTTCCCTTTAAGATGTCCGGGGATAAGATTCTGGCACTAGCGGTTAAAGCTACTGTCCGTGGTCTGGAGATAATCCACGAGACTCCCTCTCACGATCAGATCTCCCCTGATATCGGGATGGACGCCCCTAATCTTGATTTCGGAACCGTGGATATCTTCTCCCCCTGCACAAGGGTTTTAAAGATCACCAACCGATCACACATCGCGACACACTTCCAGGTTGAGGTAGGCAAGTACACGGGAGCCCTGTGTGAGGTACCCTCAACTACGACAGGAATGCGGGCCATCTCTGAGCGATCGACAAGACTTGGAACACATCTGTTAACCAAGAGCACACTTCTTCTAGACCCAAATTCACGGTCCAAGAAGCGAGAGGAGGATGTGTACTGGAAGAATCAACTGAGTGGTAACAATGGGATCTGTTTCCTGGTTACCCCTTCCTCCGGTTATCTCCCTGGTAACGGCGTTACCATAGTTACCATTCATTGCAACAGTGACATGTGGGGTTCCTACAGGGACACTCTTGTCTCAAAAGTGGGTGATTTGGAACCCGTCCAGATCCCCATCTCAGTAGATGTCCTTGGCTCACCTCTCATCTACAAACTTTCCAACAACAGCCGACCAATAGTTCGGTTTGGTAGTTACCCTCTAAATGAGAAGCCCATCCCGCGGACAGTACAGATAAGCAACCAAGGGCCCATGGATATTAGGTTGGATTGGGAAGGCTACAATATAGAGTCACATGATGAGACTTTACTGGATTTGAACTTGTACATTGGAGAGGCCTTCCCTAGGGTTGATGGAGGTGAAACGGGAGGGTTCGGTGAAGGTAGTGATCTAATCCGAGTTGGAGTTCGGGCCCACCAGGGTAACAAAGCGGAGGGTCCCTTCTCTTTCTCCCCCTCCCAGTGTAGAATCCCCGCTAGAGGCACGGCTAAAGTAACCCTGACATTCAACCCTGGTTACGGTTGCTCAGGTAACCAAGGTAACGGTGACTTCTCCTCCTTTGGACTTGGTTACCAAAGTATTGACACTCACCGAGATACCCCCAACTGCACCCGACTCCAGGGGGAGAATATAGAGCCATTGAGGATCGACATGACTGGGAAAATGGAGGTACCAGATGTTGTCGTGACTGCCGAGGAACACGGTTTCACTTTCAAACTGATGGCGGGAATTGTTAACTCTCATTCTGGGGAACACATCAAAATCCACAAGATCTCAGTTTTGAATAGCAGCAAGTTGCACCTTGATTTTGAGATGAGTACAGAGCCACCCTTTACAATTGTATCAGAGGCGGTCAGGTACTCTCTGGTTCCTCGACAGAAAGTCAAGATTGATCATGGTTTTGTGTTGAGCAAAAAGCTGCTGAATCTACTACTGGGAGAACAGAGGGAGAACTACAAAATTGGTTTTAAAGATGGGGTCTACAGGTTAGCACTGAAATTGAAATGTTGTTGGCTATGCCTTCCCCTGAATTGAATTTGATTTCTCCAATATGTTTCAATTTGGCCCCCTTGTTGAGTTCTTCACCCCTTACTCAACAAATCCTAATCCCCTGTTTCCCAGTGTTTTATCTGAGGAGGCTGAGAAGGGGGGAGGTGGTGTGGAGGTGCAAGTAGAGGAGAAGATGATTGAAATGAGCCATTCCGTTAATCAGGATGAGAATAGTCAGGTAATTGGTGACACTAATCAGTTATGTTACTAAATTATGTCCATGTCATCTACACTTGATAGTTTGGTGTTGCAGAGCAGTATTGGAGTCTTGTAAGCATGAAACTCCGCTTTCCTCAGCTAAACTAAATTAACTCAGCTGACCTCACCCCTTCCAACTCTGTCTGGCGGCGCCAGACCCCAATTTGATTCTTCGACAGTGCGCTCAGATGGGTCGCGGCGCCAGACAGTTCCAACTGCAGGTACCCGAGAGACGATTCAACCTTCACTCATCCCTGGTCCTAAAATACACCAACGGGCACATCCAGACAGTCCCAGTGCACTGCCGGATCATCCTTCCCACCTTCTACCTCTCTGTGGAGAGCATGGTATTTGGAAGTTGTTTGGTCGGGCAGACTTCCCAACTTCCTGTCAGGATTGTTAACCCTAGTGCCTCTCCAATGCAGTGGACCGCACGGTATGGAGCCATGATTAATCAATGAATTATATCTAGATTATAACATCTCTCGATGTTGATAGTTTTAGAGAACTCAACCTTATCAAGCTGATTGTTATTTCATTTAGCCTCCCCAATCCCATCTTACTCAACAACTCCTAGCTATCCCAATTACTCAGCAATTCTCCTCTCTACATTGTTACTCAACAATCTCTATAGGTTTGAGGGGGAGAATTCAGACGGTACCTTTGCCTTGGAACCCTCTCGAGGATCCTTCCATGCTGCTGACAGTACCCTTCTTTCTCTCTCCTTCACTGCCAATACCTCCCGAATATCTACCGGGAAATTCATCTTCACCGGTATGATATAGCATGACCTATTTGCAATTAATTGTTGGTTAATTGTCTATTAATTGATGGTTAAATGCTCCGAGACCCCATCTGATGTAAAAGAAAATGGAAGTTTGTATTGTCGTATTGATATAACACTAAAATTCACTCAGGGTCCCCTGGGGGAAGAACCGTTGAGTTGAGAGTTGAGGGAATAGGAACCCACGATGAAGTTCTTCAGAGGATTCTCTAGACTGTTCTACAGAGGATTCTCTAGACTGTTCGATCTAGATGATACTGTTCTACAGAGGATTCTATAGACTATTTGCTGGAAACTGGACAGTCCAGTGGACTAGAAAGGACTGTGTGTTTGAAATCTTAAAATAGTGACAATGTTAGCGGCACCTAGTGATACGATGAGTCTGTTTTTATGTCTTCTTTCTGTAAAATATATGTGAATAGGATTATAGTTTCAAAATATAGGTGTTTATTGTTTTGTTCAGCCCCTTTTTATGTTTCGGGGTGCAGTGGAACAGGGTCGAGCAAGGCAATATCTGGCGATATCACTGATATTATCAGCTTTACTTTTATGCTAAAACTTAAAAACAGCTTATTTCACAAGGGTGAAAATATCGAAACCAAACTTATAAGGTAATTTATTTTCAATAATTCTATTAAGTCCACACCTCATTCATCATGACATAATGCTAATTGCTAAAGTCCTTTTCTTTCTCTTACCATCCTTCACATATCTCCTTTTTGATTAAGCAGAGCACGCACCGGCACATTGGTTGTTTCGGTACTGGGTGCAATCATCGTGAGTGGAACAGGTCACCTTGGTGTTCTTCGCCTCATTACCCTCTAGATAACACCACTCAGCACATTTTCCACAACACCCTGGAAGGGAGGGAGGTTGTTGAGAGAGAGAGAGGAAGGAGGGAGGTTGTTGAGAGAGAGGGGGAGGGGTGACATACATCTACACATCTCTTGGGACAAATGTTCTGTCTGGCGCTCAGATCGGGTCGGCGCCGCCAGACAGCGGGGATGGAAGCTAGGTTGGTTGAGAAACAGTGATATGACCATAAATGGGCATCACGTGATATGACCATAAATGGGCATCACGTGACATGACCGTATATGGTAGTGGGGGACTCACCATCGGGCATGTAGTCAGTGAGTTTGCACCATCCCTGACATCCTGAGGCGCAGTATCCCTTGTGACATCCGTAGGAACATCCCATGTACCTGATAGGAAGGGGGTATGAGAGAGAGGGGATCCCGAATCGATCAGTGTGGGGCAATTCAAAAAAAGCATGTAACGATTTTTGATTAGACCCATTCTATTGGAGCATATCAGGCCCTAGCATATCATAATCAGCTAAATGACGACTTCAGAGTCTGAAGTTCAGACCTATAGCTTATGCCTTATGATTTGATTCTACCTTAGCTGTCTTGTTACTCAACAATAGCTGTCAGTACTATTTACTTACCTAGGAGAGTAGTTAGCTCCTGCGTTCCTCTTGCAGACATCGTTGGTAACGTTACACAGCCAACCATCCTCATCGTACATGCACCGCGAATCTGGTAGTTAGGGGTGTTGTTAGGGTTTTGTTAGGGGTGTTGTTAGGGGTGTTGATAGGGGTGTTGTTAGGGGTGTGTTGATAGGGGTGTTGTTAGGGGTGTTGTTAGGTGGGGCGGGTCTTTATCAACGATGCACTACGAATCTGGTAGTTTGGGGAAGAACCGGATATAACAGTACTTACAAGCGAGAGGAAGGAGAGCGAGGGTTAGGAGAAACAACTTCATTTTTATTTAGAAATTTCCTTGACTGATCCAGATGTCTCTTTTATTGTGGTACTGAAAATAAACTAGTTATGGTTAATGGAATTAGAATGGGCCGAGAATCTAGCTCTATTTTAAATTAATTAACACATCAAATTCAATTGTCGTTTCAAAAGTACAACTGAATCGAATTTTCCTCGATTTGGCCCCTAACCTACTATTTCACGAGCTGTTCTTGATCCATATAGCCATCAAACTTCGCAGGTTGATTTTACTACAGTCGGGATCAACATAGAGTCAGAGATGTTTGGAAATTCCTCTTCTTTCCACTCCCAGAAACAAAACGCCAAACTCAATGTCATTATATTGTTCAGCTAAACAGGAAGTAAGTTGGTTATAAAGAAAAGTTGGGGGGGGGGGCCGGCTGAAGTTTTTGAAGTCGACTTCAAAAACTTCAAAGAGAAACTTAGGGTGGAAAACTTCAAAAACTTCAAAAACTTCAAAAACTCATATCTCCTAAACCGTTGAAGATAGGCCCTATGTTGCTTCATAACTCTTATATAAACTTGCATATTCCGAACAAGATGCACCCCTTTAAAAAGCCCATAGTCACTCATAAACCATTAAAACTGGGTCTAGCCCAAAAAAAGTCATGCGCACACACAAAATTATGAAAATATCCCATAATCCCTCGAATTAGATGAGGTGGAGACTTCATTTTGGCACGTACCCCCACTAACTCGAGGCCGCTGATGATTTTGGTGTCCATATTTTTTTCACTACTCCCTTCATAAAAAAATTTGCATTTTGTGAAACTGGCAAAAAGGGTGTGGCCCCACAAAATCTTTTGAAAATTTACTTGATAATTTTTAAACACTTTCTTTGCATTTTCTAGGTAATTTTTTGAGTTATAGAATGAAAATGAAATCTGTTTTTACAAAAAACTTGAATTTTTTACACCAAATTGTGCCATGGATTTCATGGCTAGGAATCATTGTAAATATCCTAATTTGTGGTAGAAAAAGGGCAGACAAGGACGGATAACTTTGCCACAATATGTATTAAGCATGAAACTAACCTAAACAAGTGTAATAATTGTCACTGATAGCATATAAAAGTAGTTTAGAGTTTTTGAAGTTTTTGAAGTTTTTGAAGTCAACTTCAAAAACTTCAAAAACTCAAAAAATAGGGTGGAAAACTTCAAACTTCAAAAACTTCAGCCGCCCCCCCCCCCCCCCCCCCCCCCCGAAAAGTTTAGTGGGAGTTTATAATTCAGTTAAGCTACAATCATTTATTATTAATTTACAAACTTGAAAGATAAAACAAAAGACTTTCACAGAATTATGAATGCTTCATCACCACATTGTGATCACTCTATCTATACAAAATCACCTTTCAGAGCTTAGTAACTACAATTCGAACTTTCAAATATTTACAGTTTACCCAATACTTCCGGAACTGTCTGGCAGCGCCGACCCGTTCTGAGCGCACTGTTTTGATAATCAAAACGGGGTCTGGGCCGGGGCCGTGATACTGTTTCATTAAGCTCTCGACTCTCCTTACGAATTAAATTATGGTTCCAGTGATTCCACTTGGCGAGAAAAATATATACATGTATCAGTATCACTAAACGTGTGTGTATGACATGCCTGTATGATCTATAAAAATATTATGGCTATCAAAATATAAAGTTGTGCTTGGTTCAAAACAACCAAACCAGGCCATGGTTCAGTACAGTTATGTTTAGGCCTACTAAGTAAAATTAAATGATATATTAAAGTTTATTGAAATTGAATGAAGGCATCATCTCGCCTGCAGAACAGCTCCATCTCTCTAACTCCCTACTATCATATAGCATGACAGTAACACTAGCCTGGTTTTCTAGGGGGTACCGGTGGTCCCCCTGCAGTCCGACTCCCAATACTACTACTACTACTGCTACGAGACTTGGGTGGTAAGGGTGGCGGGGTCCGGTGGGGTACTGCAGCCCTGTCCATCAGGGGTGTTTTGGGTCCTGAAGATCCGGATAGGGTGCGGGATTTGGTTGGTATCGGTGGAGGACTGATAAGTGGAGATGTAGCTGGTACTCTGAGCGGTGGTGGACGGTTCTTTCGCTGGCGTGATCCTGGGGGAGAGGGAGAGGTAAATAATTAGAGTTGGTGTGATCCTGTGGGAGAGTGATGTGTTACAGATTAGAGTTGGTGTTATCGGGATCCTGGGGGCGGTAGAGAGGGAGGTAAGTAAATAGGTTGCTAGTCCTAGTAGGTTACCTGAACTAGGTTGCTAGGTTACCTGAACTAGGTTGCTAGGTTACCTGAACTAGGCTGCTAGGTTACCTGAATTTGGTTGCTGCAGGGCAGGTTGGTCAATGTGATGTTGTCGCGTCATTCCAGGGGGAGGGTCATTATCATCAATTACAATACGAGAACTCTTCATTTTTATATCAGCCAGAGATTCGCCTAGAATGAATGTAAAGGAGAAGAAAGTAGGGTTAAGATAGACAGGTTATACTTAGAGGGATAGCTTACCTCCCGAACCCATCCGTTTCTCTCCCCCATTCTCTTTACCTCCCCGCTCCAATTTGACCCCGTCCCTTTTCTCTCTCCCGTCCCCGTTTCCTAGTTACCTGATGTGCCAGATGAGTCATTGCGTTCCTTGGTCTCTATAATGCTAGTCAGGGGTGTGGAAGTGCTTCTGGGGAGAATCTTAGGGGGAATGATCGGAGGGACAGCCTTGTTGCTGGGTGGTGTGACTGGACGTTTAGGGGAGGGAGGAACCGGTGGGGGTGCTGATTTGGTGGCCACTTCTTGTGTGTCCTCAAACGAGCCTGAAAGGAGGGTTAGAAGCTGACAAGCTGTTATCTGATTGGCTAGTGACGGTCACGTGATATTAACGGTGTGCTTTGATTGGCTGGTTGGGAACCAACAGGAGGATGGAATTTTGGATGCAATAGATTAAATCAAAACAAATATGTTTCCATGTTTAAAGGTTGTAAAATTAAAAAGAAATAAAATTGTCACAATATAAAACACATAGAGTTCCTATCTTCGTCTCTGGGATTTGCAGGTTGATTTCCTGACCATCTTATCCACTAAGATCCTGCGTACAAGTTGAGTCCTATAATCCTGCCAGACCATCTTCGAGTTATACTCCCTCAACATGTCATCCACGAATATCAAAGAGTTGGACATGTCCTCGAAAAGTCTCACAACAGCTTCCCCACTCTTGTGGAGAATGAAGGGTGTTTTAGGAAGGAAGAGAATGGTAGTTGGTTCCTTTGCTCCCAACACATAATCCTCTTCTCGACAAAACGGCATGAATATCTCGCCGTTAGTAAAGGTCTTCACAGCGAGGTATTTGAGGGAAGGGACCTCAGGGGGAGGCGGGGGAAGGGCCAGGGTTGTACCCACAAACTCTGGAGGTTGCTCTATTATGGATGTTCTAACCCTCGTTCCAATGGCTCTTAGAATGGTTGAGGTGAAGCTCTTCTTTGGTACTCGAACCACCGCCTTGCCCCCGGGTAGGGGGTCTTCAGTGAAGGAACAAGCGTTTCTCCAAGACCACTGACCCTGTCACAACCACACACCCGTATACTCGGAGGCTAGAGCTGAGGTAGTCAGAGGAGGCTCCCTGGGTGCAGGGTCTACCATTGTAGTGGTCAGCCCCGTTAATTATCACATCCCCCTTGTTATACCGCCTGATAAAAGATTGGCTGATTGCTTTTACCACGACGCTCTCCATCACGTTTTCAACTTCAGGCACCGCTCTAATCACATTGTTTTTCATCATCCGTTCCTCCTCGTGGAGAGAGAAGAGAACCTCAAGGAAGTCCTCGCGGTCCAAACTGAAAACCTCTACAGGCTCTGAACTGGTGACTGTGTAGGGATGGCGACCAACATCACAAGGGGTGACCTCACCAAATGTCCCCCCTTCCGTTACAACAGTAGCTTTACCAGCACCATCTCCATCGGAGGTGCAGGGTGGTTGTTGGGTGCTGGTTAGGGTGACACTACCTGAGAGAACAAAGTAGAACTGGGTAACAGCATCACCCTCCCGCAGGATGACTGTATCTTGGCTGTAACAGTTGTATCGGATACGTGCAGCTAGTTGTCTCTTTGTGTGAACAGAGTAGTTATTGAAGCACTTCATCCTATTCATATAGCCGGTAATGACAACTAAATCCTGGACACACCTCTGATGTGGCTCTTTATAAAGGAGCAACTTGGCGTGGATAGACAGAATTTGATGTTGTTGGATAAACTTGGAGAACTGGGCAACGTTAAAGACACGCTCCTGTACTCTCCCCGCCACTATCCTCCTCATAACAAACCCCCTATCTCGACCAGAGCTTCTCATCTTCTCCCAGCGTATAAAGTATATTAGGACCCGACTCATCATCCTCCATCGGAATTGTCTCCTAATACCGGACAGGGCCGTCTCACACGCTGCATTCCGGATCCCCCGGCGCTTTTGTAGCAGTCGTCCAGGAAGAGACGAGGATATGGAGTCTTGGTCACTGGTAGAAGGAAAGGTATCCATGGCGTTGAAAGTATGCACGTGCAAAAAGGAATGATCAAACAGAGAAGAAGGAGATGTAGAGATCATGACGCGATCAGGTAGCTTTTCTGACCTATTTCTCTCTCTTTCTCGCTCTCTCTACCTCCCCCTCTCTCTCACTCTGAGTTTCTCATACTAATGGTGGCTCTACTTGACAACACTTACACAGGCGAGAGTAATGGACGGACTTATTGCTGCTGCTGCTGCTGCTGCTCCCGCTCCGTGGTGGAGCAGGTGGCAGTGGCAAGTCACGTGATATACTACCCCGTTTACCACTCTGATGGAGATTCTTCTCGGAGGACTGCCGGGCAGGGAGGGGAGGTCTTCCGGCATCAACTTCCACAGAGTCTAGAGGTGAAGATAATAATGAGAGAAGAGGGACTGATGGACATGAGAATGGGAGAGAGAGAGAAAGAGAGAGAGAGAGAGAGAGAGAGAGAGAGAGAGAGAGAGAGAGAGAGAGAGAGAGAGAGAGAGAGAGAGAGAGAGAGAGAGAGAGAGAGAGAGAGAGAGAGTGTGAGAGAGAGAAGGCATACTAAATTATGCATGCTTTGTGTTTGAAATTCAGCAAGTACCTGATCGTGCGGGGAGGGGAGGTTTTGGACTTTCTTCCGCAGCTCGCGGTGAGGCTAGGTCATCTGAAGTTTCACTGGGCGGCAACAGGGGGGAAGACTCGGGCGATTCGTAGTCACTAAGTCCCCCTTTTGAGAATTTATACCCGAAAAACTGGGGAAAATTTAGTTGCCATTTATAGTTCAAAATTTAATGTCAACGTTAGTTCAAATTTTCAATCGGTTCTCAGACCCTCCGTCAGGAATGTTTGGTTTACCTCTTTCGGAGACTTGGTACTACCGGGTGAAACAGTAGTTCTGCCGCCTGGTGTTCGCAGGGGTCCCTCACTGGCATCGCTTAGACTGCTATCTCTACTCCTTTTGCTGGAATCTGCCTTGCTTCTCCCACCTTGTATCACACTCCCAGATCGCTTCTGTAATTGGGAGTAGTGTAATTAGTCAGACATTGGTAGGCCCATTGGTAGTAAAACAAGGATTAGGAGTTAAGAAGCCACGATACATCAGACATCTTGCTCTAAGTCTATGCTCCCTGTGTACTTGTCGCTCTATGTGTCCTATACATATGTTGACACAACCAGGAAATGCAGAGAATACAAGGTATCATATAGGTTGTGCAGCAAGGGATTCTGCCTGTGATATCTTGACCTTGTTTAGCTAGTCATTGCTTGTTGCTGACGGTTCTTCAAATAAGCAGAACCAGTTCCCATGGTTCCCTTCTTCTACTTCTGTTTCCTAGACTGGCATTTCATAAAATTTTGCTTGAAGACTGTTACATCTTTTGCCTTCCCACTTGACAGACCGTACAATATTCACTTGTCCATCTCAAAACTATACATTGGATGCTATTTCTTAGTTGGTATAGTACTCAACCTTCCCATCTTCAAGGATGAGATATGACACACAACAGATAGTTGGGCACGTCTTGCCCCTCTGATAATCACGATGGGAGACGAGGTACCCGGTAGATCCCAGACCCTTCCAACCCGTATTACCCAACCCGGTACAACATCCCAACAGAGGTACGGAGCAACTACAGCAACTGGCCCAACATGGACGGTGGATGATGGTATAGCTGCTGTTGATGTCGGTCCCTTCCAATATAAATACTTCCCTTTAATCGCCCTGGTGGGATTCAGCCAATCAGTGGTTCTCTCCCTGCCCCTCCTTCTAATGGTGACCTTCACGTGCACCTTTAATTTGACCCATCTTGAACAGGGACTAACAATCGCTGTGTTATTTGTGGGCAACATCTCTGGAGACCTCGTTGCAGGGTTGATTTGTGATCGAAGTGGGAGGAGGGTTGTCATTATTATAGGTAGTTGGGTGCTCTTCCTATCATCCCTCTCCCTTCTCTTCCTCGGTTCCTACTACTTCCTACTTCTGTGGAGCTGCTTTGCTATGGGTCACGGTATTGGCTTGTGTACTTTTACCTGTATCATCATGATCAGTGAGTTTTCAACTATAGAAACTAGGGCAAGATCGATCACCTGTATCTATGTGTTGTGGGGTTTTGGAGCTCTATTTGTGGCAGTGGCAGCGTATCTTACAATGAATCAATTAGGATGGAGGGCTCTAGTTATTACTGTTTGTATACCACTCTTTATCGCAGCGTGCACCACATTCCTAATCCCAGAAACTCCTAAGTTCCTGGCTGCTAGCGGTGATCTTGAGAAAGCCCGGGAGATATTGGATAGTATGGCTTGGGACAATGGGGTCTGTCTTCCAGATGGGGACCTGGTGGCCAGCCCGGTGGAGAAGCGAGGGGAGATGGGGGATATGTTCCAGGATGAATTCAAGAGGAACAGCATCTTACTAATGATATGTTACTTCAGTACTGGGTTCGTGTTCTATACAGGGTACGCCATGTTACAGTTCCTCCTCCAGGAGGGGTATTGTGGAATCCCTGTTATCAAAGGTAAACCCTGCACCTTCTCAACTGGAACTCTCAAAGAGGCAGCCATGGTAACAGCTGCAGAGATTATCTTCCTCCCTTTTGCCTCGATACTAACTGAAGCAGCAGGGAGGTTGTTCACAGCACGGCTCATTTCCTCTGTCCTAGTAGTTGTCAGTGTCTTCCTAACGTGGTGTCTTGGTGCAGTTGTGTTCTTTGTGGCCCTATTTGTCCAGAGAGGTGCCACCCAATCACTATTCAACGTTCTCTTCATCTACACCCCTGAACTATACCCAACCTACATGAGAGCTGTATCGTGTGGCGTGGTAATGAGTTTTATGACTCTGGGAGGTCTCGCTTCCTCTCTCCTTGTCTATACCATCGGTGTGGGTTACAGTTGGAGAGTCCTTCTATCCCTCGTGGCATTCTTTGCATTTGTGTCTTGTATCACTACCTTCCTGTTGCAGAATGAGACCCAAGGGGCGGCACTACCGGATGAGGTTGGGAGTTGTATTCCGTGCCGGTTTTGTAAGAAGAAACCTGAGGAACCAGACAGAAGCGAATAATAACGTGCAGTTCCCCCTTGCAGGGGCTCTGTATTGCCAGGTGTAAATTCGTCCCAGGGTGTCCCGCCCCCCCCCCCCCCCTCCGAGACTGAGAATCTGGAACCGCTGTATGGTCCGTTTGTTCATTTTCTTTGTGATGTGAAGCGCCCTGTTGGGCTTTGTTCGAATTATAATCTAGAGATTTGAACAACATTCTACCTTACAACTTGGTATATATCCTGTCTGCCGACCCGATCTGAGCGCACGAAACGGGGCAGCGCTAGACAGAACTAATATGAATCCCCATGACACTCACCATTTTGGGTGGAAGAAGGGCGAGGTTGTGAGTGGTGATCCGTGGACACTGCTTGGGTGTCAAACCCTTGGGTTCAATTTCCAAACTCTGGTTGTAAAGATCTGTAAGAAGTTCATCCGGGGACCTCCCTCTAAATGGATCCAGATTCCTTAGAAACTCCTGCCGGGGAGATGTGTTACTGATCAACAAGGGAGTTGTGGTTAGTGAGAGAGATACAACTGTGGTTACCATAGCAACAATCCCTAGTTACCACAGCAACAAGTAAAAACCTGTATAGATGGTTCAGCAAAGAAGTTGTATCGCTCGTTCTGGTAGAGTTTTATCTCGCTGATAATATCAGCAATCATTCTGAATTTGTAAAGGTTTATCATGTTGTTTTTTACATTTTTGTTCCCATCCTGAGTGTGCATTATCTTTGTCTTGTAAATACCTGCAGATGCAAATAACTAGTAAAACAACACGCATATCAATGTTGGTTTTCTTTTGTTAATGAAGTGCTGTACTTGATTTTATTTTTTACAAAAGTCAAAAAAGTTTGGTTAGATGAAACTCGCCAATAAATGTTATACAAACAAGATCACTCACCAATAAATGGAATACAGGGTGGTTTGCAGTTCTTCAGGAGCTCCTTGTAACCCTTGAAATTCATCTTTTTCCAATCTTCAACCTGCAATTAATTAATTTTTTTAGATAAAACATCCTAAAACTCACCACTGTATCATATATGTATACTCAGTCTCACCTGCTTTTAGTGCTATCTTCTCGGAAGATTTACGACTGGCAATAGAGTGTGGAACTAAATGATTTGTGTTTTTTTAACAAGAATTATTGCATTATGTATTCATAATGCGGTGTTTCCCTGCCCCAGATGGGTGTAAAATTGATGACTAAGCTTCAAATTCAGATTTTCCGATGAATTTTGCTCTCTAAAAGCAATTTTTGGCTGATACGATGTTAGTTGCTATGGTGACCAGGGTGGTTGCTATGGTAACCAAGGCAGTTGCTATGATAACCAAGACAGTTGCTTAGGAGACCCTAGTTGGTGACCAAGCGCTTCACCTTTACCCTCAGGCCTCAGTCATCTGAACACCAGTCACTTGCAATTATTGTGTGATAGTAGTTTCATACTTGGAAGACTTGCTACCACGTCATGGTACGGCTGTAGGGTACCCGAAGTGATTTCAGATGAAAGTAGGAAGTGTTACGAGTGAGTAATTGCGCACCACAATGTGTGTTAATCATTTCCTTTGTTGCATCAACAAAGTGTGATTTGAAAGATTTATGAAGGAGCAGACTTTGTTGCTATGTGTAACGGTGGACAGACGGACAGACGGACACTTTTAGTTAACTACACAATCTGCTGATTTCTAAACCCTGAATGATCTTTTTAGCACGTGCGTGCTAAAAACATCATCCCGGGTGATTGCCTTCGGCAATCACCCGGGCAGGGAAAAAATATTATAAAAGTAATTAACTGAATACCTCTTTCAATAGTTCCTCCTTGTCTTTGAACAGTTTCCGTACGGTGTGTTCCAGCCTGAAAACCTCTGCACTCATTAGGGCACTATTCACTTCAAATGCCCCAGAGAAGTTGTTCAATCCTTTGAGGTGCTGTAACAAATATTATTTAGAGGGATTAAAATGCTCTATAACCAAGATTATATATCCCCCTAATTCCTCAAGGAATTGGGTGGATGTGTCCCGGATGTATTGTCTAGTGATGAATTAAAATGAATTAAATATTATTTAAATAATACTTCCTTGATTGACCCTCTCTCACCACACAACAAGAGTTATATACCTCCATAAGTTCGATGGCCCTACTTGCCACGTAGATCCTCTCCTCCAAATTCTCTGTTTCCACTATCGACTGCCTGATCCAAAATACAAATCGCTCTGAAAAGTTTATCATCTTCGCCATATTGCCACCCTCTTTCTCCTCTTGGGAACCTGCAAAGGTGGAGAAAATGAATTGAGAATATCTAACTACCTAATTCTTGCTCGAACCTCTCTCACCACGCCCAAAAAGTACATGGGGAGTTACCTAATTACATAGTTACCATGGTTACCTAATAACTCCTGGGGATTCCCTAGTTACCTTATTAGTTACCTAATTAGTTACCATAGTTACCTAGTAATTCCTGGGGTGTAACGCTCCTGTAAAACTCGTTCTCTATCAAGGTCGCTTGACGTGCCAACTCCAGTGGGTGAAGCTATGGGAAGGAAGGGATTTTAAACTGGTTGTTGTTAAATCCTAATTCCCTAAGCTATACTATTCCTAATGGGGCTTAACAAACATAGAATCAGTAGGGTATCACGTGGAATCATTGGTTACGAAGTCACCCCTATTATTGCTTGGTTACGAAGTCACCCCTATTATTGCATATAGGGGTGACAATACCGCCTACCTAAAAATGAAAATTTACGGGACCTTCTCATAAAAAGTTATCGAAAACTTGTCTAAAACCTATCTAAAACGTATGGTACTAGTTTGTATAGTAACCAGGACCTGAATTCTACAGAAAGTAACGACCGGTAGCGATTACACCACATGTTTAACAACAGAGGTGTGTCGCATAACTCCTTATATGGGCATAAAATTCCAATCTTGTGGAATTTTTTCTGACTCGACTATAGCTTAGTTATCAATGAATCCACCTCTAATACCTTTGGAATGGCATTTTGCACATTTCTGAAGGTTTTTGTAGCCAAATTCCAGCATCTTCATAGTTTTCCAAAAACAAAAACAGTGTTAATGGCCAAAATATCGAAAAATTCCGGTATGTAATGGTAGCTCAGACAATTTCCTCGGTATGTTCAAAAAATTAGAACTTTCTGTTTTGTAGTTTGGACACAGGAATTTTTTTCCCGCCGTACAAGCGATATTATTACCCCTCTGTGAGCTAGCACAGAGGGGGAATTTCATTACCAATATTATTGCATATAGGGGTGACAATACCGCCTACCTAAAAATGAAAATTTACGGGACCTTCTCATAAAAAGTTATCGAAAACTTGTCTAAAACCTATCTAAAACGTATGGTACTAGTTTGTATAGTAACCAGGACCTGAATTCTACAGAAAGTAACGACCGGTAGCGATTACACCACATGTTTAACAACAGAGGTGTGTCGCATAACTCCTTATATGGGCATAAAATTCCAATCTTGTGGAATTTTTTCTGACTCGACTATAGCTTAGTTATCAATGAATCCACCTCTAATACCTTTGGAATGGCATTTTGCACATTTCTGAAGGTTTTTGTAGCCAAATTCCAGCATCTTCATAGTTTTCCAAAAACAAAAACAGTGTTAATGGCCAAAATATCGAAAAATTCCGGTATGTAATGGTAGCTCAGACAATTTCCTCGGTATGTTCAAAAAATTAGAACTTTCTGTTTTGTAGTTTGGACACAGGAATTTTTTTCCCGCCGTACAAGCGATATTATTACCCCTCTGTGAGCTAGCACAGAGGGGGAATTTCATTACCAAGTGGAATCATGACACTCGACAGTGTTATACTCACGGTAAAAAGGCTGAACTCCTCTGGGGCTTTGGAGATATGCCAGATAACTGGATCAGGGAAGCCCACAACACTTTCACCTCTCCTCCTGTTTTGGTGCTCCTGCTTCCTCATTATCGTCTTCTCCAACGGTTTAATCCACTTTTTCATGTTACTCTGGCTTTCTCGGCACCTACAAGGGGAATGGTTGTCATATTCATGTTATTCTGACTGGTAATAACATAACGTGATAATTACCTATAAACTAATGTGTTAATTACCTATCAATTAACGTGTTAATTACCTATCAAAGAATCCCATCATGATAGACACAAGTTCAGTTTCCTTCTCGAAATCGTCAAAGTGGTAATCAATCCAAAGCCGCATAACGTTAATCACCCTCAATTGGACAGGCTTGATATACTCCTTCTGAAGTCGCTTCAACAGCTCAATCTGTGGGAGTTACCGCTGGTTATACAATTCGGTTACCATGGTTACACTAAAATCTCATACAATTCGGTTACCATGGTTACCTTTTCAATGTCATCATCGTGATCTAGAAGGCTTTGCGGAAGAGGAATGTTATATCTTTCTATCAACATATCCAGAATTTGGCGAGGCTTTGCAAAGAATCGGAAGGTTGTAAGGAAGGACTTCACCAACGCCAAGTCTGAAAAAAAAACAAAAATCATAATTACCGACCACCATGGTAACGATAAAACCTGGCAACTAGTGTTGCTAGGCGGGTCACTATGGTAACTATTAACTATAAAACCTGGCAACACAGTGTTACTAGGGGGTCACCATGATAACGATAAAACCTGGCAACTAGTGTTGCTAGGGAGGGGTTACCATGCAGTAATTAAAAACCTGGCAACATATTGTTGCTAGGGAGGGGTCACCATGGCAACGGTACCTGTATATCGATGAAATGTGACTCTCTCCACGATCTTATACAGGGTACCCTGGGCTATCGTTGGAATGGGCGTGATAGTCTTGTTCTTTGGTTCAACAAACCGAATATTTGACTCCGAATCAGGTTCTGTAAACCTGTAGAAAACATGAATTGAGCCGCGAACCTTGATATAACTGGAAAATAAGTAACTAGCAATCTTTACCTAGCGCCATGGTAACTAGAACTCTTTACCATGGTAACTAGAACTCTTTACCATGGTAACTAGAACTAACTTGTAGCTGTCCGGTAGAAGAGAATAAAAATCGATCTTTTCCATGACTTTCTGATCAAGATTTTGTAAATGTAAAAGTTTCTGTCTTGCTACCAATACTGTTAGGGCAGATTTCCAGTCTGCTTTATCACCGGCATGCTTTGCTTGGAACCGAATCTCTCCATGATCCCTATAGGGTGAGGTTTAATTTTAAAACTGTGGAGAAATGTGCAGGAGAGGTTGTGAAATGAGACTTGTGAGGTGCAGGTATTGGGTATTGGGATACTGGCAGGAGTAAAGTATGAGTTGTTCTTACTTGAAAAGCACAGTGAAAACACCAGTGTCATTTCCCTCGTCCCCCACTTCTCTTAGATCCTTCATGAGATGTCGCTCTCTAAATATTGTCCTTACATTGGTCGCTTTCACATTCACGTCCTGTGGAAAGATAACTGATGTTGAAAAATGACTAATTTAACTGTAAGACCCAACTGTAACCTCTAAATAAATCTCTAAATAAAACCAAGCTATACAGTAGCCCAGATCACTTCCGTTTTCCACAACTATCTATGCCAATTCTTCAAGAGTCGCTCAATCAACTCACTATTTATACATACCCGGGTACAGATAAGAAGTTGTCCATCAAATAGGTAGACATGTTTGAGTTTAGCTTCCCCTTTATCACCCTGGACGTACAGGTTACCATCTGGAGAAGATAATTGGCTAATTAACTAATTAATTAACTAATTAATAAACTAATTGGGAAGATCCCTCAACACAGCACATGCATGGCTAATAGCCAGTCAACGCGAGGTGATCCGGAGGTCTGGAATAGACTAGTTAAGCTACAGCGGCTGCAGAGACGTTACAGCTGCAGAACATGTCTATAAATATAGCAGATATATACGTAACAGCGTACCGGATACAATGTTCTAGGATTGCGTCTAATTTGTAAGAGTCAAAGGAGAGGGTTAATTGCAGAGGAAGATATGTTAGCGTGTAATACTTTACTTGAATGTGTTCAACACCTCGATATTATTTGTTGAGTTACTCAACAAGATATTATGGTACTGAAAAGTATACAATGTACTGAAATATATATGTTTGAACTACCATGAGCCCACCATATAGAAGAGGTTATGAAAACTTATCTGAAGGGGGGGGGGGCATGTTAACTTATGTTAATATTAACATGTCCTCCAATCTGTAATATTTACTCACTTAGCAGATGTTCCGTATTCACTTGAGAAAATGACAGATACGTTTCCTGGGTGATAATAGGTAATTAGTAACTATTTAATTAACTAGTAATAGCTCATTGAGTACTAGATGACTTGCTCACCATTAGCTGAATTTAAAACTGAACTCCTAACGACTGCAGTATATAGGAGGTGCTTAGCTGAGCATAGTGCTCGCCCTACCCCCGCCACATGTAAAGGTGTGTCTGTATACTACTCAGCTGTAGCTTCGAGTACTAAACTTGTTGTTTGTACTCATCCAGTCATATCAGCTATCATTGCACTTCCCAATAGAAATCCGCTCCTCCAATCCTCTATCTTAAATCAGAATCCCACATATATCACTATCTCTACCATTTCATTTAATTTTCCAGGCTGCCTCAACTTTCAAGCTTTAGCTTCCTCCTTGTGCTCTCCTCCTAACAGCATCCTTTTTTCTATCTCTCACTCTCACTCACTCTCTCTCTCTCTCTCACTCTCCGTCTCACTCTCTCTCTCACTCTCTCACTCTCTCACAGTGTGTAGACTCCCAGTCGTTGCATTGTCCAAACTCCAAGGTCCCTTTTTGCAACGAAATATTGTGTGCGTGGCAGTACTGTCTTTGTCTTGTTCAGACTCTTTCTCGCATGGCCGAACTGCTGTGTTACTTTACTCGTGCTGTGATAGTTCTTTGATAAAGATTTTGTGGCGCAGGAATTACACGTGTTGATGATTACCTAACGAACATTTTATTTTGGATTCGTACAATTTGTGCATTGAAACTCTTACGATTCAAATATCTTGTTTTTTATGATCAGTCGTTTACTCATTTTTGTTCCAGTTGGTTGAAATGTGTTCTACTACTATTATTCATCCACAAAACACTTTTGTAAAGATTACTACATACTCCCTCCCCCTGTTAAATACAACTACTAACCCTACGTCACCGTGTTTCTAGCTGCACCTCTACAATGAGGTTGCTAGTGATACTACTGTTGGGGCTCTTGGTTGTCATGGCAACACTGGCAAGCGACACTGAAATGACAGAGCAAGATAACTTTGATATTGGTGAAATTATGGAGGAAAAGGAAATCATGGACACTATCGATTTGGGTGAGAACTAGTGTGTTCTTTTGAACATTGAGTGCAGTCTATGTGCGACTTTGAATGAACAAAAACGCGTGATTTGCTCGGTGCAGCTGTTGCTGATTCCAACTCTGCATAGCTTGTGCCCTACTAAACCCCCCTCCTCCCCTCAGAACTAGCGTGTACCCTATTAAACCCAGTCCCCAGTCCCCCTTGTACCCTATTAACTCAAACTCTTCCCCCTTGTACCCTACTAAACCCAACCCCCTCCTCTCCTCAGAACCAGAAGACTACGAGGAATACATGAACGAACAAACACCCGACCTAGATAAGGAGTTGGAACTACTGGAACGATCTGCAGAAGCCTCTGTGCCCTCATGAGGCTCGTAAATTCTCTCTCTCAAATTGTCATGACAACTGTGTGACGTCATAGTAACTGTGTGACGTCATGGTAACTATGTGACGTCATGGTAACTATGTGTGACGTCATGGTAACTGATGACACGTTGTCATGGAAACTGATATCGCGTTGTTATGGCAGCAACAGGAGAGAGAGAGGGAAGCGTTGTGTGGGAATCATTGTGATGACTTAGGTCGTTTAAACAAATCCTTTTTGAGATGGCTTAATGATGTTTGTTACCCATTTTAACGTGTTCAAATGCATCTCAGTTGTAATGTATCAATACATAAAAAATGTGAATCACATCTAATAGGAGTAACCCCCCCCCCCCCTCCAAAAATACCCCTATAATAGGAGACTCAGTCCCTCACGGACCCAACCCAACTTACCCCAGATAGGCAATAAAAAGTATGCCCCCCTCAACTTACCCCTATATTTTCTATTTTCTCGTAAGCAGCATGTACCCTAAGTGTACCCGCTCTTCTTGGCATCAAATGGGGCGTGTTATCCCTAAAGTCGAAGATATGACATGTTGTTTTCGGGGTGTTAATGGTTAAATTCTATGTGATAATGGTTACTATGGTTACTATGGTTACCTGGTATGAGTGTTATCTAGAAACTCCTGCTCTATGCACTCCACTATGTCGGATATCCGGGCAAATTGTTCCAAAGTCTGCTTCAAATTATCCACTTCATTTGCTCGGTCTTCAGCAGCCGTGTTGGCATTCATAAATCCGAGCAAATCCTTGGAATTGAGATTGGAGAGTTATCAATTTATCTGGATAAAAACTAGATCTGGATAAAAAATTTTGGCGACATGTGACCGTGAGAATAAGGATATTTACCTCTACTGTCTGAAGAATGTACAGGATCTGATAGAGAGGTTCCTTCAGCAGTACTTTCACCATGCACGGTATCAAACCACGAACCTGGTACTCGCCACCAAACCCCAGAATCACTGCCTCATCCTGGTAAAGATACTATCTTAGATAGGAAGATAGAGATAGACGAAAATAGGGAGAGATAGAGAGTGGGAGAGAGAGAGAGAGAGATAGTGAACGTGAGAGAGAGAGGAGATATTTAGATAGATACTCACACCTACCTCTAAAAAGTTTACAAAGTTGACTTGATCCAAGAGCTCTAAAAACTTCTTATATCCTTGCCGATAATTATTCGCATAGTACACATAAACATCGTAGCATTGATCCTGAAATTAGTAAGGGTATTATCCAGTTACATCCGGGTCGGTTTTGACTTTTGGGACACAATTCTTTCGATGGAGCCAGAATGGAGTCTTTTCACGTGACTCGCGCGCACTTTGGTAAACCCCAGGTTCCCTCGCGCGAGATGACTTGTCTGTGATGTTTTGCGCCCTCCGCAACATACCAGTGCCTTTTCCAAAAATACAGCCCCGACATGAAATGAGGAATCCTCCCGGATCATTTGCTTTGCTTCCTCAAGATCATTTTGGAAGAGCACCTCGAATAAGAGGATGTCGCGGATATTCCCGAAAATGTAGTCCACCAAGTCCATGGAGAGATCTAGGGGAAGAGGGGTAGTATTTACTATTTTGTATTTACTATTCTATAGTATTCCTAGTATAATTCCTGATATCGCGCCCATAGGCCGTAGACAATTCAGATTGATTGGTATAACTTGAATCCAATTAAAGAAAGACATTTTGCAATACTGAAATCAGATGATTTATTTGAAAAACTAACCCGCCTCAGGTTTGCTAAAGATGGGAATAATTTTGTTGACGATTAACTGAAGTTCCTTTATGTAGTTGCTTTGATCGGACATAAACCTTCGTACTGCCTGGAAAGGGATAGATAAGTGATAGCAAAGAAAAGAAAAAGGAAATCCGGATTATTGACCGTCTATTCAAATAAACCAGCGGTTATAAACCATTGGAGTGTGTGTGTAGAAATTAAATGCAGGCACCCTTGACATAATCAAATGGATGTAAACGTCCGTTTGTGGGTGTCGAGGGAGAGAGAGAGGGGAGAGAGAGAGAGAGAGAGAGAGAGAGACATAAAGAAAAGCGTCTATCTATTTCTCTATATCTTTTTATCGTCTTAGTCTGACACGCTCTCACGTCTATCCCAACACACATACACACACGATTTGTTGTATTGTCACCTCTCACACTCAAAGAGAGAGATAGAGAGAAAGGGTGATAGATAGAGATAGAGAGATGGGGAGAGAAACAGAGATAGAGAGTGAGAGGGTGAGAGAGAGACTCATTTTCCTCCTCTCGCCGGTCCTAGTGTGTGTATACAATGCACTTGGCCGATTCTCACTCACAGTCACACAGATTCTTTCTCTATTCTCCCTCGTGTTCTCTATCTATCTCTCTCAGCTCTCTCCATCTTTCTCCCTCCATCTCCCTCCATCTCTCTCCCTTACTACTCAAAGTTTGGCTCCGTACACGCAAGCACACAATATTTAAGCGTCCCCAGTATACATTCCTTTCTGCCCCGTGAAAGCCGTATTTTGGGTATTCACTACAGCAGTACCCGATAGTAACGTGGTACGTGCAATGCGTGCCATCTCATGTAAATGCAAGGGGATGACACACATGGTAGTGTCTCCTACTATCGGGTGCTGCAGCAGTGAAAACCCAAAAGACACGTTAGTGTGTCTCCTACTATATACCTCTTCGTAGGTTTGGGCTGGTTCAATCCTTAGGGTGGGTTTAACAACAGCAACTCTCCTAGCTTGATCAAACAGCTTACTTAGCTCCTGAAATTAATTGTTGCATCATGTAGGATTTTATTATGCCTATAAGTTGTACCTGAAAACTTATAACACGAGACCGAAGGTCGAGTGTTATAAGTACAACAATAATGATCCGAGACCACAGGTCGAGGCAGATTCTTGTACTTTAGTGCACGAGCCTGCGAGTGCCACTAAGTGTAACTACCTCACGAGCCTGCGAGTGATGTAGTTTTACTTTTTGACCGAGCCTGCGAGGTCTAAAAGTGTAAGAATCTGGGACATTATTGTTGACGTCAGGTACAACGAAAATAGGCATAATAAAATTGCATTGTAAAATTTTTAAAACAAGAGTGAGAGACAGTTTAGGGCGTAACAATAGAACGAATTCATGATAAGGTAGCAGGCAGAGATAAGATAACGCCTGAGATCTATAGGTAAAGAGAGTGAGAGATTAGCGAGAGTGAGAGAGAGATAAAGAATGTGTGGGTCTGGGAGTTCGTGACTGTTATCTTGATCTCGGTGTTGCAACGGCTTGAGAGTGTGACATAAAGAAAGAGAGAGAGGGAGTTCGTACACGCTTATCTTTCCAACGGTTTTTAAGTGTGACAGAAACAGTGGAGTAAGGACTTCTTTGCCTTGTTCGACCCTCCCTCCCCGCGCCCCGGTTTGAACAAAACAAGGACTTCTAAGTGCAGCAGTGGTATAAGTTTTCATGTATCACTGGGGGGTGTTATAAGTGAAAACTTATAACACTGGGGGGTGTTATAAGTGAAAACTTATAACACTGGGGGGTGTTATAAGTTGTACAAGCAGTGCTACCTAAAGAATTATATTATATCTCAAAATTTTACAATGTGTGTTACAGACATAATGCTCCACCTAATGTGATGGGCATTGGGGATTGAAAGTGTTGTGGGAAGCACGAGTGAATTGGTATAGATGAGAGAGGATAAAGGGGGCCATTCATAACTAAGGTCAGAAAAAAACAGTTTAGAAATTTGTGGCTTTTGCTAATGATCAATAATACAATTACTTATAGATAATTATAGATAATTATAGATAATTATAGGTAATTATAGATATATCACATACCGCGTGGTAGTCACGTGCAATGTTCACGTGTTTCAACAATATAATCGGGGCAGCAGCATTATTCTTGTTCAGTTCCCCGACCAGATTGGCAGCTCTTTTCAGAATCATTGTCGTTATGTGTTCCAAGATAGCCAACATGAATACTAGAAGATTGTACTCAATCCTTACTCCTCTCCATTCCTGCAAAATGGGCCAATGGGTAAGATGGAACCGTCTTCAAAGAGCTACATCGAAAGGAAATTATACACAAAGATGTGTATACACACCTTTACAGCAACGTTGAATATCAATTCAGCAGAGTATTTTAGTTTTAATCCATCCAACATCTTTCTGCCAATTGTTCCTCTCTTCTTCGACATCTTGTTGTAAACAGCCTGGAGGTGATACAACGTTATACCCTAAATTATGATAATCTGATCAATGCACTGGCAAGCGCCCCGAGCCCCGAGGCCCATTCGAACACGTTCTCACCCCGTCCCCCTATTTCTTAGTAGTCGAGCCTAGATGTATTGAGAGTTATACAGGGTGTGAACTGCATGTCGTGTTTGCTAGTCGCGAGCGCGCTTGCGAGACAAGCAAACACGTCAAGGTTCATTAACAAGCATGCTGCTCAGTCATTTTAGATTTAATACACAATGTAAGGATACCATGTAATAGGTGAGACTCTTGCCGTCACCCTCGTTCAAGTCCCGTGAAAAACGGAGCAGTACACGCAAACTGATGCCCATTTTCCTCGCGTGACCCCGATTCAGCAGTTTGAGACACCAACTCTTTAGGGGGCCATATCTCAGGAACCAGACAAGATAGGAAAAATCGCCGTCTAACGAGGCGTACAGTTTTTAATCTAGTTTACCACTGTACCGGCCGTTTCACTCTCCGACCTAAAACAAAAATCGCAACCCCACAAAACTTCAAAATAATGAAATTCGCATCTCGCATGTCGTGTTGCATGTCGTGTTGCATGTCGTGTCATGTTATTGACGCGCTCGCGTTCAACTCTCACACAGCAGCTGCAGAACATGGCGGGAAACATCGAGGAGTAGAGAGAGGGTCGGTGCCGAATAAAATATTTCTTGATCTTGATCTACTCCATCTCTCAGCTATCCTACCCCTCATCAACTCGATCTCTCAGCTACCCTACCCCTCATCTACTCCATCTTTCAGCTACCCTACCCCTCATCTACTCCATCTTTCAGCTACCCTACCCCTTATCTAGTCCATCTCTCAGCTACCCTACTCCTCATCTACTCCATCTCTCAGCTTCCCTATTAGGGAAGCATAGAGATGGAAACGATTAGGGGTAGGGAATCCCTATCCATAATCGTTTCCATCTCTATGCTTCCCTAGCCCTCATCAACTCCATCTTTCAGCTACCCTACCCCTAATCTAGTCCATCTCTCCGCTACCCTACTCCTCATCTACTTCATCTCTCAGCTACCCTACCTCCCATTTACTCCATCTCTCAGCTACCCTACCTCCCATTTACTCCATCTCTCAGCTTCCCTACCTCCCATTTACTCCATCTCTCGGCTTCCCTACCTCCCATTTACTCCATCTCTCAGCTTACCTACCTGCCATTTACTCCATCTCTCAGATACCCTACCTCCCATTTACTCCATCTCTCAGCTTACCTACCTTCCATTTACTCCATCTCTCAGCTTCCCTACCTCCCATTTACTCCATCCCTCAGCTAGCCTACCTCCCATTTGATCCATCTCTCAGCTTCCCTACCTCCCATTTACTCCATTTCTCAGCTTCCCTACCTCTCATTTACTTACTCCATCTCTCAGCTACCCTACCTCCCATTTACTCCATCTCTCAGCTTCCCTACCTCCCATTTACTCCATCTCTCAGCTACCCTACCTGCCATTTACTCCATCTCTCAGCTTCCCTACCTCCCATTTACTCCATTTCTCAGCTTCCCTACCTCTCATTTAGTACTCCATCTCTCAGCTACCCTACCTCCCATTTACTCCATCTCTCAGCTTCCCTACCTCCCATTTACTCCATCTCTCAGCTACCCTACCTCCCATTTACTCCATCTCTCAGCTTACCTACCTCCCATTTACTCCATCTCTCAGCTTCCCTACCTCCCATTTACTCCATCCCTCAGCTTCCCTACCTCCCATTTACTCTATCTCTCAGCTACCCTACCACCCATTTACTCCATCTCTCAGCTTTCCTACCTCCCATTTACTCCATCTCTCATCTTCCCTACCTCCCATTTACTCCATCTCTCAGCTACCCTACCACCCATTTACTCCATCTCTCAGCTTCCCTACCTCCCATTTACTCCATCTCTCAGCTTCCCTACCTCCCATTTACTGGGAGGTAGGGAAGGTAAGCTGGAGATGGAGTAAATGGGAGGTAGGGAAGCTGAGAGATGGAGTAAATGGGTGGTAGGGTAGCTGAGAGATGGAGTGAATGGGAGGTAGGGTAGCTGAGAGATGGAGTAAATGGGAGGCAGGGATGGAGTAAATGGGAGGTAGGGAAGCTGAGGGATGGAGTAAATGGGAGGTAGGGAAGCTGAGAGATGGAGTAAATGGGAGGTAGGGTAGCTGATAGATGGAGTGAATGGGAGGTTGGGTAGCTGAGAGATGGAGTAAATGGGAGGTAGGGAAGCTGAGAGATGGAGTAAATGGGAGGTAGGGAAGCTGAGAGATGGAGTAAATGGGAGGTAGGGAAGCTGAGAGATGGAGTAAATGGGAGGTAGGGTATCTGAAAGATGGAGTAAATGGCAGGTAGGGAAGCTGAGATATGGAGTAAATGGGAGGTAGGTAAGCTGAGAGATGGAGTAAATGGGAGGTAGGGAAGCTGAGAGATGGAGTAAATGGGAGGTATGGAAGCTGAGAGATGGAGTAAATGGGAGGTTGGGTAGCTGAGAGATGGAGTAAATGGGAGGTAGGGAAGCTGAGAGATGGAGTAAATGGGAGGTAGGGAAGCTGAGAGATGGAGTAAATGGGAGGTAGGGAAGCTGAGAGATGGAGTAAATGGGAGGTAGGGTATCTGAAAGATGGAGTAAATGGCAGGTAGGGAAGCTGAGATATGGAGTAAATGGGAGGTAGGTAAGCTGAGAGATGGAGTAAATGGGAGGTAGGGAAGCTGAGAGATGGAGTAAATGGGAGGTATGGAAGCTGAGAGATGGAGTAAATGGGAGGTAGGGTAGCTGATAGATGGAGTGAATGGGAGGTTGGGTAGCTGAGAGATGGAGTAAATGGGAGGTAGGGAAGCTGAGAGATGGAGTAAATGGGAGGTAGGGAAGCTGAGAGATGGAGTAAATGGGAGGTAGGTAAGCTGAGAGATGGAGTAAATAGGAGGTAGGGTATCTGAAAGATGGAGTAAATGGCAGGTAGGGAAGCTGAGATATGGAGTAAATGGGAGGTAGGTAAGCTGAGAGATGGAGTAAATGGAAGGTAGGGAAGCTGAGAGATGGAGTAAATGGGAGGTAGGGTAGCTGAGAGATGGAGTAAATGGGAGGTAGGGTAGCTGAGAGATGGAGTAGATGAGGAGTAGGGTAGCGGAGAGATGGACTAGATTAGGGGTAGGGTAGCTGAAAGATGGAGTTGATGAGGGCTAGGGAAGCATAGAGATGGAAACGATTATGGATAGGGATTCCCTACCCCTAATCGTTTCCATCTCTATGCTTCCCTAATAGGGAAGCTGAGAGATGGAGTAGATGAGGAGTAGGGTAGCTGAGAGATGGACTAGATAAGGGGTAGGGTAGCTGAAAGATGGAGTAGATGAGGGGTAGGGTAGCTGAAAGATGGAGTAGATGAGGGGTAGGGTAGCTGAGAGATCGAGTTGATGAGGGGTAGGATAGCTGAGAGATGGAGTAGATCAAGATCAAGAAATATTTGATTCGGCACCGACCCTCTCTCTACTCCTCGATGTTTCCCGCCATGTTCTGCAGCTGCTGTGTGAGAGTTGAACGCGAGCGCGTCAATAACATGACACGACATGCAACACGACATGCAACACGACATGCGAGATGCGAATTTCATTATTTTGAAGTTTTGTGGGGTTGCGATTTTTGTTTTAGGTCGGAGAGTGAAACTGCCGGTACAGTGGTAAACTAGATTAAAAACTGTACGCCTCGTTAGACGGCGATTTTTCCTATCTTGTCTGGTTCCTGAGATATGGCCCCCTAAAGAGTTGGTGTCTCAAACTGCTGAATCGGGGTCACGCGAGGAAAATGGGCATCAGTTTGCGTGTACTGCTCCGTTTTTCACGGGACTTGAACGAGGGTGACGGCAAGAGTCTCACCTATTACATGGTATCCTTACATTGTGTATTAAATCTAAAATGACTGAGCAGCATGCTTGTTAATGAACCTTGACGTGTTTGCTTGTCTCGCAAGCGCGCTCGCGACTAGCAAACACGACATGCAGTTCACACCCTGTTATAGTTATCTGACAAACCCCATCAATTGAAGTATGAACCTTAGTTTAGAAGAGAAGAAAAGGCTCTAGCTGGTGGACCTACTAAAGATCTCATCTCAAAGCCTTTGGTGGCCCGGGTTATTCAAACCAACTATATTGGTTTTAGGTGCCAAGTTTAATTCAAGGTAGTGTTTATCAAATCTCCTTACCAGTGCCCTCTGCCTACACTCCTCGTAAGTTTCCCGGGGATAGAATCTGGAGATGTAGTCATCAACATCACGTCGTGTCAGTGGGGCACAAACCGTCACCAGCTCCTCAAGCAGGGAGAATATCATCTTGCTGCATTCATTGAGGGCCGCTTCATCGATCTGGGTGTTCCTGGCAACTTGAACTAGCAACTGGGAGAGGGAGGGATGTAGGTAGTTAGTAAGGAGGAGGGATGTGTTACTTGAACTAACAACTGGGAGGGGGATGGGTGATTCAACAATACTAAAATGAGAGCTCAAGGCAAAACAGTAATGATACTAAAATAATAACAAGTACATTATAGCACACACTCCTATTCACTGCTATTGTACTACGTACTAAGTACATATACAGGTCACCTTTTGTATCCCCTCTTTGAGTAATTTTCTAATTTCTCCTTCGTTGTCCGTTTCAGTAATACTCTCGTAGTCATTACCCACTGCCATCTTCTTCTTCTTCTAGAAGTCGTTATCCAACTTTAGCCATTACATTCCTGCAAATGTAGACGATTCTCTGTACAATATACAAATGTAAAACCCTACCAACTCTCCTTCATGCTGTCGGCTGATCATGCTTTTATGTATGGACCAAATACAACATTTTTTAAACCCAACAACGGCTTTTTTGAGGCGGGTTTTTGGTTATAACTTATATCTTTTGATCAAATAGTCGTGATATTTTTTTCAAATAGCTACAGATATTTCCAAGAATGTCCCGGTGGTCCTACAAGTTACAACCGGTTCATAGTTAAAGGACGATCCAAGGACCGCTCACTTTTTTAATTTTTAAATTGCATCAATTTTTTTAACTCGCGTCATTTTAAAAAGGGCGCCGTTACGATCTGAGTGTTTGGAGGCCTGTTTACAGGTGCACGCTGCCAAAAAAGTTGATTCACTAAAATGGCTCTAACCGCCAAAGCCCAAACCACTCAACCGTTTTGGCTGATTCAAAGTTTATCTGGTAGGGAATGTCAAGGCCTAACCCCAACCCAAACCCCAACCCTAACCCTAACCATACTTTAGCCCTAACCCTAAAAGACCGTTTGTCAGCACTCCCAAAACACCCAGATTTTAACGCTGGCCTTTTAAAAACTCGTCGACCGCGACGCGGGCGCAATTCAATAACTCAGCCGCGCGCAGTAACGCGCAAATAACAACACAACGCCGCGCACATACTTTGCAAATTCTGAACCTCAAAATTTTACGAAACTGTCCAGTTTTTTTGGGAAACTTTTGGGTTTGGCATGCGCTGCAGACCCCAAGTGCGCGCGTTTCCCACGGCTTCTAGGGCCTGTAGCATAGGCCAACTTTTGGGTGTTTCAGTGTCAGTCACGGTTTTTTAGGGGCAGGACTAAAGTAGGGCTAGGGTTAGGGCTTGGGTTGGGGTTAGGGCTTTACATTTCCTATCAGATAAACTTTGGATTAGCCCAAATAGTTGGATGGTTTAATGCTTAGAGCCGTTTTAGTGCAGGGTAATTTTTTTGGTAGCGCACACCTGTTTAAACAGGTAACACCTAGACGCCCTTTTTTAAATTTTAGGCTGTTTCGTGCGTCCATGTGGTGCACTGAAGCCTGAGCCCTAAATTGCTAAAGCTCATCCACACGTCAAGTCCGAACTAGAAATCAAAATTGGGGATGTTAGCACTTCACGAAAAGAAGTTTCAGCTAATGATATACCCCCTAGGCAAGTCCCAGTTGCTTAGGGAGCTACCTTTCACGTCTGAAACCCTGAGCTATGTTACGGAAGCAGGTACGACTGTGGAACCTGAACAGCACGTAAAGGACCTCGGCGTATGGTTGTCGGCGGATGGTACATGGACTTATCACATCAATGACATCGTTAGGAGGGCCAACCGGATTGCGGGATGGATTCTGAGCGTGTTCAGATGTAGATCTCAGGAGGTATTACTGACTCTATACAAGGCCTTGGTTCGTCCCATTCTCGAGTACTGCTGCTTGGTTTGGTCACCGTCCAAGGTAGCTGACATCCAGGCGCTGGAGAACGTTCAGCGAGCTTTCTTAAGAAAGATCTATGGGATGAATGAGCTGACCTACTGGGAGCGGTTGGAGACTCTGAAAATCATGTCCCTTCAGAGGCGACGCCAGAGGTACGAGCTTATACATGTCTGGAAAATCTATCATGGACTAGTACCTAACTGTGTAGGAATGGAATTCCAGACAGGCCGCTTGGGGATACAGGTCAAAACGCAGAAGTATCCTTATTGGGCTGATAGGAGGCGAGCTACCCAGCTGTTCAACTCGTTCAGTTACAGGGCTCCTCAGTTGTGGAATAAACTGCCCCGAGAGGTGACCCTTTGTGAAACATTGGCAGGGTTTAAGGCTAGCCTGGGTTCTTTCATGAAGGAGTACAAGGACAGGCCTCCAGTGAGAGGGTACCCCACGGTCCCGAATGACTTCAGTCAGGCGGCGAAATCTTAGCTGTGTGTGATTTTGCTGCGTGTGATTTTGCTGTGTGTGATTTTGCTGATGACTGACCACATGACGGGGCGATTCGATTTTAATATTTTGAGTTAAGACTTGACAAGGAGGACCCACTCGCTGGGAAATCCGCACGCGTTTAGATTGTGTAAATTTAATTTGATTTGATTTGATTTCCCCCTGATTAAGATGGAATGGGGATTGACAACCAAACTTCCGACCAACAGAGCCTGGAGTTGAGGTTCCAACGTCCACTACTACCACCACACAAGTCTCTGTCGCTACGAAGTACCACAATTAATTTGCCTGAAGAGCAGCTCAACTTTTGAATACCCTACCAAACAACGTAAATACGACAGAAGACCTTGCCTTATTCAAATGTCTTCTTGGTAAATGGCTGGAGAGATTCCCAGACCGACCTACGGTGACTGGAGATACTCGGCAGAATAATAACTCTATTATTGACTGGACACAGGGAAGAATTACAAGGGGATGGGGAGGCTCTATGAGGAGCTGACACCTGTGCAGTATCTTTGCAAAGAGGACTACAAGTAACTCCCGAGCGAAGATGGAACCTCTTGTTGATTTGATAATTTGCCGTTACGAAGCAGAAAAAGAAGTGGCACTAGTTCAGTGGAATGCAAGAGAGGCAAAGAACAAGATCGCAAAGGAGAATGAGGAACACCCTTCTCTCTATGTATAATAATTTCTCACCAGGATCACATTCCCGAAGCTAGTGTGATGTATCGAGCTCGCAGGAAAGGTCGGAGTATCTAGATAACTCACATTTTTCTTCGAGCTGAAGCATTTGAATAATAACTCATGGGCATTTCATCTAAGCAGTTTGTTGCAATAGCTTTTTTGCTAATAATTTGCTATTGTTTAGGAGCATATGAGATTGAGTGGTAAATTGTTGTGTTATTGCTGGTAAGAAATCCATATGATATAATCGTGGAGACGGACGACCGTGCCATGTAACACACAAATTCCCACATGTTTTTGCTTTGTGCACTGCTCAATGTGCACACTTGGATTTCATATATCTGAGTCAAGTGACTATTTGGAACACACAAACACACACAAACCAACTAACGAACATCAATTATAACCTCATGCAGCATGCTTTAAGACCATGAATAATGTTGTTACCTGCTTTACTACTGGCCATCATTTTCACTTCGTCCGCTCCTTGCTCCTCAGGGAAAGTTATTGACCCCTCAAACCACTTTTCAGACCACCACACTTGTCCGTCAGGTTTATTTACACAAAAAGTTTCATCATTAATATTTAGGGACCAGAGCAGTTCGGTATTTAGGTTAACCGTAATGGGGTGGCCGTTAGGGTTAGCAACAAACTCGATCTGGACCACATTGTTCCTCTCCAACAAGTCCACATCGGTGACTTTCGTTCCGCACCCTTCTAGATGAATACTAAGGTCACCTTCCAGACCGTCTTTAGGCGTCAGTTTTATCTCCATTCGGTACGTCCTGGTGTTGTCATTGAAAACTGCTTTTACAAAGTAGTATGATTTAAGAGAACCAGAGTTTTGGGGTGTCTTCACCATACGAAAATCGAGGAGAAGCTTTGGAAGTTTAGGGTTTTTGTTGTACGGAACTGGTTTGCATGGGTATTCTCGTCCAATAGTTATTTCTTGCCATGTTGCTCTCTCCGTCTCGTCTGCCCTTCCTGCGAATGTGAGAGAGAGAGATAGAGGACTAGAAACTGTATCACAACTATTATACTACTACTAGCCCAAGATTCCGAGAACCCTTCAACCTTGCAACCATCTCTATTGTTAATTTGGCGAGGGGAATTCCATTTTAAACCATCTATGATAGTATTTTAGACTCCATCACCACTCTACGGTGTGCCACATTCCCCTGTAAAACGTGTATCTACCTTGGATCAGAAGGAAGACGAGCAAAAGAACAAAGATCATCTCAAGAAATAATGGCCTCGACTTCCATGTGATTGAGCTTCGAAAAGGAGAGATAGAGAGAGCGAGAGATAGAGGGAGAGGGAGAGAGAGAGAGAGAGGAAGAGCGAGAAAAAAAGAAAGAGAGAGAGGGAGAGAGGGAGAAAAAAAGAAAGAGAGAGGGAGAGAATGAGGTACGGAGGTAAAGAGGGAGTATAAGAGAGGGAGGGGAAGAGGGAAAGAGAGAAGGAGGGGAAAAAGAAGGAAGAGAGAGACGGTTTCAGAATGCCAGGCAAACTCGATATACTATCGTTACAGCACAATCTAAAGCCATTTCAAGCTATGCTGGCCCCTGTCACGACATCAGCAAGAAACCTCGGATATTTTTTTCTCGAAAAGTGCCACAAAATCTAGCATGGCAACCTAAAATGATATCTACTTACTCTAACTTCTTCAGATTGGCCCGTTAGCAGCGTTTTATACTTTGCAAAATGAGAGATAACTCAAACACAGTCTGTAGGTTCAAACAGCACTTTGTAAGGCCCTGGCTGGGACCTGGGTGTGATGAAACAAAACAATAAACATCTTAGTGTTCTTAATATTCATGTTCATGTTGGTGTAAATGGAGACCAGTCATAGCTCTACAGACGGCAGTCATAGGCCATTATATGCTCTACAGCCATTCCGTCGTATGGGAAAACTTTTTACTTTCATTTCACGCTTACATTATATACCATCTAGCTTACACGTAGTATTACACTAACACGAATAAACCTCACTACTCTCCCAGTCTCATTTGTGTTCGTCGTTGTTGTTTTTCACTGATCTAATATCTCACCATGGAAGGTGCCCCTCCTGCCCCTGGATCTTGGCTGTCGTCCCTCTTCGGCTGCTTCGATGATATATCATCCTGTAAGCAACTTGTAATAATTTGCACAGATCTGCACAGATGAGGAGACATCCAGCAGAGATTCATGCTGTAATAAGTCATCCTTTATCATTAAGATAAGGTTTCGCACACCATTATATAGTTTCACAATTCACATGCTTACAAAACATCTTTCAGGTCTCATCACGCTCTTTGTCCCATGTGTGACTATTGGCCAGAACACTGAAAACAGTGGCCAGGGAAGTTTCATTCTAGGCTTTATTCTCGCCCTCATTCCAACTGTGAACATTGTCTGGATGATCTACCTGAGGAACAAAACCAGGGAACAGTTTGCAATTGAGGTGAGTTAGATTTCGATAGAAAACCTCCCTCATTTTATGGGGGGGAGGGGGAGGGGTTCAACCCTAAAAATTTAGGTTGACCCCCCCCCCCTTTATTAATTTACAACACCTGGGAAATAATAATCAAAACTTTTTTCCTACCAGGGTTCTCTTGTTGGCGATATTTTGAGTGTTGTCTGTTGTGGCTTCTGTACGCTGGCCCAAGAAAACCGAGAGTTCAAGATGAGAGGAATCGAAGGAGGACAACCACCAATGCCAAGGGTCTAGACACACAGATTTAGTGATCTAGGGAGGGTCAAGGGTCTAGACACACAGATCTAGGGAGGGTCAAGGGTCAAGGCATAGATCTAGGGAGGGTCTAGACACACAGATCTAGGGAGGGTCAAGGGTCTAGACACACAAATCTAGGGAGGGTCAAGGGTCTAGACACACAGATCTAGGGAGGGTCTAGACACACAGATCTAGGGAGGGTCAAGGGTCTAGACACACAGATCTAGTGATCTAGGGAGGGTCAAGGGTCTAGGCACAGATCTAGGGAGGGTCTAGACACACAGATCTAGGGACGGTCAAGGTTCAAGGCTGATCCATAAATACATGGGGAGAGACACTTTTAGTTCTGAAAAAGAGATAGAAATGTGATATCTTATTGGGATTTGATTATTTGAAATGGATGTTGTTTTAGACTTTTACTTTATGAAATTGGAATTTTATTTTCACAGAAAACTCTCGCCCCAATCTGATGATTGTTGTCCCCCTCTTGGGACATCATGAATCATTTTGTAGAGACCATTTAAAACTTCGTTGTTATCTCTCTATCACCCTCTCAGACAAACAGTTGCAATGTTTTCTCTATATTTAATTCACCCTCTCAGTCAAAATGAGTGTTATGGTGGTCCAGGTGGGTCAGTGTGGGAATCAGCTAGGTGAAGCACTGTTTGAGACAGCATACAGAGAGTCACCTTCAGACTCAGTTGGAAGGTTTTTTACTGAGACAGGTGAGAACTTCTTTCTAGGTTCGTTAAAAGCAAGGGTTGATTTATAATGAATGAGTCGTCTGACACTGTGTCCGTGCTACGCTACAATTCAAATGCTTGGTATGATTCGAGCTGCTCGTATCAAATTAAAATGTTAGATAATCTGAGCGAGTCAAAACGTGATGCGAGCAGGCCGAATATTTATATTGAGGGCAGGTTGATCGATTCATCACATCTCAAAACATATATTTCAGATGGCGGGCCATTGATTGCCAATGCAGTTTTAGTTGATATGGAGAGTAAAGTTGTGGCGGGCTGTCTCTCAAAACACCACACAGGCTGGACGTACGATCCACGCTGTTCTGTTTTATCCAGACAGGGCTCAGGTATAAAGAGATTGGAGAGAAAGAGAGGGCTCAGGTAAAGAGATGGGAGAGAAATACAGATGGGAGAATCATATATCCCTCTAAGGCCCCCTTATTATAATATAGTCGAGATATTTAAAACATACGAGCAAACAACTTGTTACTTTCTAACCATCCTTTAAATTTGAAAGAGAGAGGGTCGAACCAAGCCACTTCTTGCAGGTAACAATTGGGCGAACGGTTACTGTAACTTTGGTGAAACTATGGAAGATGAAATATCGACAGCTCTCCGTGTCCTGCTCCGCTCCCTACCTGATGTCAGAGTGGCTCTAGTCATCATGAGCTCAGCCGGAGGTAGGTCCGATACCATGGTTGACATGTTACCCGTCTATCGGCTCGGTCGCGGTGTGAGCTTGTAGGCGATTCATCGTGCGAAAGACAGCCTGCGTATAGCATGGTTTTCCGAATTTACAATAAACACATAGTTGCCATGGTTACCATTTTTCACACCATTCTTCAGGAACTGGCTCAGGATTAGGCTGCAGAATAACAGAACTAATAAAGGGGATAGTGCCGGGTGTCTTGATTGTTAATCAGGTAAAGTCAAGCAGGTGCAGTTACACAGTTACAAGGGGCAACTTTAATAACTGCCCCTTGTCGGCGTGTAACAGGGTGATAAAGTAAGGTACAGTCGGACCCCGATTTACCGGGCCCCGATGTACCGGAACCCCGATTTACCGGGAGGATTTCTTTCCCCCGATTTTTTTTGGAAAATTTTCGAAGTTTGGCCGGTTGGTAAACTTGCATTTGCAATTCGCTAGGTCTAATGGGGATCACGTATCGGTTCGTTTCGAACCGTCTAATTAGCGGCAGGACACGTGATAAGATGCACCGATTCGAAACACGATTCGAACGTGGCTGGTATACCTTAGAAAAATTTCATAACTTTTTTTGCAAAATTTTACAGAATCATTGTCAATGCTTTGATCGATGCTCCCCGTAAATTTTCAGAGAAAAAGTTATTTTGAAATTTTGATACTTCCTCACCCCGCTTAGGGTGCCCAGATTCGGCATGGTATCACGTATCGGTTCGTTTTGAACCGTCTAATTAGCGGCAGGACATGCGATAAGATGCACCGATTCGAAACACGATTCGGACTCGGTCGGGGTGGTTTACATTAGAAAAAGTTTTTACAATTTTTTTGAATTTTTTAAATTTTCTATTTCTAATGACAGAAGCAATGATCATATTGTCATTAATAAATGTATACTATACAGTTAGAGGTGTCGTGGTATAGAATTTTGGACAAAAGTAGGATTTATGGGTCAAATATGCTCTACCCCGATATACCAGGCACCCCGATTTACCGGGCAAAATGGCTTCCCCCGAGGATCCCGGTAAATCGGGGTCCGACTGTAGTAACTCATCCACTAATAGGAAATTATAACATTCCGTTTTTGGTACAATTTTGAAAGTTTGTGCCTGGTGGCAACTTTTCTATAAACAAAAACGGCATCTCAAATTCGAGTAACTATATAATTATGATGGTAAGTACATCATACTATTATTAAAGCAAATAGGGAAATCCAGTGTAACGTTTTTTACCTTATATGGCATTTAGCACGTGCAGGTTTAGAGCCTAGAGGTGAACTGTGGAGTACTATTGGAGTGGGGCCAGGAGTCGGAGCCGTTGCCAATGGCATGGTTGCTACTGTTATACTGCACGTGCACGTGCATTTGATCTTGCTTTAGTCTGTTTCACTGTTCCAGCTAATTATATGCTCTCTTCAACAACTCTTGATATACGACAGCGACAATTGGAGTTATTCACGCAAGATCTCACCGCTATTCTCTACTTTTCCATACACTGAGGGGTTCAAATGCAGCATCACCAAAAGAAGTGCAGAGAGAACGAACAAGACGTTGAGAGGTTAAACAGAACCGATGATCAATCTCAGAGATTAAGGAGATGAATACGCAAGCAGACGAAATAGTAAGTTCTTTTATAACTTTGATCGCCGGATCATCATTTGACGTTCTGAAACCAGAAACTCGCAGCGATCCCGCCTGAGCTCCTTCTAAGGTGACCGTTACTTAAGATGGGATAGTGCATGTCATTAGTTAGACTGATGATGTCAGTGTTCCCTATTCCAGCTACCAATACCATTTCCCCGAAATTCGCCCGTAGGGCGAACGGGTTTACTAGTTTTATTAATCACACCAGAAAAATACAAGTTACAATAACATGGCCTCTGAGCTGCATTATATAATAGTTCTCAAATATCACCAGTCTTCGTAATCTTGAAAAGAGTTACACAACTCGACTCGTCCTCGCAATTTATTATGAAAATAATTACACACTACTCGACACACTACTCGACTCGTCGCCACAATGTACGTACTCAACTCGCGAGAGATTTAAACCATCAAAAGAGATTCTCCCGTTTTTATCCGCATCCGTTTGCCTGAAGAATTTATGGTTTTATTAGTAACTTTCATGTAATGCCGCCCCCCCCTTCTTTTAGAAAACTTCTTTTGACGTAGCAATAAACGTATGCCAAGTGAACAATGAATCTTCACTCACTTGAACATATTATCAAGTTCATCGGGAGTTAAGTCTTGTCCAAATCGTTTGAACACGTTCCCAAGCTCTGATCTATCAATCGTTCCGTCGCCTTATTGGAAATAATAAAAGGGAAATAGAAGGGTCGTTTCTTGAATCTAACAATCTGGCTAATTTTATCAAAAAAAAGCAAATACAGCAAATACAGCGAAGATTGTGTAATACCATTTAAGTCGAATGTCTGGAATGCCTCATAGAGAGCTTTTTCTTCTTCGTCTTCAGTCATATTCTCCATTAACAACTGAGGGAATGTTAGGTGATAGGTTGGTAATGAAATTACCCCTCCGCAAAAGCCAACATATGCAATATAATAACAGGGGTGACTTCGTAACCAAGGTGATAGGTTGGTACTTGGTTTGGGTTGGTAGTGCTAAATTAGTCATCACTGGGCACTATACCAGTGGTGGTACACTAGCTGCATGGTACACTAGACAGGGAAGGTTCACTCCCATCTGACTGAGAGTTACCACTCAATATATTGTCACTTACCACAAATTCAAAGAAACTCATTTTCCCGTCCCTGTCTATGTCAGCCTCATCTAGAATATGCTGGCAATCCTCCTTCGATGTCTTTATTCCTACAAAATGTAAGTGTTTTGTGTAGGTATAGAAATAGATGGTTACTCCCCTCCCCATCAGCTTTACTATTACGTTTCTTTTCTCTGATTACTCAAAGTCAAGAAACCACCTTGTCCCACCTATATGATTTGATAAGAGCGGTTGCCATGGGAACCACCTTGTATGGAACCACCTGTAGACTCACCGCTTTTTGACATGAGCCTTCCCAACTCTTTCACATCAACGTAACCTCTTCCTTTCTTGTCGAAACACTTAAACATGTCCCTAAGCTCCCTTATTCTTTCAATTTTCGCAACGTGCTGAAAATACACGTTCAGTTCTTTTGGGTAGACAGATAGAGACAGCGAGCAAGAGTTGAAAGATACAGAGAGCTAGTCGAGAACTAGAGAGACAGGGATAAAAACATCAAACATGACTCACTAACCAGTGCGGACATCATGAGAACGAATTCGCTACAGTCCATCTTTCCATTCTCATCCTTATCTGCACACTTGATGAGGAACTTCAGTTCAGCCTTTGTGAAATCATCTCTCACCACATTCAGGAACCGGCCTGGAGGAGAATTTTGATGTTTTAAGAACTGTCCAAATTTAGGGCATTAATCTTTCGGGGATCTATCTGGGCACCGGGAACTAGGCCATACTGATCATTATAATAGGTGCCCTGATTATCTCAAGGATAAAATGTATCGCTTTTGGTATTAAACTCGTGCAGTAGCTTACTTACAGTCTATTATAGAAGCCCAATAATAATTGCATCATGAAACGTACCAAGCTCTTTGACGCTGAGATATCCGTTTTTGTCAGTGTCGAAGATATCAAACATTGTTCGAAAGTGTTTGTGCTTTGAAACGTACCCTTTAACTTTCATCTTCTGAATAATAGAAAGGTTTGATTTAAAAATTCGAGTGGAGGGCATCACACATAAAAATCCATACGGTGCATTGTCGAAGCAAGAAAGATAAACACAAACAGTGACCACAATTTGATCTTGCCAGCTATGCAATTATAAGAGCGAGACACAAAATAAAACTTTCTAGCAACTTCCCTTTCAACTCTTGATCGGTATAATTAGCTGCAATTTCCGGGCTGGATGATCACGAGAAGAATTGTAATGTAACTAACAGATCATCTTCTTGTAAACGGGAGGGGGCGTCTAAATATAAACTGGTCTAACCAACCCGTGAAGGGATTAGAGAGATTGAGGAAGCTGGGAAATATTGGTGTTGTGACGTCATGTACCATATAACGTCGTTATTCCATTTTGGGATTAGCCCGCAATAAATACGAATTGTATGGTGATTGAATTATCGAGTCTCGCGACCGTCGACATCTGAATCACGTTGTCGAATGTCGACAGGCATTAAACACAACACTCCGTAGTGTGTAACACAGCTGCAAGCAAAAATATGAATGTTAATTACATGCTGGTGGGATTAAAAAATACCAAAAAAATTCGACTGATTTTACACCCCAAATTTTGTTCTACGGCAGTTCTAAAGACAATCTCCCTCCCAGGTTGTGTTACCGTTCTCTCAGGGGGAGGTGAGTGTCCAGGGGTACAATATGCTTCTCACCCTCTCCTCTCTCTACCAATCATCTGACGCTCTGTTACTATCTCACAACGATCGCTACCAGACTCTCTCTCGGAGGCTCCTCCACCATCGTGTCAAGGATGGTGTGTCATTTCAAGAGATCAACAGGTCTGTTTAGTCATGGTAGAAGCTAGTTTACTGATGGGAAAATAGGTCGATACGGGCAAAATATCAGGGGACTATGAGGGGCAAGATTTTAACTTTTAACAAGACTGACTTTAAGTCAGTAGTCTCTTCTACTTCTATAAGATGACGTCAGCTGTGATAATGACGTCATAATCTACAGGTTGATTTCAAGTATGTTGCGGGGGTGCTGTTACCTGCATCTACTGCTCCCCCAGAGGGAGAGAAGAAAGGGACACACATACACTGTGACGAGGTAACGATAACGAATCTCTGTCTGGCTGTTAGTTGTTACGCTCTTTTTGATTTGCTTTATAGTTGTCCGATACCCAATCTTACCTCTTTAGATAGTTGAACATTTGGTACCCCATCCCTGTTATCGGTTCCTCACCGCCAGAATGATGCCAGTTATTAGCGAACACAGCCGGGACTATACCAACACTACCTGGGACATGCTGGGTTAGTTAGCATGTCTGTCTGTCTGTCTGTCTGTCTGTCTGTCTCTGTCTGTCTGTCTAGTGTCTGTCTAGTGTCTGGCTAGTGTCTGTCTGTCTGTCTGTCTGTCTGTCTGTCTGTCTGTCTGTCTGTCTGTCTGTCTGTTGTCTGTCTGTCTGTCTGTCTGTCTGTCTGTCTGTCTGCCTGTCTGTCTGTCTATCTGTTAGGATGTCTGTCTGTCTGTCTGTCTGTCTGTCTGTCTGTCTGTCTGTCTATCTGTCTATCTGTTAGGGTGTCTGTCTGTCATGTGTCACTGTCTAGTGTCTATCCGGGACTATACCAACACTACCTGGGTTAGTTAGCATGTCTGTCTGTCTGTCTGTCATGTCTGTGTGTCTGTCTATCTGTTAGGAGTCTGTCTGTCTGTCTGTTTATCGAGTCTGCATATATCTGTTGAGTCTGTTTAGTGTCTATCTGACATTGTCTGCCTGTCTGTCTACCCTTGAAGTTATTTGCTTACCTCATAAGAAGAAAGTAGAAGTTTTGCCGATCTGTTTCACCGGGGTTTCACTGCACCTTCCAGAAAAATTGATCATGCCATCTTCCAACAATCAACAGCTATATTGGAAGGGAGGGAATTGGTTGGGGTATTTATTTTAGATTGTAACGTTCTAGAAAATCTAGAATTATATGTATTGAGAGATGGTGAAACATTGTAAGCTCAAAATCTATAAGTTAGTGAAACTTATTACACACAAAAACAAACAAACAATATAACAGTCAGTTCAAGCTGATCCCCTGTTGTTATTTCGGGACAAAGAATTAGCCCTCTTGCATTTAGCTCGATGTGCTTTCCAGGTAGGTCCATTCATCCGTGCAATACCACAAATATCACAACTACAATCTACACCTGTAGGGACAGGAACTCTTAGCAATCAAACGTGTGTCTGCTCACTTTTTTAAATATTTGAACCGTTGTAGAGGAAATGGGAAAGATAGGGGTTATACATAGCAAGTAGAAAAAGAGAAACACTATTAACCTGCCATGGATCTAGTTGATCGAAATTTCAAGATGGCTGGTGCACGAGCAAGATTTGGATATTGACGGACTTTTCTCGTGCTCCCATGCTTCCAGCTATGCACTAAGAAATAACAAGAAACGCACAGTCCAGAGGGCAGTCCCTCGTTAAGTAGAGAATAGGAGGCCATGACGTGCTCCTTTATCAAACTTTCTTCAGTAGCGGTTACCCTTTTTTCAGCTTTCTTCCCGCTGTCACACCAACAAATAGCACAAACACGATCTCTGTTTTCAGAGTGGCTCAGCTTTGTACGGGGCATCTTCTAAAATATATTGCGGTAGTGAAGTGAATAATAAGTTTGCAACTTCAATTGAGTAGAACAAAACTAATTTACCGTTTAAATACAAAACAACCTTGCTGAGTATCCAACGAAAACAACTGTGGCTTGTTGGTCTGTTTACCGTTTATGCACAAGATTCGACAGTTACAAACGGTTTTTATCATTATAATATCTTGATAACAATGATAATGATCGAGAGATAGATAAAGATAAAACCAGAACGATATCTATTAGTTTGATCATATTTCCACAGAGAGAATTCAATAATTTTCATAGATAGGTTGGAACTATAATACCCACTTCACTTCAGGAAAGTATGCCAGGCAAATGTTGATTCAGGACAGCATCGTGGACGAAGGTCTGATTTGGAGTATAAAACCACGCTCTGAACTTCTGACAACGAACAAACACACTCCCAACCTGAACCTCACAATTAGCTGCTTTACAGTCTGCCGGGGGATCGAGGTAATGTGAAGTGTTCATGATGATGGCCAACGTACACCTTTTTAGCTGCCGGGTATCACAAGATCTCTCTCTCTCTCTCTCTCTCTTTATTCTCTCGTTATCTGACTCTTTTGATATGAAACCCTCTTTGTTTTAGCCTTATAATTATCCTTTCCAGGTTGCCGTTCCCGAAGTAGAGGACAGGTTCCGTGTTCCAGATCTCTATAGAAATAGCACACCACGATTACTATCCGGTTACAACCCCCGCCACTTTGATAAGCTGGACAAGTCAGTCTTCAGCCTGGATAACTCTGCCAAGAGTGCTGGGTTTTTGGAAGGACTGCTCAGTGATTCCTGGCGGAAATTCCAAGCAGGGGCATTTTTATATCAGTATGAAAACTTTGGGCTAGATAGAGATTGGTTTCGAGAGAGTTTTAATGTCTTGGAGAAGGTGAATCTGGATTATAGTAGTTTGTTAAGTTGAATATTGTTTGTTTTAGATGTAAAAATAGTTGTAAATACCAGGTTTAGTTTTAAAACCCATATATTGTTTTCTTCAAACTCTCAAAATTTCAACTAAAAATTTCAAAACTGGAGCCGACTGGAGCCATCTCTAACATTTATCTTAGTCGGTAGTAAACCTGATAATGTGATGTTAAAGGCTCTCCGAAGTAAGAGGAGGAGGGTCTCTAAAGGACCTTCCAACACACCAGATCATGAGGCCGGCCCTGACCATGTCATATCCTCTACTCCGGTATCACAGAAGGAGCTCTTCTCTAGCTCAGTAAGATCCACTAGAATATTTTAAATTCCAAAACAAATTCCCTGTGTTCGACGTCCACGCGAGTGACATTTTAATATATTAATCCATCAGAAACTGCAGCACAATATGATCTTGTTTCAGGGCAGCGTATCATGTACACAGGATAGCCTCATGATGGATGATATTGATATGAACTTGATAGACGAGAACTTTGCTCTGCAAACCTGTAACAGAGATAAGAATAATGAGAACGAGAATACGGAGAATGAAAAAGAAACTGTTTCGTTTACCTCGCCGCCGGCACCAGGCTTCTCTGACAGAGACAAAAGTAAGTTCGCTGTTTCAGTACAACTTGGTGACCAAATAAAGTTTCCCCTGAGGTGAGAAGGGGTTGTTTCTTGCATGTTGTACAATAATGTTGTTTTATTACAGCACTGGGGGGGGGGGGGTCCAGCCCTAAAAAAGCTCCACCCCTACTGCCATTTTCTGGAGACATTTTTTCGATAAAAATATTATTCAAATTTGATAAAAATAGTTTTAAAAAAGTTCAAAAAACGTTATAAAACGTTATAATAAAAGTTTAAAAAATTTGGCGTCAGCGGGATTCGAACCTATTGAATCCACTAAAAACTCAATTTTAGCTTTTTTTAGCTTTTTTTAGCCTAAAAAAGCTAAAAAAAGCTAAAAAAAGCTAAAAAAAGCTAAAAAAAGCTAAAAAAAAAGCTAAAGGTACCCTGATTTTGGCCGATAGCTTAGCTTTTTTAGGGCTGGACCCCCCCCCAGCACTTTTCAAATCACCCCACTCAGAATTGAAGTACAAATCCCCGTTGGCGAGACGTCGTGGTGCTGGTGAAACGACACCAGTGAGACCTAAATCATCTTCATCATCCCTTGAAACAACACCCTGCACCGTGGTAACCCTCCTCCTTCTCCATCACACAACACACCAGCCGCAGCTCCAGATATCCTATCAGATTCAGAGTTACTGCTCAGTAGTTTCTACGGGACACCGTTCAAGAGTACCCAGCAGAAGTTGCTTTACAGTACGGGGATAATGAGCCCGTATGCTCCGAGGAGTAGCGAGACGGTGAGGTTGGGGGTGCCTTTAGAGGTGTTCCGACTGATTGAGAAGATCAGAGGTGAGTGAGGGGTGGTTGGGTGATAATGTATCGTGCATTCCTTAGATTCCCTGTCGTCATAGCATTTTGATAATGATAGTAACTAATCACCTAGGTAACTAATGGTAACTAATCACCTAAAGGTAACCAATGGTAACTTATCACAGGTATCAAGAAGTTGTACCCTTGGCAGGAGGAAACTGTAACTGCTTGTCTAACTGGAGGTACATCTTGTCTGTCTGTCTGTCTGTCTGTCTATTTGTCTGTCTGTCTGTCTGTCTGTCTGTCTGTCTGTCTGTCTGTCTGTCTGTCTGCTGTCTGTCTGTCTGTCTGTCGTTATGTTTGAGCTGCCTGCTTGTCTGTCTGTCTGTTTACCTCTAATTACCTTTAGGTAACCACATCTTCACGTGTCCAACCTCTGGTGGCAAGACCCTTGTGGGAGAGCTGCTTCTCCTCAATGCCCTCCTAACTCGGTGTACAGACGCTCTCCTGATCCTACCATACGTTGCTCTCGTGGAGGAAAAGGTAACAAAAATGTAACTACAATTATTGTCCAGATAAAATAGTTTGTTGCCTAGTGCCCGACCATCTCTCGTAACATTTTTTGTCATGATAACCAGTTAACTATCTGTTATTATCTAGGTCAGAGAGTTATCTGAGTTTGCCGAGCATTTTCTATTCGGGTTGGAGCGGTACGCTGGGAGTAGGGGCAAGCTTCCTCCCCGAAAGAGACGAGGCAAGAAAACTATTTACGTGGCCACCCTCGAAAAGGTTTCATATTTAATGTGTACTGCCACCATCGCCTCACGTCCCTTTCTATGAACCGTACCTTCATTATCTTTTCTTGCACCCAAATTATCAAACAAGTGCACCTGCTGTTTTTTATCATCGAGTGCCGAAGAACGGGTTCACAGGGATAATTATATATCATCAAATAGAGAGAGATGGATGAAGAGAGAGAGAGATGATGATTGATGAAAAAGTTTAGTTTTTTCTTGCGGCTGTAAAATATGAGTAAACGGGTAATTCGTTCCAGTAAATGATAAAGATAAAAGGTACATGTTAACAATGCGAATACACTCAATTTAAGGATGGTATTAACAATATAACAAAGCAAATAAAACCCCAAACAACATTCCAAATGAGTTGGTTGGGATTCCATTTAGAAAGAACTAAAAGCAAAACAACAGCAATCCGATTATGTTCTAGTTTATGCACTCGTGTCACTTTCGGAGCTCTCGAGAACGCCTTTACCAATCCACTGATCCGCTGCGTTAGGACCGATATTTGAACCCCGGACCGTCTGTATTTGATGCAAGCTGTTAAACACTACACCACCGCACCGAAAAATACTGTTCAAGAACTAGTCCAGTTCGTTGGAAGTTACATTCACTGTTTTCGGTCCCATATTCCTCATCTCAATATTCTCTGGTTGCTGTCCTTCAATTATCATTGGTGACCAGGACATTGTCAACAGTGAGGCCAAGGAAGCAAACTGCTTTTCAAGCCATCCAGTAACCTTCTCGATGGAATCATATATGTGATTGCTGTACAGCAGGGGATTTAGCACGGAATTGATGGGTAGGACGATGACAGAAAAGATGCCGTAGTAGGGCGTGGCATCTACCAGCTCAGTCATGTGGCAGAATGAGGTGACTAGGATAGGTAGCCAGCAGATTAAATCCGTTACAATGATTAGAGTAACTTTCCGTTGCGTTTTTTGCTGCTGTTTCAGACGTTCCTGGAGGACAGGATTGATTTGTAGGTCATTGTTCATATTTAGTTCGGCTAAACTTCTCCTAGAGGCACCTTCAATCACCATGTAACAGGTACAAATGGTTGCCAAGCACATGACGGTCAATATCTGATAGATAAGGGAAAATGTAAACTGGGGGTCCTGGGGCAACACAAAAAACTTGAAAAGGCAAACTCCTTCATTGCCATAGAAACCAACTAGAGAATTTAAACCATCCAAGTTTCCGTAGTCACTTGTGTACATTCCTTTTATCAGTAATGTGATCTTGTCCCATGGTTCCTTTGCTAACTGGTCCCCTTTAATCCGCCCATAGTAACTCTCAATTACCTCCCAGTGTGCCGCTTTTCCATTTCTACCAACGAAAAATTTGAGGTCCGAATCCCAAACTTGGCCGTTCCCGAAAACATCTTCGAACTTTTTGATAAAAATCACAGGAAAGATGGCGAAACTCACTGAAAGTAGGATCATGACCAAAGACATGGCAATGGGTAGTTTAAATTTAACTTCGGTATTGGGTGAACGAATCCCTCCTGTAACGCCCTTTACTCTTAACAAGCTAAGACTTGTCATAGATACCAAAGATAGAACGCTTCCCATCGTACTCACAGTGCCCAGAAGATCACACTGTTTGCTAGCCAACCAATAGTTCTGGTTTTCACAATACCTGTCACCTTTTAATGTATCGTATACAGCAATGCCTAACAAATAAATCCCGGTAAGCGTATCACCAAGACTGATCGTTGCTACCAGGAGACGGTTGTTCAGAAACGCCTGATTGCTCACCGTTCGAAGCTCCGATCCGACTGTTCCAATTGTCCATAAGTTCAGCCCGATAGCTAGGAATCCTAGAATAAACGCCCCGATCTTCAGATGGAGCCCCTGAAGTATCTGCTTACCACATCTCTCATTACATTCGTCTGACAAGTCGGCACAATCAGGGACACTGTCACATACTTTGTAGAGGGGTAGCAACTGTCCCCCAATATTACCTTGTTCATCTGCTGACTGTTTGCATTTAAAGTGGTTACTGCATTTCTCTTCATCACTGCCATCTCCGCAGTCGTTTATCAGATTGCACACTTTCTCAAATGGCAGACACTTGTTGTTCTGACATTGGAAAATTTCCTGGCCAAATGAATCTTCTTTCGGTGTCACGAAAGTTAGCTGTTTTTCGCCTGCTATTGTAAATATTTTCCGTTTAAATTGGTGTGGACAGGAATCTATTTTTGGTGGACTTTTGGAGATCGGACATTGCTCGGAGCAAAGTCCCGAGCAGGATAAAAGGAGAAAAATCTCACCGAAGGTGTATTGGCAAGCCATTTCAGGGGCCGTGACCTGGGTCTCCTGTGTGATACCAAGTATGGTCGACTCTCTGAAGACAGAATAGCTGAAATGAAAGCACTCCCCTTTAAATAGGAATTCAAGGCTTTCCAATCCTGGTAGACAATATCCAATAAACTTGTTCCAAGTTCCAACTCCGACTGCCTTGGTGGCAACCTCAGACAGCAATCTTTGGCAGACCTTGTTTTCATTTCCACATGTATCAACTCCATCACAAAGCAGCTGCGAAGGTATTGTGGTCTTCGGACCAAATTTACAGATGTAAACGTCCTTACATTGTTGCTGATCGTTCTCTGAGAACCTTTGAAAAATACCTGTTCCACACACAGGCCACAGATCCAATACCTCATCCTCCCCACCGACGCAGTCTACAACCCCATCTCCTAGCCAACTTAGTAGTATGGGTGAAGAAATTGTGGGATCCATTTTTCTATGACACCCCTTGGTGTTCACGCTGATGCACTCCAATTCGTCCTGCCCTAAGGAGCAGTCCCAGGTACCGTCACAAATCTGATGCTTGTGGATGGTGCAGGTAGAGGTTACATCCACGCAGAGGATATCCAAGTTGTCATCGCAAAGACCCTCCCGCAGCTCGTCACATACCATTACCTTTGGCAACGGTGGACATGTAGCCTCCTATGGGACATGACAAGGCCACCCTCGCAGGATCGGAGCAATTCGTCTGGTCCATGAGGTCCATGCAGTTGGGGATGTATGTGTAACGAAAAGAGTCACTATTGAATCTTTTATATTCCTCCTCAAAGTAATTCAGATGCCGTTTGTAATGCTTAATCCGGGCACACCGTGTGAAGTTGAATATCGAACTTCCACTAGCCGGTGGTTGAAATTTCTCAACATCTTACACGAGCTTAGGTTCGAGTTTGTAATGTTGCACGTTCTCGTATCATCCTCCTCATTACAGATATTTTGGTATTTAAACGAAGTTATGGTATGCGTGCATGCTGCACTGATTGGGAGCCACTCAAATGGTAAGGTACGCATACACCTGAAACCGTATGTGTAGCCTCCGCAGTGTGTCTCATCGTGACAATTGTCAAAGTCACACACGTCATCACAAATTTTCTCTTCCTCTTTTTCACACTTATCTAGATCATATCCCTGGCACGACCTCGATCTGCTGCTACAAAGATCTCTGACGGTATGTGGGGTGAATGAAACAGCTGATTTATGGGTCTGACACAAAGCTACCCCGCATAACGCACTTGTGTGGGTCATGTCGGCATCACGGAACCCGCATACTTGGTACTGAAATTTGTCATGAGGGCAGGTTGCATTGAAAGTCCACCGTTCAAATTTCAGAACGTAATAGTAATCGGGGGAGTTGTAACACTGATAAAGGGTGATGTCAAGAGTGGAGGGAGATAAGACATCTGACAATTGATGGCTACATACTCGCTTTATGAAACCCTTATCTGCTACTAGTTCGCATCGATCTGGGTACTAGGAAGGTGTTCCGAGGTTCACTGAAAAAATAATTAGGTGACAGTAATTGCATCGACCCTGGTTACCAGGATGCTCGGGGAGGAAAGAGTTAATCGTACTAAATTTAGTAATTCATCTAAAATCTAAATAAATATTGATTACCATTTAGAAGCAAGATGATGGCCATGAAGCAGTTCATATTAGAGGCCATTCGGGATTCTTGTTATGTTCTAACCCTCGCGAAAAGGGGGTCGAACTAGGCAATGAGATTCATTTTATCCAGCTACATTTCATGGTATACTAAACGGGGGTAAGGTGATGAATCAAAGGGATTAAAAGGAGTCAAAAGGCAGAGGGTGAGCATGAGAGGTGTTTTCGACAAGTTTAGTTTTTCAAATACGATTGCACAAGCATTAGCAGCAGTTGCTAGGTGGCTCGTTATTCGTCAAGTCGTATCTTCAATGCAGTGACATGTTATATATATACTTCATTAAGCCAAAAACTAATTGAAATTAGTTGGCGGGAAAGGTGACCCACTTACACCTTTTGCTACTGCCGGTTATCACCACGAACTCTCATTCTATGCCACGGTATCTCATATTCTCAATCTCTCATTTTTCGAGGGTAACTTAAATTCCTGTTCGTTCTATCCCTCTCTCACGGGGGATTACGGGGGCTCGAATAGATCGCCCGAATAGATCGCCCGTACCAGTCGCCCGTACATTTGCTTTGCGCATTACGTTTCATCGCACTTTCTCCACAAATAAGGTACATGCGCATTACGCGCATGTGTTTTGTTGTGATGAAAGTGTGGTGAAACGTAATGCGCAAAGCAAATGTACGGGCGACTGGTACGGGCGACTGGTACGGGCGTCTCATCCGGGCCCCCGTAATCCGCTGCCTCTCTCTCTCCCTGTCTCTCTCTCTCTCGCTCTCTCTCGCTCTCTCTCTCTCTCTCTCACTCTATCACACTCTTTCACTGTCTTATTCCATTATATTCACCATTTATATCCCTGATCCCGGCAGCAGGCAAAGGTGTAAGTGGGTCACCTTTCCCGCCAACTAATTTCAATTAGTTTTTGGCTTAATTTAGGTCTCTTTTTGGTTTCTAATCGCAGCATGATATTATTTCATGATGTAATATTGTCGAAATGATGCGTTATATGAGAAACGAGACGAATTTCTGTGAAAATCGTATTTTAGACGTCATAATGACGTCATTTGACGTAATTAGTGACGTCGTAACGACGTAATTGCATCACGATATATTTTTAATCAATACCCCAAAGGAGCTTGTAAAGTTTCATTGGCCACAGTGGTCAGGAAAAGGAGTTTTTGCTCGAAAAACATTCAATTTGCTAAATTTTTCGTCAAATTTTTGACTTCCGACGCAATTTAAGGGCTCAAAATGATAAGCTACGAAAATTCGCTGTACAGTATCTGAAAGTTCAGACGATTTGCCGGTAACGATTTTTCGTCAAATCAGAAATCGGAACACGTCTTCAGGGTGCTAGAGGCGTTTGAAAAAAGTTAGTCGGTCTCGCGCAATGACGTCACTCGTGACGTCATTGCGCGCGTCATAGGTAAGATGGAGAGTCGCCACCCAGATGGGTACATGCACGAGACAATTGTCTGTCGAATGCCGCTTGGTTTAAGGTCGTACGATGTCTGGTTCGTCTCAAACTGGGACCAAACGGAAGGTAACAAAGCGTCTATACATCTATGTATATATGTATGTATATATCAACCTAGTTATCCCCACACTGAATTTTCTGTTTTGGGGGTGATGTTATAACTTTTGAACAAAAAGAGCTAGCCACTTGAAATTTTTACCATCGATAGAGGTCTACAAGAAGCTTCTAAGTACAAAATTTCAGCTTCCTAGCTCTTCCGGTTCGGGAGTTATGGCATGTCAAAAAGTGCCAAAATGGGCTAAAAGTATGAAATAACTATATATACGCTGTGAGCAAGCGGGCCGTTTTTGGGGGAATTTTTTTTCGGGGGATGAATGGGGTCACCTTTGCGCTTGCCAGCGCAGTGATGAATTTACGTTTTATTTAGAAGACAATCTTTATAGCCCCTTTAGTAACACAGTAACGCACTAAGATATTCGTCTGTGGTTGAAGCTTTATTTCTTCATGGATATGATTGGATGCAGGATGCGTATCTAGGGTGAGAGGGTGAGCGAGAGAGAAGATATATAGTGGGTTAGATGAGTCAGGGTGAGAGGATCCCCCCCCCCCCCCCAAATATTGCACAGATTGGGAATAGTTTTAAAGCAAGCCAATTATATATACGTCAAGTGCCACGCTTCCAAATTATCCTCATTTAGCGAACAATGGGGTATTTACCGAACAATTCCTGTGGGGTATTTAGTGAACAATTCAAATGGGGTGTTTGTGAGCCGCGAATCCGATTGGCATCTAATTCTGTGAGAGAGGACAGCCCAGATTTTGATGAAACTCGGAAAGAATGAATATTCTTTGGTGTCTTAAAATAGGAGACACTAGCGCCGATTAGAGTACGCACAAAAAAAGCGTCGTACCCCCATGTTACCCCTCCCTTGCCGGCGCTCGAAGCACGCCAAACGAAGGCCACGTAGCGGCCTGAGTCTGAGGTGTCTTCGATACCAAATGTTACTACAGTCGGATCCCGATTTACCGGGATGCTCGGGGGAAATTGAGGGATCCATTTTTCTGTGACACCCCTTGGTATTCACGCTGATGCACTCCAATTCGTCCTGCCCTAAGGAGCAGTCCCAGGTACCGTCACAAATCTGATGCTTGTGGATGGTGCAGGTAGAGGTTACATCCACGCAGAGGATATCCAAGTTGTCATCGCAAAGACCCTCCCGCAGCTCGTCGCATACCATTACCTTGGCAACGGTGGACATGTAGCCTCCTATGGGACATGACAAGGCCACCCTCGCAGGATCGGAGCAATTCGTCTGGTCCATGAGGTCCATGCAGTTGGGGATGTATGTGTAACGATAAGAGTCACTATTGAATCTTTTATATTCCTTCCTCAAAGTAATTCAGATGCCGTTTGTAATGCTTAATCCGGGCACACCGTGTAAAGTTGAATATTGGAACATCCACTAGCTGGTGGTTGAAATTTCTCAACATCTTACACGAGCTTAGGTTCGAGTTTGTAATGTTGCACGTTCTCGTATCAGCCTCCTGATTACAGATATTTTTGTATTGAAAGAGACTCATGGCATGTGTGCATGACGAGCTTATGGGGAGCCATTCCCAGATACGTGCACACCTAAAACCGTATGTGTACCCTCCACAGTGAATTTCATCGTGACAATCGTCAAAATCACACACATCATCACAAATTTTCTCTTCCTCTTTTTCACACTTATCCAGATCATATCCGTGGCACACACCCAATTTGCAAAGATCTCTAACGGAATGTGGGACGAATGAATCACCTTTCAAATCATCGGTATGACACAAGGCTGCCCCGCATAACGCACTTGGTTGGGTCATATCGGCATCATGGAACCCGCATACTTGGTACTGGAATTTGTCATGGGGGCACGTTGCATTGAAAATCCATCGTTCGAAATTAATAGCGTAATAGTAATCGGGGGAGTTGTAACACTGATAAAGAGTGATGTCAAGGATGGAGGGAGATAAGACACCAGACAATTGATGGCTACATACTCGCTTTATGAAACCCTTATCTGCTACTAGTTCGCATCGATCTGGTACTAGGAAGGCTGTTCCGAGGTTCACTGAAAAATAATTTAGGTACAGTAATTGCATCGACCCCTGGTTACCAGGATGCTCGGGGGAAAGAGTTAATCGTACTAAATTTAGTAATTCATCTAAAATCTAAATAAATATTGATTACCATTTAAAAGCAAGATGATGGCCATGAAGCAGTTCATATTAGAGGCCATTCGGGATTCTTGTTATGTTCTAACCCTCGCGAAAAGGGGGTCGAGATAGGCAATGAGATTTACTTTATCCAGCTATATATCATGGTATACTAAAAGGGGGCAAGGTGATGAATCAAAGGGAGTAAAAGGAGTCAAAAGGTAGAGGGTGAGCATGAGAGGTGTTTTCGACAAATTTAGTTTTTCAAATACGATTGCACAAGCATTAGCAGCAGTTGCTAGGTGGCTCGTTATTCGTCAAGTCGTATCTTCAATGCAGTGACATGTTATATATATACTTCATGAATTTACGTTTTATTTAGAAGACAATCTTTATAGCCCCTTTAGTAACACAGTAACGCACTAAGATATTCGTCTGTGGTTGAAGTTTTATTTCTTCATGGGTATGATTGGATGCGTATCTAGATATATGTTGAGAGGGTGAGCGAGAGAGAAGATATATAGTGGGTTAGATGAGTCAGGGTGAGAGGATCCCCCCAAATATTGCACAGATTGGGAATAGTTTTAAAACAAGCCAATTATATATACGGCAAGTGCCAAGCTTCCAAATTATCCTCATTTAGCAAACAATGGGGTATTTACTGAACAATTCCTGTGGGGTATTTAGTGAACAATTCAAATGGGGTGTTTGCGAGCCGCGAATCCGATTGGCATCTAATTCTGTGAGAGAGGACAGCCCAGATTTTGATGAAACTCGGAAAGAATGAATATTCTTTGGTGTCTTAAAATAGGAGACACTAGCGCCGACTAGAGTACGCACAAAAAAAGCGTCGTACCCCCATGTTACCCCTCCCTTGCCGGCGCTCGAAGCACGCCAAACGAAGGCCACGTAGCGGCCTGAGTCTGAGGTGTCTTCGATACCAAATGTTACTACATACAAATGAAAGGCACACATTTTGTATTATAAAAAGGTTCTATTCTCGACAGTAATTGAGACAATATTTATTTAAAATGATTGTCAAATAGATTTACAAAGATCACTCTATGACCTCTTGAGTAAAAAGTTTATTAAATTAGGTTCGTTTTTGTTTCCGTCTCCAGTAATCGTCCTCCTTCTTTTTACTCTCAGTGTGAAGTCTTTGAACATATTGGAGGAGGTTATTGGTGGAGTCGTCCCTTCCTAAAGCTTGAACGGCAGCCTAGAGAAAAGGAAGAAATGACAGTAAAAAGCAATGCCTCTCTCTCTCTTTCTCTCTCTCTCTCTCTCTCTCTCCCTCTTTCTCTCTCTCTCTCTCTCTCTCTCTCTCTCTCTCTCTCTCTCCCTCTTTCTCTCTCTCTCCCTCGCCATATCTCTTTCTCACCTTCGCAATAGTCCGAGAATAACCTAAGCGGACTGCATAGGATACGAAATTCTCCCTGTTGGCAGACGGTCTTGGTTCGCCCATGTTGTTTTGTGAAAATAGCAGAGAGGTGTGTGGTAGCAACCAAGGTAACAAGGATAAATGTGGCAATGCAGCATTCGAATGAGGAGGGGAATGAGGAGGGGACGCATTGAATGCTTTTGTTTTTGTTGTCTTTCGTTCTGCGGAACGGTAGAGCGCTGCAGTTCAACCTTTGGTCTGCCCAACCCTCATAGAGCGCTTATGAAATAAAATGCAGAGTGAGCAACACAATTCAACCCCGTGTGTATCTCACTTTCTCTCTTTTGCATTTACCGGCCGGGTTACATCACGCATCGAGTTCTTCCCGCCGTTCCCACTCTATAGTCTATTTCCCTTCCCCGGCCTCCACGCCCCTGTCTATTACTAAAACACCTTAAAGTCCTAGTGAAGTCGTTATAACTATCTTGAATCTTCGGCAGTCGATGATAAAAACGTTACCTCTACCCAATACCCATCATACCATGCTCATGCAACTCAATATACCTATGACCCACTTATTCCCATATATCTAGGCGAACTCTCTGTTCAATGCTCTCTACGAGGAAGGAAGGATACAGGAGCTAGGGGTGGTAGTAGTTGATGAACTACACATGATAGGTGATGGGTACAGGGGTGCTATACTGGAGACATGCCTCGCAAAATTTCTCTCCGTTACTCCCGGGTACTAAAAGTAGTAGTTAGTAAAATGTAAATTACGTTTTGATGTTCCCTGAGTGAGCCGGGCCAGACCCCGAAAATTTCTTTTCCGGCCACATCCCTGTCGCCTCTAAAACTCACCCCATCCTAGACCCCGTATTATTGGGATGACAGCGACGCTAAATAATCATTTGGAAGTTGCCAGTTTCCTGCGGTGTTCCGGAAAGCACACTGGTGGGGCACGACCTGTGGAACTAACGGAACATGTCAAGATAGGAGATCAGGTACCTGGGAAACTAAACACACTGACACAGCACACTAGTTGAATTTTTCATGAATGATTCAGTACAAAGCAAGACAGCTAAATTCTAAAATTCACAAATATTACAACTCCAACACTCTTGTATTTTAACCGATTGCCCAACAACAGGTGCTAAAGGTGAATAAAACTGAAGGAACGTTAGAGGACACTAGGACTGTAGCACCCCTCTCATCTCCTCACAACAACACTAACCTCTCTGACGGGGATAGTGTCGCCTCACTTGTCCAGGAGATACTACCAGAGTGTGTGCTGGTGTTCTGTCCTAGTAAAAACAGCTGTGAGACAACTGCACGGATGCTGGCTAACATTATAAACTGGTCAGTGTGTTACTGCTTAACTCCCCCTGAACTGTGATTCTGATTCTGCTGCTAAATCTTGGATTAGAATGTTGTCAAACTACATACTCAGTTGTTCATAGCTTTGATAATATTTTACCAGGACACCCCCGAAAGATATAGAGGAGAAGAGGGGTGTGTTGATTAAAAGGATAGAGAGCGAGGCAGGAAATGTTGATGCTGTCCTTGCTGAGACCCTACCCAAAGGTGCAATGCCCAATCACCCAGTCACTAATAACTAATAAGTAATAGTAACAACTCCGATCCCGTCTCAGCCATTACTGATTACTGCAGTTTAGTATATATACAGTACCGGGTTTTTGGGGTTTGTTTAAGATCCCCTCCAACCACCTCCTTACCCACCTACCCCTCCAGGAATCGTGTACCACCACACCCACCCACTTCTTCACCCACCCACTTCTCCAGGAATCGCGTACCACCACAGCGGGTTAACTGGAGATGAGCGAGTTCTGGTGGAGGAAGCCTTTAGTTTGGGAACCATCTCCGTCCTTTGCTGCACATCCACCCTTGCTGCGGGTGTTAACCTACCCGCAAGGAGGGTCATTATACGAAGTGTCAGGATCGGAAAGTCCTTTCTCAGTAGGACTCGATATTTACAGATGGTCGGACGGGCTGGGAGAACAGGTACGGGATCACTTGATATGTCGCGTGATTATTTAAGTGATCTGTCCCATGCAACATGCAAATTATTACAAAAATCATTTGAAATCAGTGAATTATTGATCCCCCCCCCCCCCAGGGCTGACATCATCTGGAGATAGTTTCCTGCTCGGTACACTGAATGAGAAGAGTCGGTGTGAGCAGCTGGTGTTTGGGAGTATTGAAGATGTTAGGAGTTGCTTGGATAAGGATTCCCTCACCCTAACCCTCCTTCATCTTATTGGTTCAGGTATATGTGGTCTAGGAATGTGAACTCAGTTAGTTCTATAGAATTGTTTGGTGACGCGGCCACCCCTATACTAGCGAACCAATAGAATTGTAGAGTCTAAAAAAACACAGCGCAAATAACTTTCTTTCTTTCTATTCAGGTTTGATCCAGAGTTCAGCAGATCTAGGAACTTTCATGCGGAGGACCCTACTTCACACGCAACAACCCGATACCAGTCTCTCTGTAGCGGAGGAAGCACTCTCTTTTCTCATCCAGTCTGGTTTTGTGGAACGTAAGGAGGGGAAACTGTTGGGAACCCCATTCGGGACGGCTGTATATAAGAGCTCCCTGGACCCGAGTCTAGCTAAACTTGTCCTGGCGGACCTTCAAAAGGCCAACAAACATCTGGTGTTATACCGGAGTGTACATTTGGTTTACCTTTGTATTCCACCTAATATCGAGTAAGGAAAACCTCCATTTGCTCCTTCATAAAACCTTCCACTGCTCCTTCATAAAACCTTCCACTGCTCCTTCATAAAACACACAATACACCCCTCACCTCAGAAGTACGTCTAGTTTTCACGACCAATCATACTACAGGAATATCTACATAGACTGGATGAAGTATTTGAATGCCTACACCCGTTTTGGGACCGCTACCTCACTAACCTTCAACGCTATTGGGCTTACTGAGGCTTATCTGGCTGGCAGGGCGTGTGGAAAGGGATCTAACCCGGTTAGTTGGAATATTCACCCTTTTCAGACAGATTTGGTTAAAGCCACAAGAAACTATCACTATCAGATCTAATATCCCGATATCCCCGATATAATAATGTTTCACAATAATTGAATGTTTTTTTCAGAGTTCTGAAGACCCGTATAAGAGGTTCTACCTGGCGGAGGCTATACATGCTGTTATCAGTGGGCATCCCATGTGGAAAGTTAGCCAAGTTTATGATATTGCCAGGTTGGTTTTACTAGTCGTGTGGATGAGGGATTTACATTGTTTCACAATTTAGCTTCAAAACCTCAAATACATTTCCTGATGAAAAAAGTTGGCCAGAAACTTCTAACCCCTAATTCTGTTTCAGAGGCACTCTCCAGGCGGCACTGAACAACACTGTATCCCACGCTAGCAAGATGGCCCAGTTCACCAAAGCATTGCCTGAGTATTGGTCCCTATCCGCCATATTTGAATCCCTTGTCCAGAAGCTGTTCTTTGCGGGAGCTCCTGATCTCGCTCATTTGCTGGAGATACCTGGAATCAAACACGTAATTTCTCTAATTATAAAACTTGTTTTATGTCATTATTTAATCTGATTTATTCAAGCTTTATTATGTTCTTTCATCCGTGGTTTTAATTTCTTTTTCTTTCCCCAGGCACGTGCTAGGCAGCTCAATAAAGCGGGGTACCATTCACTGCAGAAATTAGCAGCCGCTCAACCGAGTTTACTGGCGAGCGATATTGAGCATCTTACTGAAAACCAGGTATGCTATCATGTTCATTTGATATTGGAGATTACGTCACGTAACATTAGAGATCACGTTTGGTTACGTAATTTACTTGTTATCCGTTGTTGACTAACACAGTTGCATGGATCTCTCTTAACTGATCTACCAACTATTTTCAGGCTCAGAAGCTGATTTCCAGTGCCAAGATTCTACTCCGTGAGCAGGCAGATGCACTTACAGATGCAGCAGCTCAACTTATTGAAGACGCCATCTGAGACGGATGCCATCTGAGACGGATGTCATGGGATGTCATCTGAGACGCGAATCTGTAAAAACTCATTCGAGGGCTCTGATATATTAGATACTGATACTGTATATTGGCCTGGACAGTTTTGTTGGTTTTTCTAGCTCAGTTTTAGCGAAGTTCAATTATTACAGTAGTCTATAATTTTTCTTTTTAACTTGTTAATACGAATAGTCAAATTATTTTATTTTAAGTTATTAGCCCGAGTTTACGAAAGTTTCATACATTATTATATTCAAGATAAAAGGTTGAGTGCTGGTCATGAAATTTTCTGCGACACGATTTTTGTTAGGAAGTTGGAAAGGTCCGATTGTTAAATTACGATTTAAGGGATGATAAAGAAGTTAGAGAAAGAGACTCCGAGAAAAAAAGAGAGTGAAAGCATACCATGATGTCGGCCAGCACTTACCCAGCCATTACATTTGTGGATATTTTAGAGCCAACCTTTCTCTCTCCCTCCCTCTTTCTCTATCTCTCACTCTCTCTCTCTCTCTCTCTCTCTCTCTCTCTCTCTCTCTCTCTCTCTCTCTCTCTCTCTCTCTCTCTCTCTCTCTCTCTCACTCTATCTCTTTCTCCCTCTATCTCTCTCACTCTTATGTTCAAGATGAGCCAAGCAAGCAAGTGTTGTGAGTTTTTTGCCCCTGATACCACTTATTATGTGTTAGAGTCCCTGTTGATATATGGGGACTATCATTATGAGCTATATATATTTCTGACACTGAGAATGAATTTAATCCAAGTTACTTGTTACATTGTTTTTCATTTTCCCAAACTTTTAGATTCAGTGTCTATTTTTTGTCTGCGGTGGTTATATTTTGCGGTTAAACGGCCTGGTTAGGCTATTCTTGGATATTAAAGTGCAGTGTGTGTAACCCAGGGTGTAACTGATACTATGTTTTGCATAACATGTAGACACATTCTTGGAAAGAATAGAGAATGATTGTAGCTTAGTTTGTTACATCATCTTGCACTAAGTGTGTTCCTTGAGTTGCTCCTGATACCCATACTGATATGATCGGGGCTACACAGTTTGATTACAGATAATTTTTTGACAAGATCTTACTCTTCCTTTTCGCTCCAATTGTTTCTTCATCTCAATTTCCCCTCTCCTAACTCCCAACCCACTTGCATAGCTGTTATAGAGTAACAATTTCAATCTGGACGGACTGCGGGCGGCTGATTCAGACTACCCTTAATCATGTCGTGGCAGCCGTGGTCGGCAGGTTCCTGGCCTGGTAACTATAGCAACAATGATTCTGGTGCTGTAGGTGGTAACTATAGCAATAATGATGCTGGTGGTAACTATAGAAACAATGATGCTGCTGGAGGTGGTAACTATAGTAACAATGATGCTGCTGGTAACTATAGCAACAATGATGCTGGAGTTGGTAACTATGGCAACAATGATGGTGATGGAGGTGGTAACTATAGCAACAATGATGCTGCTGGAAATGGTTACTATAGCAACAATGATGCTGCTGGAAATGGTAACTATAATAACAATGATGCTGGCGGTTATTTTGAAAATGGGAATGACCCCGGCGGTGGTTATGGAAGCTTTAGCCCTGGGACAGGTAATAATGCTGAAGCTGGAGGATACAACCCTGGAACAGGTAGCTTCAATAATGCTGATGCTGAAGGATACAACCCTGGAACGGCAACAGCTGCTAGCGAGGGCTACAACAGGTAATTGGGGCAACGGAAATACTGCCACTGGTTTTAGCAGTGCTGGAAATGTCCGCCACTGGTTTTGACGTTGTTCCCTCAGTTCAGAACGGTGTGACAATGTCAACAGAGGGTCTGGGCTACCAAGCATTCATATCAGCTCAACAGAACAGTACTAGCCCGGTTGATTACAACAGTGCTGGTTACAATAGCAGTTACTATGACAGCAATGTTTACGATTACAATTACTATGGTAACCAAGGGAGTCCTGACAACAACAGTAAACAGGGCTACAACGATTACTATAACAGCAATGGTTACAACAATTCAAGTTATAGTTACGGTAACAACGTGGATGACAGTTACCAAAACGATTACAATGGTAACCAAAATGGTACTGAGAGAAACACCGGGCTGGATGCTTACAACAATGGTTACCGAGACGGTTACTATGGTAACAGTCCATATAATGGTTACAATGGTTACTACGACAGTTATACCTACAATAACGATTACTACAACGGTTACAACTATGACAACAGTTACCAAAGTTACACTTACGGTTACCATGGTTACAACGACCAATCCTCGCGCAGCCCTGGTTACCTACGCGACTACTATGGTAACGACCGACCAGCCTCTCCGGTCGACGATAAATCCGAGTTTCCCTCCCCTCCCCCTGACCAAACTCCCGTTCCCCCTCCTCCATTTGGTGCCATGTTTTCCCCGCCTTGCTGGGCATACAAAGATACCTCGAGTATGCTAGATGACGATGACGATTCCACCTCAGATTTCTCAACTCCCTCTCCCTCCGCCACACCCTCTCGATCCTCCAAGCTGACCAAGATCCTGGAAACAGATCAGTTGGTTATTGAGGAGAGAAAGAAACGGCACAACCCTCTCACGTGCAAGAGGTGTATCGCAAAGGGGAGAGGACAACAACAAGTCCCCGTAGAACGGGTCATGTCAACCATATCTGATACCCGAACACGACGGACCATATCTGACAACCTATCCGGTTCGATCCAGAAACTCCCCTATCCCATCACAGATACAGAGGGTGAGGTGTCAACTTCCATTCTGTACGGAGATCAGACAAATACCATTACAGGAGGCTCTGTGAAGATGAGAGTTCGCACGTGCAGCTGCATCTCCCTCACCAAGTGCAGACACATGATCCGAGTGAGGCATGTGAGTAAGGAGGAGGTGTGCAGGTGTGTTGGGGAATGTAGGTGTGATGTGTTGATTAGGTTCAGAGAGGCTTCAGGAAGGAGTAGTAGGACGGATCCCCAACATGTTGAAGTGGTTCTATCTCCTCACCCCAGGAGCAGGGAGGTGTCTGCAGTTGCCTCGGTTGCGTCCTACAGTCAGGCCGGCAATGTAATGGAGGTCCCCTCTCAAGGGTTCTCCGTGGAATCTGACATCAAGAAGGTTGAGGTTGCTGTTGTCGAACCAGCCCAGACAGATACACTCTCAAATAGAGGGGAGGAGTACTTCAAACGAAATGTTCGTCAAAGGAGATCAAGTAACACGAGCGATGGATCAAGTCAACCTAGTCGTAGCTCAGTGAGTAGGAGTAGACGCAGTAAACGGGGAACAAGAGGAAAACCGGGTGGTCCAGGACAACTAGGTGGTCCCGGACAACCAGGTGGTCCAGGACAAACAGGTGGTCCAGGACAACCAGGTGGTCCAGGGCAACCAGGTGGTCCAGGACAACCAGGTGGTCCAGGGCAACCAGGTGTCCCAGGACAACCAGGCGGTCCAGGACAACCGGGTGGTCCGGGGCAACCAGGTGTCCCAGGGCAACCAGGTGGTCCAGGACAGCCATGTGGTCCAGGACAACCAGGTGGTCCAGGACAACCAGGTGGACCAGGACAACCAGGTGGTCCGGGGCAACCAGGTGATAAATGGCAATCAGGTGGTCCAGGACAACCAGGCGGACTAGGTGTCCCAGGACAACCAGGTGGTCCAAGACAACCAGGTGGTCCAGGACAACCAGGTGGCCCAGGACAACCAGGTGGTCCAGGACAACCAGGTGGCCCAGGACAACCAGGTGGTCCAGGACAACCAGGTGGTCCAGGGCAACCAGGTGTCCCAGGACAACCAGGTAGTTCAGGGCAACCAGGTGCCCCAGGGAACCCAGAAAGAGACATCGATCCCCGGCAAAACGATTATCCAGGACAAAATGGCGACTCATACCCAAGGTACTATGACCACTATCATAACCCTTGGGGCTATGGACAGCCCGGAGAGCCTGGCCAGCCAGGACAACCAGGCCAACCAGGTGGAAAGGGTGGAGATGGAGGAGCTGGAGGCCGTGGTGGGGCTGGGGGAGGTAGCCCAAGAGGTAGGTACCCAAGTCGAGGTAGGAGTCCATCTGAAAGCAGCCAGGGCAGTCCCAGCCTGACAAGCCATACTAGTCGAGGAAACCCGAGTAGAACAAGTCGAGGTAGCCCCAGTAGAACTAGCCCTGGAAGCCCTAGTAGAACAAGTCGAGGTAGCCCGGCTAGGGGCAGCCCTAGCAGCAGGAAAAGTCCATCTCGGACAAGTCCAGGCGACCCAAGGAGCGGCGGTTCTCCAAATAACGTCTGTGTGAGATGCTCTCCCGATGGTAGCAGAGCCCTGAGTCCCGTTAGTGACACCACTAGACCTCGAACTTCAAGTCACAGAAGTAGACGAAGCAGCAAGCCATCAGGTGGTAAATCTTCAGATACCAGTCGTGCCGGTAGTCCGGGTGGTCCTGGTGGTCCTGGAGGTCCTGGTGGGCCTGGAGGTCCTGGAGGTCCTGGTGGGCCTGGAGGTCCAGGTGGTCCAGGAGGCCCTGGATCACATTACGGATCACATCCTTCAGTTGCTCCTAAATCAAGTGACACTACCAGTCAGGCTGGAGGACCTGGAGGTCCTGGTGGGCCTGGTGGACCTGGATCACATTGCGGATCACACAGAGGACCTGGGAGCCTTGGAAGCAGCACCTTATATGGATCTTGGTCTTCTTTGGGAAAACCAGCCACTGATTCCCATCATGGTTCTGGTAACCTTGGAAAAATTCCCACCTACGGTTCCCATCCCTCTATTCCCACTAGTCAGTTGGCTTCTACCGAATGCACAACGGCTACTGCAGATAGGCGGTATTCATATGGTTCGGCGGAACCAGTTGGACCTAGTAATCCTAGAGGTCCTGGAAGTTATGGATCGTCTTCTCATTTTGGCTCTTTCAGCTCTGTTGACCACCACTGCTCTAGTGGTGCTCCAGGAGGTCCCGGAGGCCCAGGTGCTCCAGGAGGTCCTGGCGGCCTAGGAGGTCCAGGTGGCTTAGGAAGTCCAGGAGGCCCAGATGGTTCAGGAGATCCGGGAGATCCTGGTGCCCCAAGAGTTCCAGGTGCCCCAGGTGCTCCAGGAGGTCCAGGTACCCCAGGTGCTCCAGGAGGTCCTGGCGGCCTAGGAGGTCCAGGTGGCCCAGGAGGTCCTGGTGCCCCAGTTGGCCCAGGGGGTCCCGGTGGCCCAGGAGGTCCTGGTGCCCCAGGAGGACCAGGAGGTCCCCGTGGCCCAGGAGGTCCTGGCAGCCCAGGAGGTCCAGGTACTCCAGGTGCCCCAGGTACTCCAGGTGCCCCAGGTAGTCCAGGTGCCCCAGGTACTCCAGGTGCCCCAGGAGGTCCTGGTGCTCCAGGAGGTCCAGGTGCTCCTGTTAGTCCTCAAGAAGAGTGGAACAAACCCGTTAGTCGGCCGTTGACTGACAGTCACAAAGTTGTAGTCATCTGTAAGGACCGCACTCCTGACGATCCTGCCTCCATCTCTGAAGCCCCCGAAGACGAACTTGTTCCCTCCGATTCCGAGGAGGAAGCTACCCAAGAAACTGAATCTGATCTCGAGACAGTCAGTGAGCTTGATGATGTTGAGTCAAACGATGGAGAAGAATCTTCCACCGGATCGACTGTTGTTGATGACGATGATGATGATGACGATGATGATGAAAGTGAAGATCTTACAACGGCCTCATCTACTGCCACCACCACTGCTTCTACGGTTAATTCTTCAGACGAATCTTCAGACGAATCTGCTGTTAATGAATCTGAAACTGACACGGAAACGATTGGTTCTGATGCACCAGTTGAAGAGGAGGAAGACAACCCAATTTTAGGCCCGTCTGACTTTGAGATGCCAGATATTGTTCCTGAGGTTAAATCGAGTGTCACCTCGAGCAACCCTAGCCTTCCTGTGACATCCAGCCACCCAAGTCTTCCTAGTTACCCTAGTCAGCCGTCCTTCCCTCGAGCACCCAGTTACCCAAGTCTACCTAACTCATCCAATAATCCTACAAGGGGAAGTTACCCTAGCTTGGCTACCACCGGCAGTCATCCTAGCCTACCGAGCGCTTCTAGCAATACCAGTTTGCCAAGTTACCCCAGCCAACCATCTTTCCCTCAGCAGCCGGTGCAGCCACAGAGGCCATCAAGTCCACCTCAACCTGAGCCGGCCAAGGAACCGGAGATTCCTAGGTATCCTACGTTCCCAGCTGCCCCTGAAAAGCCAAAGCCGCCAAGAGCGTCTATAGTTTCTATCGAGCCTGCGAAACCAAAGGTTCCCACCTTCCCTAAAGCTGTGTTCCCCAATCAACCAGTACAACCGCAAGTGCCTTCTCAGCCGGGCTGGCCTCAGGCTCCGAGACAGCCAGTACAACCATCCCAGCCTCAAACTCCCCAGCAACCAGCCCAGCCTCAAACTCCCCAGCAACCATCCCAGCCTCAAACTCCCCAGCAACCAGCCCAGCCTCAAACTCCCCAGCAACCAGCCCAGCCTCAAACTCCCTGGCAACCAGTCCAGCCTCAAACTCCCTGGCAACCAGTCCAGCCTCAAACTCCCCAACAACCAGCCCAGCCTCAAACTCCCCAGCAACCAGCCCAGCCTCAAACTCCCCAACAACCAGCTCAGCCTCAAACTCCCCGGCAACCAGCCCAGCCTCAAACTCCCCGGCAACCAGCCCAGCCTCAAACTCCCCAGCAACCAGCCCAGCCTCAAACTACCCGGCAACCAGCCCAGCCTCAAACTCCCCAGCAACCATCCCAGCCTCAAACTCCCCAGCAACCAGCCCAGCCTCAAACTCCCCGGCAACCAACCCAGCCTCAAACTCCCCAGCAACCAGCCCAGCCTCAAACTCCCCAGCAACCAACCCAGCCTCAAACTCCCCAGCAACCAGCCCAGCCTCAAACTCCCCAACAACCAGCTCAGCCTCAAACTCCCCAGCAACCACAACCTCTCCATCGTGTTACAACAACACCCGCTAAACCCCCGGCACCGACTCGCTCCAGATCCAACTCCAACAGATCGTCTCTGTTCGAAGTGATTCCCGCAGCAGTTGGATGTCAAGTCACCCAGCATATCCACCCTTGCTATCTGTGGAATGTGAATTATAGTGGGTATGAACTGGGTTACTACCAAGGTCTAGCAGCCGGCGCTGCAGGTGGGTACTGCGCTTGTAAGCAGGAGAACTGCGAGTGTGACGACCCCACCTCCTCCTCAGACCTCACTGATGATTTCTGTGATTGTGATGGTGTCTGCAAGTGTGTGACCCAGGATGTCTGTGTGACTTGTTCCCAAGCATTCTGCAAGTGCGTGAAACAGCTGGTATGTAACCACACATTCTGCACGTGCAACCCCGTTTGTGGTGGTGATGATGATGATGAGTCGAGTAGCTGTTGCAAGTGTGATTTATGCTGCGGTTGTGGACAGGCAACCAACTACAACAGAACCACCATTCGGAGTCCAACAAGTTTCAGGGCTAGTCCCTGTTCTGGGTATTATGCCTCCGGTGCGTATAGTCCTATGACACCCTGTACAGATCAGACCCCACGGTTTTGTGGCAGTCCAGGGTGGGTAAGAAGTCCAGGATGGGTAAAAAGCCCAGGTTGGGGTGGTGCCAGATCCCCGCGATATGGTTCACCAAGGTCCCCAGGTGGGTACAGTCACGTTACATCACGCTACGGACAGACATACGGACGTAAACAGTACAACTTCAAGTTTGGGTTCAAGAACTTCAAGTTCTTCTCAATGAGCATAACCAAACCGAACACTAACTCAACGCCACAGTTTACCGGCTTTAGACGAAGAGCCATGTAATAATAGACTTAGTAGAGACAGATATGGGACAAATTGTGTATTAGATACTTCGTTGAGATATTTTCGTGATGTTTCAGGATATTTCTTGGCATGCGCTGAAGTAGCCCGGTTATAATAGAGACAGGCCTGCGCCCTGCAGCATATGCCAAAGGTATGTGTCATTCTGTGAGCTTGTGGTTTGGGATCACATTCTGTGGTGGGAGCTTGCTGACACGTACCACCAGCCCAGAGAGAGCGGTCCATGATTTAAGGTTGACAATATATTGATGAGACATCCCATCAGCTCCTCTACCCTCTCTTTCTCTCTCTCTCTCTCTCTCTCTCTCTCTCTCTCTTCTCTCTCTCTCTCTCTCTCTCTCTTTCCTCCCCTCTCTCTATCTCTCATATAATGTGAGGGGGCTGCCAGTGATTAAGAAGTGCAAGCATACAGTGTAAAGACGCTAAATACAGATGGACATAGCATGATTTAACCCATTTATTCCCCCGTTGCGAGCACTTGGCGGCTTGGGACGGTGTGAATTCCGATAATTATGGCATTTTTTGCTACTATTCCTGGCACTGCGGCCCAGAATGACTATCCTGTAATGATATTGCCCTGATTTTTGTAGTTTCAAATTTTGATTCACTCTTCTTAACTTATTAGTTATGGTGTTCATTTAAAAACATTTAAAAACATTCAATAGCCTTTCCGGCTCTTCACTGTTACTACTTATTCAATACAAGTGCCTAAGTGATGAAGCCGGCCTATACTTCCCAGATTTCAATTCAGCATACTTAGCTTGACTAATTGGACCCTCTTATCTTTTGTCTGCCTTCTCAGATAGTTGACTTCTCAGATAGCTATTTGACCTTTGACTTCTCTTCCTTTTTAGCAGTTGTCAGGATACACTTTGACAACAAGATACGGTCTCGAAACAGAGAGCATGGCGGAAAGACGGTTATGCTCGTTCTATTACGAGGTGCGAAACGATGGTGATCAGGTCCCTGTGTACGACTTTGTTAACTACCAACCGAATGGTGCACCCATGCCCTGCCCTATAGGAGGTGCTGGGGGTTGTGGAGGGGATGGAGGCGCTGGAGGTGCAGGAGGAGCTGGAGGCGCAGGAGGTGGCGGCGGAGGTGGCGGCGGTGGGGGAGCCGGTGGAGGTGGCGGTGGTGGGGGAGCAGGAGGCGGCGGAGGTGGCGGCGGCGGTGGGGGAGCCGGCGGCCCCGGAGGAGCTGGTGGCCCAGGCGGTGATGGTGGTTATCCATGTTACTGTGAGTGCCCTTGTGGAAGTCCTGGAGGTCCAGGGTGCCCTGGTGGAGCCGGAGGTCCCGGCGGCGCTGGAGGTCCCGGCGGCGCTGGAGGTCCTGGCGGAGCTGGGGGTCCCGGTGGACTTGGAGGTCCCGGTGGAAAACCCAAAAAGCCCTCTCGTCGGAATCTGGACGAGGATTTGGCGGATGTTATGGCCGATACCTCGACCTCCGCTACTACTACCAGCAACGATGACAACTCCAAGGGGCCCTGTGGTGGTTGTTGTGATGATGGCGCCTGTTGTGGCACCTGTGGCTCTTGTGCAAAGTGTTGTGTGTGCTGCGGTCCCGCCTGTGCCGGGTGTTGTAAATGCGGCGACTGCTCCTGTGGGGATTGCTGTGGATGTTGCAAGGATGGCTGTTGCAGCTGTACTTGCTGTGATGGCGCCTGCTGTGGAGGAGGGTGTGCTGACTGCTCCTGCTGTAAATTCTGTGCTGACTGCTGCAAAGGATGCGGAGATTGCTGCTGCGGAAAGTGTGGCTCCTGCTGTGAGTCATGTGGAAAGTGCTGCGAAGGGTGCTGCGATAAGTGCGGGTGTGGAAAGTGCAGTGATTGCTGTGATGGTTGTTGTGCTAACTGTGGTGGGTGCTGTAAGGATTGTACCTGCTGTGGAGGCTGCCTCAAGGGTTGTTGCGGTGATTGCGGTGATCTTTCTTGCAAGAAATGCGCCACGGGTCTCTGTTCCTGCTGTGGGAAGTGTGGCCCCTGTTGTGATGGGTTCAGTTGTGGTAACTGCTGTGGCTGCTGTAAGGGTGACTGCTGCACGTGCAACTGCTGCGATGGTGCCTGTTGTGGAGGATCGTGTGGAGCGTGCAAGTGCTGCAACTTTGCCGAGTGCTGCAACTGTAAGTGTCTCACGGGATGTTGCCCTGATGGGTGTTGCACCTGTGGAAACTGCAAGGATTGCTGTGATGCCAAGTGTTGTGATGCCCCCTGTACATGTGGGAAGAACTGCACGTGCGGTGATTGTTGTGGCTGTTGCATGGATGACTGCTGCAGTTGTCAGTGCTGTGACGGTGCCTGCTGCAAGGGTATGTGTGGAAACTGTGGGTGTTGCAAGGTGGCAAAGTGCTGCGAGCTGACCTGCTGTAACGGGTGTTGCCCCGATGGATGTTGCACATGCGGGGGCTGCTGTACCGCCCCCGACTGCCTCAAGTGTAAGTGCTGCGAGGCGGACTGTTGCGAGTGTGGTAAGTGTTGCGAGAACTGTGGCTGCAGTGATTGTGATGGATGCTGCACCAGCTGTAAGGATTGTGGTGCGAAGTGTAACAAGTGTTGTGTATGTTGCAAGGGCTGCTCCCTGGGTGACTGCTGCGGCTGCTGCAAGGGTGACTGCTGTACCTGCAGTTGTTGCGATGGAAGCTGTTGTGGTGGAAGTTGTGGGGCCTGCAAGTGCTGCAAGATCAACCTCTGCTGTTCCCTGGACGCCTGTAAGGGTTGCTGCCCCGATGGATGTTGTACTGGGTGCGGCAAGTGCTGCAAGGATGAGTGCTGCGGCCTCGAGTGTTGCGATGTCGACTGCTGCAAATGTGGAGACTGCTGCGAAAAATGCGGAGATTGCTGCAAGTCCTGCGGATGTGGAAAATGCGGAGACTGCTGTGGAAGCTGTGCCTCATGTCTCGGTAAATGTGGCGACTGCTGTAAGGCGTGTGCTTGTGGAAAATGCGGTGACTGCTGTGGAGCTTGCGGTGACTGCTGCGAGTCCTGTGGTTGCGCCAAGTGTGCAGCGTGCTGTGGTAGTTGTGCTGGTTGCTGTGACGGTTGTTGCGGGGCATGTGGCGACTGCTGCAAGTCCTGCCTCAAATGTAAGGGCTGCGGAGATTGCTGTGGCAAGTGCAGTGACTGCTGCGATACTCTGGGTTGCACCAACTGTGGCGGGTGTTGCGATAGTTGTGGCAAATGCTGCGGGGCAGGTTGTGCTAAATGTGGGGACTGCTGTAAGGGATGTGGATGCGCCAAGTGTGGTGACTGCTGTGGCAGTTGTGCTGATGGGTGCGGAGAGTGTTGTGGTAAATGCGGAGAGTGCTGTGGCTCTTGTATTTCTTGTAAGGGATGCGGAGACTGCTGTGGTAAACTCGGTGACTGTTGCAAATCTATCGGATGTGGAAAGTGTGGTGATTGCTGCGGAAAGTGTGGCGATTGCTGCGGTGACTGCGGCGGTTGTGGAAGTTGTTGCGGCGGCTGTGGCAAGTGTAGTTCTTGTTGCGGTGACTGTGGTTCTTGCGGTAAATGCTGTAGCGGTTGCGGAAAATGCCTGCTCGGTCTCATTACCTGCGGCGGATGCTGCGGCGCCTGCGGTGGTAAGTGCTGTGGCGGCTGTGGTTCTTGCGGCTCTTGTGGAGACTGTGGCGGTTGCGGCTCTTGCGGAAAATGCTGCGGTTCAGGCTGCGGAGGATGCGGCAAGTGCAGTTCTTGTTGCGGCGGCTCTTGCGGCAAATGCTGTAGCGGTTGTGGCAAATGCCTTCTTGGATGCATTACATGCGGTGGATGCTGCGGCGCCTGCGGTGACGGTTGTGGCTCTTGTTGCGGTGATGGTTGCAATGGTTGTGGATGCAGTTCAGGGTGCTGTGAGGATGGAAAATGCTGTTCTTGTGGTACCTCGTGTAGCTGTGATTGCTGCGGAGTCGGCTGCTTCGGCAAGAAGAAGAAGAAGAATAAGAGGAAGGCCGGACGTGGATCCAATATGTGTGAGTGCGGTCTTGCACATACACCCTCCCTTCCTCCCCCTCGCCCTGTCACACCCTGTGTGTGTGAGATGCCCCCACCACCTCCCCCTCCCTGTCACACATGTGGACGACCCTTGTAGACAGAAAGTCAGACAGACAGAAAGACAAAAAAGCCATTTTTTTCTTAAAAATCGAGAACACAGGGTTTTAAAAAAGGGGCTGAAGCATTTTTAAAACTTTAAAATGGAGAATTAAAATTTATTTAGGGAAAAAAAAAAGGGTAACTTCAAAAACATTTTTGGGGATTTAATTTTTTTTTGGAACCCATTGACGGAAAATTTGGTTTTTTTTTTATTTAAAAATTTTAAACCCCCTAAAGTTTTTTTTTTGTTTATATTTAAGGGGTTGGTAAAAATTTTGGGGGGAATGGGGGTTTTATCATTTCCCCAAAAACCCAAACCCCCCATTAAAACAACCCCCCTCCCAAACCCCCTTTTTTCCCCTCAAATTTTTTTTCCTTCGTTTTTCCCCCTTTTTTTTCTGTTTTCCCCTCTTCTTTTTTTCCCTTTTTTTTTTTTTCCCCTCTCCTCTCCCTTTTCCCCTTCTTTTCCCCTTTCCCCCTCTCTCTCCTTTTCCTTTTTCTCCTCTCTCTCTCTTTTTCTATCTATTTTTTTTCCCCTCTCCCTCCTCTCCCCTCTCTCTTCTCTCTCTCTCTTCTCCTTCTCTCTTATTTTTCTCTCTCTCCCTCTCTCTCTCCCCTCCTCTCTCCCCTCTCCTCCCCCCTTCTCTCTCCCTCTCCCCCTTTTCCCCTCTCTCTCCCCTCTCTCTCTCTTCTCTCTCTCTCTCTCTCTCTCTCTCCCGCCCTTCCTCAAGATTACTTTGGCGCACGTGGTACGAAAAAATAAAACTTTTTGGGTTTGCGACGGGGTTTGGTGTTAGATCCCCTCTCTTCTCTCTATCTTTCATCCCCCTCTCTCACTCCCTTTCTCTCTCTCTCTCTCTCTCACTCTCCCTCTCCTCTCTCCTTGTGTATTTTAGATCCAATAGTTCATGCTTTGCTTGTCAAGTTCTACATGACTTGAGATTTTGTAGCATGTTCATGCGGTATATCCTCTGAAAATAATTCCTAAGGATTATCTGTGATGTAAATCGATGAAATATGCAAAATGGTTTTACCGTTCAATGACCGGCGGGGCGGTCATGGTTTCAAGGAATCCTGATTTCTTAGTACCATCACGGTTAGATTCGTTTCAAGGAAGTTCCAGAAATATACACATTCGATTATGCTGTAGTAGTCAGGTATTTGGTAAATTGCATTTCATTTCAGTTCCCAAATACACCCATTTTTGGCCATGAACCACGTTAACAATTTTAATGGAATAATCTCGATTCTCGGGAATTGGGAATTTGTTTTCCTAGCACTTGCAGAAACTCTCCTCTGTGCGTGATTTTTTGTATGTGGGTTCTTGGAATCCTAGGCGGGCAGGGAGTATGATCAAAGAGGATGAGAGAGAAATTATGAGATATTTCGATTCTCAGTAGTCAGGATCACTGGATTAATCGCATGGCCTGGGTTAGTGTTTATTTTCATTGTCGATTTTGAGTTTAACTCTGTTTAAATCATAAATGGTCAAACAGGAAGTGATCCTTGCTTTCGGATCTTCTTAGTACTCCGGATATATCTGTGTTACATCTAACATTTATCCTGAGTAGATAGCTCTCTATCCTGTTTTTCAATCTTTTGCTCTCTAGACTAGAACATCGTTCGATATGTGTCTTTCTTCTTGTTTCTCCTCCTCTTCCCTTTAGCTGGACTCCACCCTCTGCAGTCTGCTCAGTCTCGGCTGTAAGTGTAGTGTCATGAATGATATCTGCTCTGGATTAAATAGGGAAGGAATTAGAAAAGTATCTGGCTAGGGCCGAACCGACAACCTCTGGGTAATGGGTTACGCGTACATTTCCCCCTACCTACCTCGCTCAGGTTCCGATTAGGTCAACTAAGTCTCTTCAGTTCTCTCTTATGTACCTACCTGTACCACTATGCCACCTGTACCACCACTTTAACTGACTTGTTCAGACTCAGAGTTATACCTATGACGTGTCTGGTCTAATTAACAGCTTGTCACGGATACAATCAACAACAAAGTTTCCATTTCTCTAGAATTATCTAGTAAACAATAACACCAGGTCGATGCTCGTATGCATAGCTAAATAAATATGTGAATGTGTCACCCATATGCAATCTGATATGACACGTACTCATCTCATAAATGAGTCATTTAGTGTGGTTATTGTTTACATGCAGCACCGGCCACCAGTTGGATATACCTGAATGTAATTGGGGGAACCTCGTTCGGCGTACCTGACATCTCGAGATTAAATTTGTTAGTTCTCGAGAAATCTATTTTCCAGGAAGCGGGGTAGTTATGTAAGCTACCTAGTGTGTTGTTTATTTTACTTCCTAACAACTATTCTTGTATTCTCTTACATATTGTTCCCATGCCCCAACTCTCTCAATTTCTCTCACTATACACATGTTTGGGTAATACCCGATCACATTGCATGTTATTTTGTGGGTAAAAGTTGCTTGTGAATTTTTCCAAATCCAATCAATTGATTTATAGATGGTAGTTTGCCAGTTGTTTAAAGAGTTATCCATGCTAGGGATTACTTTTCGTCTTTCGTCTTGTAGTAAAAAGTTTATCTAACAAGATTAGATACGTAATATGTACATTAATATGTACCTAGGTCCATAGTTGATTGTCCTTGCCTCGGATAGTGCTCTACTCACCAGGAGGAGCTATTTACAAGTAAAACAAGGAAGTTTTAGTTCAACAGAACTGTTGAACTAAAACTTCCTTGTTTTACTTGTTGTATGTACCTAGGTCCTAGATGCCAGCTTTGAAAATTATTGTGGCATTTTTTATAAAGTGGCGTGATCAGGACCGAGGAAAACATTTTATCGGTGGCGGGATAATCATCGGTACCAGCTAGTTGCCTAACTCTTCATTTTACAGTACTGACAGTATGATTGGCCAGCTGTTATTGTAGCCTTTGTCTACTGGAATTAGTGAATTAGTCTAGTTGGTAAGTTATAAGTTACAAACTTGACTCCTCAATCTTCAAGAAACTCGCAAACTTATTTTATGCAGCTTCATCCTTGTGCTTCCAACATTTTCAGTTCAACTTGTCCTAATTTTGATAATTTTTCTCCATCTTCTCAGATCGGAATTACCAACACCAAGAAGAACAAGAAGTTTTCACAGACCACCACACAAGGATTGTACAGTTCCAGATCACCTACAATCAAGTTTCCACCCCATTCCAGAGTCCAGATAATATCGAGGATCAGGATATTCTCCGTGACAGTTTCAAACTTCTTCCAACAAGAAAGATAACCGAGGATGCCCGACGAGAGGACAAGTTTATTATCCGGTTGCTCCGTGCCACTATATGATGAGGATAATGGGGCGACAGAGGTCCTTCCCTTGCGTAGTTGGCTAGATGACCCCTATGAACAGGTACATATGATAGAGAGAGAGAGAGAGAGAGAGAGAGAGATAGAGAGAGAGAGAGAGAGACAGAGAGACAGAGAGACAGAGAGACAGAGAGACAGAGAGACAGAGAGACAGACAGAGAGACAGAGGGGGAGAGAGACAGAGAGGGAGAGACAGAGAGAGAGAGAGAGAGAGAGAGAGAGAGAGAGAGAGAGAGAGAGAGAGAAAGAGAGAGAGAAGAGAGGGAGAGATAAAGAGGGGTAGAGTGAGAGAGAGAAAGAGAGAGAGAGAGTGAGAGAGAGTGAGATGACAGAGAGAGGGCATATTATCTGGTAATTATCGGCAGAATTCTAGAATGCCAGGGCTTGCATGGTCGTAACTACATATATCGGTAACTACATATATCGGTAAAATGATTAGTTGGCACAGAATGACCTAGTAGCATGAATACTAAACATGAACTAAGCGAGTGAGAAATGTGTGAACACGATACGTCAAATGGAAATGACGAGATTAAGGCCAGAGGGGGGGTCGACCGATTTTTGACCCCTATTTTGGGCCATTTTTTGGGGTTACCATCATGTGATAGCGCTTGGCACACTGGACCAGATGGATATGACAGAATCGATTTTGCGCGGACGGTCTGGGAGAAAAGTGGGGTTAACTTTTGGCCTGAAATCAATGTAAACCCCATTATTTTAGGACTAGTAGGGTTTGGGACATCCAATCAAGTGTCAAACGCTTCGTCTTATCAAGAGTGATCACTCTGCTAAGTTTTACACCATTAGTCCAACTGGTCTTTGAATTATTTGGGGTTTACAAAATCTGGAAAAATCGACATTATGGCTCCCATATACACCCCATTTTTTCACATGGTTAACCACTTTCTGAGAAAACGGCTAGGATCTAGACCTTGTCGTTTGGCACACTTGTTCTACAGACCAAGGAGCACGAAACATATGTAGCGATTTTTGATTAAGGCCCTCATTCAAAAATTATAGGGGTTTACATAATATTTTCCCTGACCAAACATTTGTAAACCCCCATAATTTTTGATTGAGGGCCTTAATCAAAAATCGCTACATATGTTTCATGCTCCTTGGTCTGTAGAACAAGTGTGCCAAATGACAAGGTCTAGATCCTAGCCGTTTTCTCAGAAAGTGGTTAACCATGTGAAAAAATGGGGTGTATATGGGAGCCATAATGTCGATTTTTCCAGATTTTGTAAACCCCAAATAATTCAAAGACCAGTTGGACTAATGTTGTACAACTTAGCAGAGTGATCCCTCTTGATAAGACGAAGCGTTTGACACTTGATTAGATGTCCCAAACCCTACCAGTCCTAAAATAATGGGGTTTACATTGATTTCAGGCCAAAAGGTAACCCCACTTTTCTCCCAGACCGTTCACGCAAAATCGATTCTGTCATATCCATCTGGTCCGGTGTGCCAAGCGCTATCACATGATGGTAACCCCAAAAATGGCCGAAAATAGGGGTCAAAAATCGGTCGACCCCCCCCCCCCCTCTGGCCTTAATTATGTAATTAAGGTTCCAACCACATATCTCCACCACTGATCAACCACAATTATCCAATTAGAATGAAGTTTAGTTCAGAACACAACTTTTCAGATGGAAGAGTTACCCTCAGAAAAGTACGCTAGATCAACATCAGGAGGGGACCTTTTGTTAACCCCCTCATCCCCAACAAAACCAGAATGCCCCGGTGGGAAGCAGAAAGAGAAATCTTCACCGTGAGTCCATGATATTTTATGATCTTGTTATATTTTAATCCTTGAGAGATAGTCAAGGTATTTTGTAAAGCAACATGGGATAGGGAGTCTTCGCCAACCTCGACTACCCCTAAAATTCACCACTCGTGCTTCTTAAATCAGCCGATTACTGAGTGGGTTCGTTATTGCCAAATCGATTAATGCCCTATTTTATTTTCAGGGTACGACAAGGAAAAGTGGCTGCCCTCTCCTGTCTTATTCTCATATCACTGGTAAGTGGAGAGATGGAGACAGCATGAATATAATATTAGGGCATTGGTTTTCACTTTTGAGACCATGAATGAGATGGAAAATATAGGATTTACCCTGTACGTGATAAAATAAATTCCTCTCTCCAAGGATCCCTGATCCTCCCCTTTTCTCCGTATTAGTCGAATTACCCGGAACTACAATGTTTGTCTTACTACTATTATAAGCCAAGCGTAGTCCAGGGTAATTGAGATTGAGAGAGATAGAAAGAAGGAGAGAGAGAGAGAGGTGGAATGTTTTTGTGAACTGACAAGGACACACAATTCTTGGAAAATTGGGGCATAGACGGGCCAGTTATATTTATTATTTCAGTATCAATCATAGCATACACACAATCAATGTTTCTCTCTCTCTCTCTCTCACTCTCTCTCTCTCTCTCTTTCTCTCTCTCTCTCTCTCTCTCTCTCTCTCTCTCTCTCTCTCTCTCTCTCTCTCTCTCTCTCTCTCTCTCTCTCTCTCTCTCTCTCTCCCTCCTCTCTCCCTAACTGTCAGTAAAAGTGTCACCGTTAATATAATGTTGGTATAACTAATCCAAACAAGCGATCCTTCACCTTGACCTCTTTAGTAAATGGCGCTTCCTAGCTGACACGAGCCAGTGGCGTAACTGAAATAAAGATGAAATACGTTACGTAGCACGTCGCTTAACATAGAAATAGCACCTATGGTGGTTTATCAACTCACTTTACCACATTCATGGTGGTATGTAGATTGAACTGACCTGTGCTCTAGTGAATCCAGTTTTCCCCGCCAACTCTCTTTTCTCAGCATCAGTTGGGTAGGGCCACTGAAAATTCACATTTCTTTAGTTCAACTAACTACTAATAAAATCCTAGGCTTTTTTTGCTATCTTATTTTCGGTTCTACGTTGTTGAGTTCTACGCTAAGAATCATTCTCAGTCTTTACCTTGAGATTGTTCCTTAGCCAGTGGTTCAGCACCACATTTGGCCGGGTGGGGTAGCGGCGTTCCTTCACAGGCTGTGGATTGTTTGTAGCACGGGGTGTCTCAGCAGCAGGGGACGGTCTGGGACGTTTTGCCTTGTTACCCTTCTCAGGGGAGGTACACTCAGCTCTTTTGAATGATCTCTGTCGTCTCAATGGTGCAGGTCGGTTTCCATGGGAACTGTTGCTAGCGTTACCATGGCAACTAACGTGACTCCTTAGTAACATCCCAGATTGGCTTATCAGATAGTGTTGTGGATGTGTCTGAGATGCTGGTGTCACTCCAAGACAACCTGGAGAAATAAAGTGACCAGTTGAGAGGAGAGAACTAAGATCATTTAATCGATTACTAGAGATTGAAGAGAGAGAGAGAGAGAGACGAGAGAGAGAGAGGAGAGGGAGAGAGGAGAGAGATGAGAGAGACGAGCGAGCGCGCTGAGCGACGCCGCTAGCGAGAGACTCGAGCTGACGAGAGAGAGAGAGAGCTGAGGACGCAGCGCGCGCGCGAGGCCCTCGAGCGCGACTCGCGCGAGCATGAGACTGCAGAGATCAGAGCCCGAGACCGACCGAGAGCAGACAGAGAGCGACAAGAGAGATGACCGCAGCGAGACCGAGAGAGACAGAATCAGGACAGAGACAGAGAGAGAGAGAGAGATAGAAAGTGCCAGGCATGCTGATTGAGTTTCACACAAACCTGCGAACTAGCTGGCCAGGCTGAACCACTGACCAATCGCAACTGTAGTCTGTAGGACGGCAGACGTCTGGTGTCAACGTTACGTCATCTGAGGTGTACCCTGAATGGGGTTATTGGTTATAAGGGGTGGAGTTCAACAAGATTGAGTTGAGGGTTGAGTGAGGAGGGAGGGGGTTGTTGAGTAAGGGGTGAAGCTCAACAATAATGGGTAGGGAGGAGGGGGTTCAGTGAGGATTGAGGGGTTAAATCCTTATTTAGTGAAACTTGAAAGAGAGATACAACTAAAAACAAGGCTCACTAGAGAACAAAACCTTCTGACTGATTGTTATTATATTATATTTTTATTATACCTGAGGAATCTAGTGATGTCTGGCTACTATGAGTGCAGTTATAAGAGCTGTTCCTTCGTTGAATTCGGTTGCGCTAAAAATATAATTTGAGTTAGATTTGGTGTTTCTCCCAATAAGATCTCTATCACTTTCTTTATTTTATTTATACGGCAACGTACTTGAGGGGTCTGTTCACAAATGTTCATTCCCGTGCCAGTCAAATACGGATGTGGGTTAGGTAGTTGGTATCGTAACGGAAGTCCCCTATCATTCGCAAAGTTACTAGTCGCATCGTAGTATACTGTCTCATCAACTATTGTACAGCCTGCACAAAGATGTGAATTCTTGGTGTAGAATTATAGGGATCATGATCAAAGAGTTCTGAAGTTTTACTGACCTTGATGACACTGTGAAATTCTACTTGACTCGAAAACTGGCCGAAACCGGCTACCACCCTGAAAAACACGTGGAATCAGGCCAAACCAAAACTTTCCCATCCCATAATTGAAAACTCACTGCCCAATACTGCTCAATACTGCCAAATTCTGCCCAATACTCACACAAGTGGAGTTGCAGACAAGACGAGTTGATTCGAAAACTGGAGTTCTTCCACAGAATGTATCCTGGGACAAAATTAGATAATTATACAATTAGATAATGAAATAATTAGACTGTTAGTTAATAATTGATTACAATTTCAATTACCTCTGCTAAGATGGTCGCATTGCCCCTCTGACAGGCGGGGCTGGACATAAAAGTACTATCAGACAAAGCAAATCGCATGGTTAACTCTAGAAAATGTATATCTTGTTCCCTCCGTTTATCTCCTTCTCCATCCCCTCTCTCTTCCTATCCCTCCTCTCTCTCTCTCCCTCGTCTTATCAGTATCCCATCACCCCGCCATCTATCTCTTTTAAGGTCATCTCACAACGCTATAAAAGGTAACGGATCTTTTGACCAAATATGGCAATACAACTGATCTCCCCAGGTAACGTCGATGTTTTACATTGAGGAAAGCCAGGATTCTTACGTGGTTATGCCGTGTTACAATCAGCAGAAGGAGATCAATATTAACGAGGTTTCCTACTGTAACAGACTGTCCCTTGTCATCCGGGGAAATATCGAGAAAGGTATGGGAAGGGGTTATTTGGACAACAGGGGGTTAGTTGGGCAGCAGGGGTTTAGTTGGGCACTGGGAGGGGGTTAGTTGGGCAGCAGGGGGTTAAGTTGGGCAGCAGGGGGTTAAGTTGGGCAGCAGGGGTTTAGTTGGGCACTGGGAGGGGGTTAGTTGGGTAGCAGGGGGTTAATTGGGCAGCAGTAGGATCAGTTGGGCACTGGGAAGGGGTTATTTGGGCAGCAGTGTGTTAGTTGGACAGCATTGGGTTAATTGGGCTAGAAAAGTACTGGTTCTATGATTGTTATAATGGAAGTCCTAGGACGTCCTGACTAAAAACTAGTATCATTCCTCCACAGAGGCATACAACGAAGAACTAGAGGGAAGTATCAAGGTGACCTTGTCCAAGGAATTCAACAACGGCTCAGTAGTCGAGATGGTGAGACAGACAGACATACAGACAGACATACAGACAGACAGACAGACAGACAGACAGACAGACAGACAGACAGACAGACAGACAGATATACAGATAGACAGATAGACTCACAGACAGGCAGACAGACATACAGACAGATTAATGATAATATCCGCATCTTCAGAGTCCCTCGCTGTACGTCCTTCCAGTGCCAGGGGACAGAACAACCAAACTTGTTGATATGACCTCACTTGACTACATCTACGAAATCGAATCTCTTGAGTAGGTGCAATGTTTTGATCCCATCCCTGTTCTGTGTAATATCTTCCCGTAGTATGTTCTGACACCACCAAGTCACCTCGTACCCCCTAAGTTGCCCCCTCTTCTCTAACCCCTCATCTCAACTCTGACCTCCTTCTCTGACCCTCTCCCACTCTCTTTCTAACCAGCTGTAACCCTCCTAATCCCCCAGCCCCTCCCACTCTCTTTCTAACCCTCCCAATCCCCCATAGTGATGTAAGTGACCTGAGCCTGACTGCCACGCCCACCAGTGTCAATGCGTGTACTTCCCTCCAGCTGGTGTATCAGTGCCGATCAAATGCACAGGACTACTCGGTAAGAGCTCAGCATGATGTGGTACAATTATTCGGATAAAATTTGGGGCGGGGAGCTTGGTTTTGACAGATTGGTGGGATGAAACCCATTCAATACACCATTTTCAATTTTGGTAAAAGATTCAATCAACATAAAATTTACACAACATGTAAAACGTTTCTGTTACCTCCCCTGCCAACATCATGCACAATTACATAATCATTAGCAACCGAGTTCCCGGAGCCCCACTCCAAATCCAATTTCCTCCCCTTTTGGTCCACCCTCCTGGTCCTCCTGAACCTAACAACACAACACCCTACAAATGTCACTATCATTAACACAGTAAACCCTCCACCTAGTGCAATCTGCATCAACTCATCTGGTCTTCGCTCATGATGATCTGCTGTTCTGGGTCTCCATGTGTCTCTATCTGCTACTAAACTCTCCCTATCTCTGATTCTCCCTATCACCCAAATATCAACCTCTCCCAGTCCCTCCTCTGTAATAGCCCCTACTGCTGTTGTAAGGGCACTCAACTGTATCTGAACCTGTACGGTTAAAATTGTTATAATAACTCCGTCACCCCGCCTGGTATAGTACACCGTGTAATGGACCTGATCTGCTACTACTGCATCACCTTCCTTTTCTGGTGTATAACGGGTGTCACCTGGTTTCCAGTGAAGGGTTTCACCATCCGTCACCCACCACCCTCCACCATCACCACACTTGACACCACTGTGATCACCCTGAACTGTGACTGTGTTGTTTGAGGTGTAGGTATACCTATGATCTGTTACAACACAGCTCACTCTCCCTGTATAGACCTTGGCGTTACATTGCCGTTTAAATACCACAAAGTCTGTTTCACCCTCTGATTCTTTTTTCCAGTCTTCGGATCGATCAATTCTAATTCCACTATCCACCATTCTACACTGAGTGGAAAAGTTCCTTCCTTGTGGATTGTCCACCATTACTTTAACAGTCCCAGGAGCGGGGGATACCACATGAAGTGTTAGGGGCTCCAAAATGGTGATGGAGAGAAACACAGATATATGAGGTCTCATATTTGCTGGTGATGAAGTTGTAGGGGTAGAAGTTGTAGGGGATGTTGGAGATGTAGGGGAAGTGCCGCAGTGATGTGATACATCGTATCTGTAGTCGTGTGAGGTGCTAGCTGATCCTGTTAGGCGGTGTAGAGGGGAGGTAGCGTCGCGTGGGTGGTAACAAAACTTGGTATCACTGGAATCTGGAATTGGGAGATTAATCAGTAGACTCTACTGTAGAGTGAGTGTAAATTAACTCGTTATGTTCTAACCCTCCTTTACATTTGTAAAGCCGTTGCGGAGAGAGAGGGTCGAACAAGGCAAAAATTATCAACCAAAGCTGGAAAATGCAACCGATAATAAAACTAAGCATGTATTTGCAACATGTACCTGTTACTGTAATATTGATGGGGTAGACTCCTTCATTTAGTTCCTCCCGGTATCGATTGATGTAAATGTAAAACCTAACCCCAATGTGATCGTCTAGCGGTCTGAAGAGAGGAGAAGGGATGATTAGATAGGAAATAGTCGGTCAACTTATGATTAGGGCAGTTTTCATAGAAGTTATAGTTATTGAAACTGCGCTTGAGATTCAGTGGGACACGATTTTTTAGATTGTCACAGACAGAGAAAGACATGTCAATAAATCAAGTTACCTAGCAGCATAAGGGTCTTCAACTACAAATGTATCAGTTTTATCCCGGTAATCCCAATCTCCAAGTTGGTCCCGTGGAGGCCTGGTATAACAACCGCCAAGGCAAGAGATATCAGGTGTAGAGAGAATACAATAAACAAAACCACGGTAGACATATCACGTCATTTAGTTTGGGCTAGCTGGGGGGAGGGGCGTGGTGTTGTAAAATTGAAGTTATAGTAGTAGCACAACATCGCAAAATATACAGCGGAGAGATTCAGAGAATTATGGTAAACTCTTCAACTCTGAGTCAGTGATAACCTATCGGTGCGGGAGATAAGAGAAATGATCCGATATATGTTTAACGGTCCTTTTTATATCCGCCTTGCCTAGCATGTTTATTATCCCGGATGTATTTTGGAATGACGGTCATAACAATCTACGTCATCAAGATCCGCCTTTACGTCACAGGTCACTTTTCGGTTCCGAGTTTTGGTCAAAAGTCGGAACAGGAAACGATCTCTGTCTAAACAATAATTCTCTCCAATGTCTTATTGCATTTGCATCACAACAAGTTTGCATAAATTTCGGAAATGAATACTGGCCCAGAAGCTTTCGGCAAACCTTACAATAATACTCCTTTCTCTCTCATCCGGTATCCATAACACTCTCCAATCTCAATAATCCCTAATCCTCTCCCTCTTCCTTATCATTCCCCTAACCCTCTGACCTCTCCATCTCCCTCTTCCAATTCCCTAAACCTCTAACCTCGACACTTTTCCTGATCCTCTCTCCCTAACCCTCTCCTCTAACCCTCTCCCCAGGTGGCGGTAGCGATTGTCCTCATCATAGTGATTTATGTGTTGATAATGACTGAAGTGGTACACCGCACATCCGCTGCCCTACTCGGGTCATCCCTGGGAATTGCAGCGCTCAGCATCCTCAACATGGTAAAGAATATGAAGCTTACATTTCAAAAAACAGAGCGTCCAAAATACAGTTGTATTATTTCGTTGGGTTGCTATCTAGTGATTCAGGAAATTAGAGTTTTCAAACATGGGATTCAGGAAATTAGAGTTTTAAACATGTGATTGTGGGAAGAACTAATAGTAATTTCCCCCACAGAGACCTGATTTGGGTCTGATTATATCAGTGGATTGACTGGGAAACACTGGGACTCCTTATGGGCATGGTAAGATACAGTGCACAAATTACAATCATTATACTATTGTGGTACACGGTTACAGCTTGCAGGAAAATTAAAGGGGGCAAAGTTTCCCAAAATGCAAAATGAGTAGATTATCGGGTCCCCTTTTTTCACAATATGGCTCTGTGATGAGCGCTGAAATTAGAGAGAGTTCCGAGAGGTTTGTACTGCCAGGCGCCCAGGCCGTGAGTTGATGCAAAATGATATTATTTTATGTAAAACGACGGAAATTACGCCCTACCCGGCTAGTCTTTTATTCAGATGAAAACCCTATACATATAATGGTTAAAGTTACACATTCAAATCATTGCGCCATAATTACAAAATCTATCTCTTCTTATTCCCCGTTATGAATGCGTAACTTTAACTGTATTTCATACTGTACCCCCCCCCCCCTCTCTATACCTCCTCCCTCTCTCTCGTTCAGATGATCATGGTATCCCTCCTCGCTGACTCGGGGTTCTTTGATTGGGCAGCAGTGAAAGTGTACGAGTTGAGTAAAGGAAGGATCTGTGTATTGGTGACTCTACTTAACATTATCACAGCCGTCCTCTCAGCCTTTCTGGATAATGTCACTACAATTCTACTGATATCACCCGTCACAATCACACTCTGCCAGGTGGGAGAAAGAGTAGTATCATAAACAGAGAAACAATTGTTAGGGAGTAAAACCACTCTCCTCGTCCCATCCCCCAGATCCTAACTTCCCCCCCCCCTCCTCCTCGGGATGTAGGTGATGCCACCCTAACACCATCATGTCTTAATCAGTACCCATCTTCTCTCTAGGTGATGCACCTGGACCCAACTAAAGTCCTCCTATCGCTTGTAATGTTCTCTAATATCGGAGGAGCTGCCACTGGAATTGGGGATCCTCCAAATGTTCTAATCATCAATGCCGGCTACGTTAAAGATGTGAGTAACTGATGATTTCAGATATAGAGACTACACCCGGCCTAGCAGTAGACCGGGCGAAGTATCTGCCAATATTTGATTTTACTAACCCGGAAGCCCGGAGCGGTGAGAGAGGGTCGAGCAAGCCAATACGTATCTGAGACTGAGAGTGACACTGTTTTACTGTTTCAGTCCCTGGGATTTTCTACCTTCACTATCCACATGTGTATTGGTTCAATCTTCTGCCTTGTTGCAGCATTCGCCTACACCTGGTAAGATCTAATATTAGTATGTTCAGTAGTAGTACCTAGCTGCTTGGTTTGTGCCTGACCTCATGAATAGACAGGGTAGTACCAACCCCTGATTTCCTATCCACACTAAAATTAAAAGTAAAACGATATTATTTCCACATTGTCCTCTTACCTTGAGTTGCCTAACACTTTGTTCGTATAAAAAATTCACCCCTAACCCCATATCCCCAGGTTTATCCACAAGGGAGAGAACCTTGTGATTCAGAATAGTGAAGTTGAAGAACTTCTCAGAGAGGCAGAGTTGTGGCAGAGGATCGCTGACAGATCTTACATGGGTAATTTGACATTATTTAGTAATTACAGTCGGACCCCGATTTAACGGCACCCTCGGGGGAAAGGGTTTTGTCCGTTAAATCGGGGTAGAGCATATTTGGCCCATAAAACCCTATTTTTGTCCAAAATGCTCTACTAAAACACCTTAAGTGTTAAATGCAATGTCCGTGTATTGATTACGTGATCATTTCTATTTTCTGATTAGAAAAAGAATTTTTTTTTAAAATTTCAAAAAAGGTTATAAAAATTTTCTAAGGTACATACTACATATCAACCACGTCCGAATCGTTTATCGAATCAGTGCATCTTATCGCATGTCTTGCTGCTAATTAGACGGCTCGAAACGAACCGATACGTGATACCATGCCGAATCTGGGCACTTTAAGCGGGGTGAGGAAGAATTCGAATTTCAAAATATATTTTCCTCTGAAAATTCATGGGGAGCACCGATCAAAGCATTGACAATCATTCTGTAGAATTTTGCAAAAAAAAGTTATGAAAATTTTTCAAAGGTACCTATACAAACCACGTCCGAATCGTGTTTCGAATCAGTGCATCTTATCGCACGTCCTGTCGCTAATTAGACGGTTCGAAACTAACCGATACGTGATCCCCATGGGGCCAGTTTAACAAGCGTCAAAATTGCGACTCGATGGGCCTCATGGGGATCACATATCTGTTCGTTTCGAACCGTCTAATTACCTAATTATTATAATGAGATCTGATCAGGATTAAATAGGGAGGAAACTAGAAAAATATCTGGCGAGGGCCGGGCTCGAACCGACAACCTCTGTATTACATGTACATTGCTCTAACCTAATTACCGGCAAGCCATGCAATAAGGTGCACCGATTCGAAACACGATTTGGACGTGGTTACACTTTTGAAAAATTTTCAAAAAAATTTCAAAAAAAATTTTTGGGGGAAATTTATCCTGCCGTTAAATCGGGGTGCCGCTAAATCGGGGGCCGTTAAATCGGGGTCCGACTGTAGTAATTGTAATTTGAATTATTTAGCTCGAATAAATATTTCCTTTTCCAACCACCGCGTGGTGTGCAATCTGAATCTCAAATTAAGTTTGGCCATTTTATTGATTAACTAATCAATTAACTAATTAATAAGCTAGTTAATTAGCTAATTCTTTGCAACTCAGGTACTACAGAAGAAGTTAGGGTGAAGGAGTTATTAAACTGCAAAGCATCACGGGTTAAGAGGCTGGCCCAAGAACGCCTTGTTACTCCTACTACAGCTACCAGCACGTACAGCGTCAACTTACCCAAACTCCGGGAAAAGTAAGAGATACCTAGTCCTAATGGTTATAGGAAACCCTAAATAATAATTTACCGGATTTTTAAACTGGTAGATCTATGAAAGTTTTTAAACTAAACAGCATCAGATATAACTTTAACTTTTCCTAATCAATTCAACCCTTCCATAGGTACGGTATTAGAGACAAGGGGAAATTGATAAAAACGGCAATTGTCCTAGTTATTTGCATATTCCTCTTCTTCATCTATACTCTACCCTACATCCACACGACACCAGGAGAAATAGCAATGGCAGGAGCTATTGCTCTCATCATATTTGTTGGTGAGTGTCTTAGGCATTATCATCCAGTATCCTTCCGATCCGGCATTATTGCATGCTATCATGCAGTATAGTGTATACTGCCGGCTGCTGATAACTCTCAGATTATTTAGTAGCACTAACCCACACCCGATATCCCAGATCACTAACCACCCTCTCCCAGATCACTAACCACCCACTCTCCCAGATCACTAACCACTCTCTCCCAGATCACTAACCACTCTCTCCCAGATCACTAACCACTCTCTCCCAGATCACTAACCACCCTCTCCCAGATCACTAACCACTCTCTCCCAGATCACTAACCACCCACTCTCCCAGATCACTAACCACTCTCTCCCAGATCACTTACCACTCTCTCCCAGATCACTTACCACCCTCTCCCAGATCACTAACCACTCTCTCCCAGATCACTAACCACCCACTCTCCCAGATCACTAACCACTCTCTCCCAGATCACTTACCACCCTCTCCCAGATCACTAACCACTCTCTCCCAGATCACTTACCACCCTCTCCCAGATCACTAACCACTCTCTCCCAGATCACTAACCACTCGGCACTCTCTCCCAGATCACTAACCACTCTCTCCCAGATCACTTACCACCCTCTCCCAGATCACTAACCACCCTCTCCCAGATCACTAACCACTCTCTCCCAGATCACTAACCACCTACTCTCCCAGATCACTAACCACCCTCTCCCAGATCACTAACCACCTACTCTCCCAGATCACTAACCACCCTCTCCCAGATCACTAACCACTAACCACCCTTTCCTAGATCACTACGACATGGAGGGGTTGTTACAGAATGTTGAATGGGCAACACTAATGTTCTTCGCTGGTCTCTTCATCCTTGTAGAATGCCTGGAAAAACTCGGACTCATAAGTAAGTGCAACTAACCCCTCCCTCTCACGAACCCTTCCAATCCCCAACTATCCTACGCTCTAACCGCTCCAACCCCAAATCATCCCTCTCGCTAACCCCCTCCCATCATCCCTCTCTCTCTCTAACAGCTACAGTAACCCCCCTCACTCCCCAGGCGCTCTTGGTGACCTAGCAGCAGATTTCATTCAGAGTATTCCACCTGATAAACAGCTCGCCAGTGCCATCACTATCATAATCTGGATGTCTGCCTTTATCTCGGCCTTTATCGACAACATTCCATTTACTACCGGGATGATTCCAGTGATCGAAACGATCAGCACCCATACCCACATCCCCCTCGCTCCTCTCGTGTACGCCCTCGCATTCGGCTCGTGTCTAGGTGGAAATGGGACACTGATCGGGGCCTCTGCTAATGTGGTGGCCGTGGGAATAGCGGAGGAGAAGGGGTACAAGATATCATTTATGCAGTTTAGTAAATTAGGGATGCCGATAGTTGTTATAACTGTAGCAGTGGCGAACTGTTACTTGTTGATTTGTCATTGTGCTCTACAGTGGGGGAATGATGATATCCCCATTGGTTGAGTATTATCTAGTTGCTAGACACTGTTTATATTAAGTTGACAACTATTAAAATTATTAAAGGACGAGGGAAATATTTAATGATTTCAGTGAACTGAGTTTGTTCGGCCTTTTTCATTTGTTAACATCAATAAAATTGTTCGTTTATTCTTTCTCTGAATTTATTTTGATGCCCAGAAACCAATGTCTAATAATGTTTTCCCGCCTGTTTACCGCCAAAATAGCCATATTTGGCCCAAGTTGTGTCACACTACGAAACTACTAAAGACGGAGGGCGCGAAGACTCAGATGCAGACTTTAAGCTGAGCGCGCGGTCACCGGGGTCGCGCGCAGTCAAACCGCACGTGCGGGGCTCCCCAACCCCCCTCGACGAACCCCGAATTCCGTGAAACGCTGTCATGACCTCAGAACCACCTCCGCGCCCTCCGTCGATTCACCGGAAATCTCAGTGGTGAGACAGGACTCTTGCCAGATTACCCGACTCCAAGCCCCAAGGGCTGTCCAATACCAGCCGCGTTTACCACAAATAAAACCATTTCTTCAATTCCACCTAGCACCCTTTGTCCCCAATCTATACCAATACAAAACAATGACACACTTAATTTTGTTTTACAATTTTAAATTTTCGGAATAACACAAGAAGGCCAATCATAGCAGCTACAAATGTGCCCCGTTTTGACGGCTAGATTCTAGCCAGCACAAGACTCACTGTTATTAACAGCTGGTGACTTTTTGGACTTTAAATTGGCACAAAAAGAGACCTCTCACGCAACTAATACCGACAAAAAGAACTGAAATCTAACATCCAGTTTATGAATAGTTTATGCATTGTCCAATTTGTAGGTACCCGACCCTTCTCTCTTGAAAGCGAAGACGGGCATGTCAAACTTGACAAATAATCATAGTTGTTTCCGTCTGTGCCAAACTGATAAAATACCAGTCACCGACTGCTAATAACTGTCCTTTCACCACAACAGCTCCAAAACTAGTTGAGTAGGGATACGGATGTCGAATGGCATCAAATGGGTTACTCCTCCAAAAAAGTGTCTCGTGTGATCAACTTTAGGCCCTGGAAATTTCGCCTGCAGATCCCTTCACTTCCTGCAAATAAAAATAAAGGTGAGGAAATGAAAAAAAGTTGTTTGTGGGGACCAAATGTGGGGCCCATCGGATGATAAAGAGGGCAAACGTAAATTATAGAAAAAATTCCTAGCTGTGAAACGTATTGTCCCAGTTTATCAAATCTATTTTCTAGTTTCTCTAGTTTACCTCAAGAGTTGTTATGTTCTAAGCCTGATCGTGATCGTGAAACACAGTCTAGCTAAGCAACTCAAGAGCTCAAGGCTCAACCAATAAATTGGGGCAATAACCTACCTGTGCTTCTTGGACCAAAGCAAGAAGTCCACAGCACCATAATGTGAGAATATCGTTCAACATATCGCCCTGAGGGTGAGATAACGTTATTTTCTAACCCTCTTTTACATTTGCGGTGAGACAGGGTTAGAAGGCACCATCTCATACAATTGGGGGGGGATAATTGCCAATTATTAATATTAATTGGTCTCTCACTCTCTGAACTAAATCAAATAGGCAATATTAAACAATTCGTATAGTACCTCCATAGTACCTCATTACCTCAATTCCTCGGGACTCTCGGATGTTCTTCCTCATCATAATTCGAAGGTAGATGTTGTAGCAGGGAACAAACATGAAAAGTCCTCCAAGGAAGCAGCTTTCAACTAATCCAGCCGCAACAGCATTTTCTCCAAAAGTGACACAGGGAAAGAACATAGTGATTGCCAAAGTTCCGATGTCATCAAAACATCCACAAATTCCGTGTTTCCATTCAGCCATGATTCGCAGTTATTTCTATGAAAATTATAAAAGATGTTTTTACAATCTAACATTTACATAAACATGATAAAAGTCAGCCACTGACAAATTGAGGTAAAATCCCGGTAAAATTAATTAGGGTAATCAGTAGTAGCGAAACATGAAACTGAAGAATGCACACACTCGCATGTTTATTGTTTAGTTCAAAGCTACCTCGAAAGTCGACAGTGGATGGGAGAAGTCAGGGAAGGCGGGATGCCGCTGGAATTCCTGTTGCCATGATCATCTTCCTCCGCAAGCAATTTGATTCTGGTGAATGTTTAGTTAGTGCGCGCCGCGCATCTCGGGAGGAAACCAATAATTCCGCGCGTTACATACAGAATTCAGTTAAGTTATTAAACGCCAAACATTAGCAGGCTCAGATCGGGTCGGCGCCGCCAGACAGGGCGCCACCAATAGTGGCACCAGACAGGCTCTATACCAAGTAAATATCGTTGATGACCATTGTCCAATTCCATGATACCGAAGACAGTAAAAATCGTTTATTTTGGGGGAGGTAATACAAACTAATCTTATGATACAAAATTTACAATAGTGAAACAACAGTGTACTTCCTCTATCTATCGTTTTGACTCAACCAAGACCGTCTTTTGTGGAAGACATGTGACACCATCAGTGTCCCTAGTGCATCTAGAAGTTTTGACATGTCTCTCACTCAGTCTCACTCTCTATCAACTATTGAAAAGACATTTGAATTCAAGAAAGACACACAAAACTTAATACCTAATGATTTGAATAGCAGGAGTTAGGAATATAATCTCCATTGATGATAAAAGGACTGTAGTTTTACTTATTATTAGCTATAATACCTCAAATGTTGTATGTTTGACCTCTCTAACATTGTCACATTTTAAAAGTCAAATCAGAAATTAAAAACATAGCTCTCCAGTACACTCACACACTAGTACACATAAGCAGGGTAACAAACACACACACAATGACCACAGAATGATAAATTCATTCTTCAAAAAGTCAAAATCATCAGAATGTAGGTTTGCCCCGGGATTGCCCAACTTGCATAATTCTATCCTTACTCGATCAGATTAGTGTGAGAAAGGATCGCTTGCAATTGAGCCCAGGACAAACCTGACATTTCTAGATGATGCAAAAAACATAACCCGACATTTTTCAGGTCATCCGATCAAAACTCTCCCTACATTTTAACCTTGAACAAAAATCACGTGAACTCTGAAAGAACGACTTTCACAGTTAATCATCATTACTCTGTCTCTAGTACATCAAACTTGTAGCGGACACATCATGTCAACATCTCCCCTTGTGATGTCCTCAAATCTGTATAAATCATCTCTCATCATCATTCTGTTGAACATTCTCTCTCTCTCTCTCACTCGCTCTCTATCTCTCTCACTCTCTCTCTCTATCTCTCTCTCTCTCACTATCTCTATCTCTCTCACTCTCTCTCTCTATCTCTCTCACTCTCTCTCACTCTCTTTTCTATCTCTATCTCTCTCTCTCTCTCTCTCTCTCTCTCTCTCTCTCTCTTCCAGGGTCACTTGAATGCAGTTCTGATTCTCTCATCACAGCTCCATGTCTCGTGCTAGATCACAAGTGGTGTAAAGCTGATTTTGGGCGAGAGAGAGGTGTCTAACGTGACGCCAACTGGTCTTTTAAATCTGCGAAAGAGTAAAATATGTTAGATTTAACTTCCCAGAGCAGGGGGGGGGGTGTAAAAAGTGCCACAACCGGGAATGAGATGTAAAAACAAACAAACGGATCAACAAATTGGGTCCTCCTAAAACACTGATTTCAGCACGGCACAACATGAAACACCTTTGAACCTTTGATTTCCTCTCGTAGAGATGATATTTCCTCTTTGAACGATTCAATTATCTCTTGTTTCATCTTATCAATGGCATCAAGTATTTCAGAGTCCGATGTTGTTCCATTCTGTTGCTGTTGCTGTTGTTGCTGCTTTTGTCGCTGTGACCATGTTAGTGTTGCGCTACCACCTGTACCCCCACCGCTGCTATCTTTCCTATCTGTTTAGGGATGGTGGGGATTACATTTACAGTTAGGGGAATATAAATCGGGGATTAGTTAGACTTGTGTCAAGTAGAGAAATGTAATCATAACCTACTTTCTAGATCTTGTTTCCATTTCGGTTTTGGCGTCGGTGATGAGGGTGTACTATCATTCGCCTGAAAACAAGAAAATATAAACACGAGAATAGTTATTATAGGGGGGATCACTAGAGAGTATATATTCAGTATTCAGTAGAGAATCACGCATCTAGCAATATATTTGATCATAGCTCAAAAAATAATAGATGGCCACTACTAAAGAAGATTTGATTTTGATTGAAAAAGATTAGCACTCAGCAGCACGATAGTAATATCAGATTATTAGCTCTGTTATGTCAGATTATTAGCTCCCTTATATGGAGCAAGAGAGGGATCAGGCAATATGGCAGATCTGTCTACCTTACGGGGGCCCAGGGTTTGGGATTTTCTTGGTAAGCTCCCGTTACACTGGAATATATAAATTAAAATCAACATACGCATATTATTAACACCCTCTATATTGATGACGGAAAAACGTTAATTTATATAAGCAGACGATTAAACATTCACATATAATTTACTATGCATGACATGTATAATTATACCTTAACTGAACCAAGTGGATCCGGAGTCTAAATTGAGAAGAGAAAACATGTGAAATTATATATTTCTAGAGCTATAGGGGTATTATTATGTGATGTAATGAATATATGGGATAAAGGGTGAGAACCTTGAACATCTTTTGTGCGATATCAAACACACTTCCTCGAGGACCTCCTTTTTCCGGTTGCTGCTGGTGAACTTCCTTTACAAGTTGTGCCTCGGGGACCTCGAGTGTGAGTGTGAATATGAAAATATGAAACTAGTGAGAAAATGAATCTTGAATGAAAAGTACGCTATTTAATCAAATCTATGTTACGGGATACTTGAACTGATGTTTTTCTTCTGAATCCTATTTTTGCGTAAAATGTCTCTTGATCGTCTTGTTCAGATTTCTCGTTTTCCTAAATTAGATGGTGAGTGAGTGAGTGAGTGAGTGAGTCATGAGTGAGTGAGTGAGTGAGTGAGTGAGTGAGTGAGTGAGTGAGTGAGTGAGTGAGTGAGTGAGTGAGTGAGTGAGTGAGTGAGTGAGTGAGTGAGTGAGTGAGTGAGTGATATCAATTGGCAACAGCTAATTCGAAAGATAAAACTAAAGTGACTACCTACCGAGGGTGTGGGCGATGATCCGGCTGGAGGGGTTCCCGTAGGTCCACCTGTACTTGTCCCCTCGTCCCTGGGGGGGGGGGGGGTATTAGGTGGTTGGGAGAGATGGGGGATTGGGAGAGGTGAGGCAAGCTTGGGGCGGGAGTTAATCAGGGAGAGAAAAACTCAGATCATGTAAACATGGTAAAAAGGTGAGAGGCAGTAACATTAGGAAGGGGGAGGGGCGATGACTTACATTCGTTCCATCCGCTTCATCAGCTTTAACCTCATTTCATCTTGCAGGCTAAGGGCTGGTTTAGGGGCAGGTTTGTTTTCTGCAGGTCGGTTTGTTGATCGGAGTGTGGCACCGGCCAACTGAGCAGCCAAGTCCACCCCGCCCATCCTTGCAGTGGGTGCTAGGGAGAGAAGTGGGTGAGTTTCAAGGTAGCATTGTTAGTTTGAAAGATTCCAATCTCAAGCTAGGGGGAGTGGTGACATTTGTCCCGATGTCACCCCTCCCAACCCCAAACAAATGTCATCCCGCCCCAAACAAATTTCACCCCCACCTAAGGGTTTTCATACCTGCTTTGGGAGCGGGAGGAGCACCGGGTGCTGGAGGTGCTCGTGGAGCTGTCGGAGCGGCAGGTGCAGGGGGTGCTTTAGGTGCTGGAGGGGCCTTGGGAGCGGGAGGTGCCTTTGGTGCAGGAGGAGCCGCGGGGGCCGGTGGGGCCGCGGGGGCAGCCACTGGAGTTGGAGGAACTGCTGCCGCTGCAGCACGCTGAAACATTTTATGTCAGTAACAGGAGGGGGAGACATGATGAGTGGGAGATTTGATCCGAGAGAGAGAGAGAGACAGATGATGCGAAAAGTCACACGATAAATTTGATTTGTGCACGTTTGAATGCGACCGTTAGAAATAGCACCAGAGCACAGGCGCTCAGTCTCTCGCACTCCTCTCGCTTCACAACTTCTCTAAATCACACTAGTGCTTGGAATTATTATCAAGATCAGAGGCAAGCCATGATGACACTTAACTTGACCTGTCATGTGACATCACCGTGACAGTTGACCTGCCGAACCCTGTCAAAACGGTGAACCTGCGCGCGTAGGTAAGTGCGCGTTGGGCGCGCCCACCCAGCTAGGAAAGTGAATCTGTCTTGTGAGTCGGGGGCGCGTTACTGCAGGTGACATTGTGTGTACCTTTCTCTCTTCCTCGGCGGCGGCGGCGGCTTTCTCTGCAGCAATCCTCTGTTGTTCCTGTTCCTGTTGTTGCCGAGCCTCCTAATCAGAATTAAATGGTGAAGAAAGATATCAGTTTTAGTGTCATGTCTCCGGAAGAGTGTGTTCCGTAGCGTAGTGTACCAGTAATTCAGCGTGATAAAGTAGCAGTAGTTGTAGTAGTAGTAGGCGAGAAGAGGTTGCAGTTTTATGAGATATCAATGATCAGCGAGTATTTATTGTGAAGTTTATCTCTAACTATCTCTCTCTCTCTCTCTGCTACCATCTTTTTATCTAACATCACTCTCTCTCTCCAACTACCTTAATATCTCATATATCACACATTCTCTCTCTAGCTCTCTTCACTATTCAGTCGCACTAAGTCACAGTCGCACAAGTCACAGGTTAGGTAAGAAAAGGAAAGCTGTCATATATCGTGTTTACCTCTTCAGCTCTGGCCCTTTCTTCCTCTTGTCGTTTTCTCTCATGCCTCTGCTTCTTGTCGTTTTCTCTCCGCATCCGCAGTCTACCGCAGCAGCCCTCGGCGCCTCCACAGGTTCTACACCGCCTGGGAGGTCTAGGTAAGATCAGAAAGGGAAACCGGTTTACTTTAGAAAGTGATTGGTCACAATCCGATATTTTAGAATTTAGACAGACCCCGCTAATACCGGTCTATATCCATCGGTCTAGTATCGGTCTCCTATTATTAAGGTATGACACCGTTTACCTCTCAGCTCTCCCTCTCAGTGTGAATACCCACTTTAGGCCTCTCTCACCTGAACGATCCCATTCTTTGATTCTCTAGCTCTCCCATTGACCACACACGCAGATCACAGCGTGTAAGGGAGGGCTAATGGGCCAGCAGAGAGGAGAGAGAGAGAGAGAGAGAGAGAGTGCGAGAGAGAAAGAGAGAGAGAGAGAGAGAGGGAGAGAGAGAGAAAGAGAGAGAGAGAGAGATAGAGAGGAGAGAGACTCGATATAGAGAGAGAGAGAGAGAGAGAGAGAGAGCGAGCGAGAGAGAGATAGAGAGGGGAGAGGGATAGAGAAGAGATAGAGAGAGAGAGAGAGAGAGAGAGAGAGAGAGAGAGAGAGTGCGAGAGAGAAAGAGAGAGAGAGAGAGAGAGGGAGAGAGATAGAATGAGAGAGAGGTAGAGAGAATACACCCTATGGTACCACAAATAAGTTCAGTATCTCCCGTGCACCCCCCTTACTCTCACTCCCTCTCCACATCCACTTGACCAATGCAAATGTCAATAATCATCACCCCCTCTCTTTTTCTTTTTCATCCGCTCAAGGTTTAATAGCGTGGACGCCTCGCTCGAGTGATTAGCCCCAACTCGCTTGTCACTATTCATATATGCTCTACGTCTGACAAAGATTACCATCTCTCTCTATCTCTCTCTCTCTCTCACTCTCTCTCACCCCTCTCGGCTCTCTCTCTCACTCTCTCTCCTCTCGTCATCTCCCTCTCTTCTCTCATCTCTCCACCATCACCCCTCCTCACCCTCACCTACCTCTCAAGCAACAACCCCTCTCAGAAACCCTCACACATCAAACTTCATCCCTCTGGAACTCGACCCCTCTCGGCTCTATCTCTCTCTCTCCCTCTCTCTCGATCTTTCTCTCTCCCTGCACACAATACACAAGCCTAACTGTCCAAAGCACCTCCAAACAATGTAATTACTCAGCGTCCCCCACTGCACGCAGATCTAATAAAGTGAGAGAGAGAAAGAAAGAGAGAGAGAGAGAGAGAGAGAGAGAGAGAGAGAAGCGAGAGAGAAGAGGGAGAGAGGAAGAGAGAGAGAGAGAGAGAGCACAGTGAGAAGAGAGAGAGAGAGAGAGAGAGAGAGAGAGAGAGAGAGAAACATGCCCAAGAAAGATAGAGATAGGATGGTGCATATAATACATGACATGAAATATTTCATATACATGACACACAGGTTTTTAGGCCACGATGTGCAATAGAAAAGTGTGAGAGAAATCCATCCCAAGCCTGAGAGTTAGTCCAGAGAGTAAGAAAAAGAGACAGCTAGAGAGAGAGAGAGAGAGAGAGAGAGAGAGAGAGAAGGGATAGGAAGAAAGAAAGAGAAATTGAGAGATAGATAGGGTCAAACAAAGGCACGCCCGCCCATCGTCCATTGTATGAACATGGTTTGTGTGTATCATGTATGACCGCTCCCACACCCTGCGTATGAGATAGATAGAGAGAGGGAGTGAGAGAGAAATAGAGAGAAGAGAGAGGAGAAGAGAGAGAGAGAGAGAGAGAGAGAGGAGAGAGAGAGAGAGGTGTGTGTGTGAGAACCTGAGAGAGAGAGAGAGAGAGAGAAGAGAGAGAGAGAGAAGCGAGAGAGATGAGAAGAAGAAATTGAGAGGAGAGAGAGAGAGAGAGAGAGAGGAGAGATAGAGATAGAAAGAGAGAGAGAGAGAGAGAAGAGAGAAAGAGAGAGTGGAGAGAGAGATAGAGAAGATATAGAGAAGAGAGATAGAGAGAGAGAGAGAGAGAGAGAGAGAGAGAGAGAGAGAGAGAGAGAGAGAGAGAGAGAGAGAGAGAGAGAGAGAGAGAGAGAGAGAGAGACAGCCAGGGATTGCTCACTGTAACTCGATCGTCCGCCTGATATAAACACTATCTTGGACAGTCAGTCTAATCTACGGACACTGCCATTCACACACAGCTGCCAGACAAACTCGAAATACTGACGTTTTGTTTTAGTAGCGTAGAACAGCTTTCTGAACCCTCGAGAGAGATCTCTATCCTTGTGCGCCCGTTAGAACAAAACAAGAACATTCATGACAAAAACCCTCAACTATTCCGTTACATTACCCATCGAATTACCAAGCTGGGCTAGAACAAAACAACCAGCGAATATATATCGCTCCAACCGAGGTATCAAGGCGGTATTATTTTTTAAAAAAACAGTTTTATTATTGAGTAACTCACCACCGGATAATTTGTCCAAGCAATCCTTCACAACTGCTCCAAACTCATCTGCCTCCGCACTGGCTGCAAAGTTTAAACCGTAAACCTGTCGCTGATCTCTCCACTGATGAAACCTCTCCGTGGCAATGTGATATCGCAGCCCCTTGAGTAGTGCACAGTTGATGACAACCTGAAATATATTGGGAATAATTTGGATTTTGGAATAATTAGGATGTCGGATTAAAATACAAGCAATGTATTCAAAGAACCTATTCCGTCCCCGATACCAAATACCCCAGAATATTCAAATTTTCCTGAGCGATTTCTGTACGATCTTCCGAAGCCGGAAGCGAGTGCATTTCACTGGATTAATCTGTGGAACATCGTCTAATTTTGATATGGAGAGATGGAGAAGTCTATTTGCAGATACTGCTCTCTTTTTGGATCTCCCAGCATGACTCATCGTCTGTCCAGTTTTCAACACAACTTTTTTAACTTTCTCTGTTGCAGAGTAGTTCATTTTCCTTATTCCAAATTCTCTTTTTCTTTCTGTCTTTCTCTCTCTTTCTATCTCTCTCTCTCTCTCTATAATTTACAGAGTGAGTCTAACTGTGTGTAGAGTTTAAAAGGTGCATGGCGTGTGGCGACACAATATTGTTACAGAAAGAAAAAGGGAAAAGAAAGGACAGCATCGATCACGAATCAGGATGGAGAGTGAGGGATTGATTCTCATCTTATTTTTTTCACGTCATGTCGAGATTCAGCTCATTTATAAACATTCATTCGAGTCAAATACTGTGAAGTGTGAACCAAAGTTGCAACTTGAGTAGGCTTGTTGTGTGTGTGTGTTTGTCAGCTGAGAGAGAGTCGAGAGAGAGAGAGAGTGAGAGAGAGAGAGAGAGAGTGAGAGAGAGAGAGAGAGAGAGAGAGAGAGAGAGAGAGAGAGAGAGGAGAGAGAGATAGAGAGAGAGAGAGAGAGAGAGAGATAGAGAGAGCGTCCCGAGAAAGATTTGTTGAGAGCTGTGGACGAAGAATAAGTGTAAATTTTGGAGGCAAAGGGAAAGCAAAGGAGAGAGAGTTGATAGTCGGAAACTTAATCAACATTCTTCTTCCTCGTTTCTCTCATTTGGTCACGGGTAACGTAATCGTCATTCCTAACACACAACAGCACACCTTCTCTCTGTAGTCTCTTTCTCAGCTTCTTTGGACGCGTATCTTGTTGTGTATAAATCACACGCGTCACATTGATCATCTTTCTCCTGTCCCACTCATCTCTCTATCTCTCTTTATTTTCGCTCTCTGTCTCTCTCTCTCTGTCTTTTTCTCTCCTTTTCTCCCGTTTCAGAAACACATAGCATGCTTTGCACGCTGTTGAAAGAGAGACACACGTCACACACATATGTATCATGTTCCTGTCTTACTTCAAACCTTTGTGTTTTATCCCCTTTAAAATTCATTTTGAGAAAAGAAGGTATAAAACTAATACATCCAATCCGAGCCAATCTTGATCAGAATTATATCCATTTACCTCTGTTTCACACGTACATAGAATAGTGTACTGAATATACAAAAGGTGCGAGTTGCGATCATAATATGCAAATGAGGGTTGAACAATTTAATTTCCGTGACACGTTTGTGTATAATTGCAGAGAGAGGGGGAGAGAGAGAGAGAGAGAGAGAGAGAGAGAGAGAGAGAGAGAGAGAGAGAGAGAGAGAGAGAGGGAGAGAGAGAGAGAGAGAGAGGGAGAGAGATATAGGGGTAAAAAGAAATGAAAAGGAACCGCTGATGGAGAAAAGGTACAGCTTGTGTGTATTCGCCTCCTAGGGGACGTTTACTGAATGACTCGGCCCTACGAACTATTTTCATCTCTTCCGTGAATTTTGTTGGCACAATCCAAATGTGACAGCCGTTCGGTAAGTCGAAAAAACAACAAAACACATTTCATGCCACATGTCTTTACACCTTACTAATAAAGTGGTAGTAAAATGGGGGCCTGTTGTATAAAACACATGTGTGTTGTGTGTGTGTGTTTTTATACGATCTATAATTGCATGCACCGTGCAGTAGCAGCGTATAGCACTATTCTTAGAGCAGGAGAGGTGAGAGAGAGAGAGGAGAGAGAGAGAGAGAGAGAGAGAGAGAGAGAGAGAGAGAGAGAGAGAGAGAGAAAGAGAGAGAGAGAGGAGAGAGAGAGAGAGTGTGTGTGGTATATGGAGATGAATCACCTCTGATGAATAGGGAGATCAGGAGTCTGTGTTTCATTGCATCGGGAATTAGACCAGGGATAGAGGAATACAAAAAAGAGGGAGAGCTATAGCAGGTGTGATGGTCCGCTTGTACATACGTCATTAATTAGTATACTTGCAGTACATTGGACAGGGGTACAAAGACAGTTTGGAGATGTACTATCCCCAACTCTCTTCCTCTAATAGTTAGTGTAGTTGTTATTGGTCGCTGTTGGAAGATGGTCGGTGGGTGTAATTGCTACTGCACTCACTGATCTACACTGGATCGTTAGAGAGCTACTCTTTCTCTTCTTCCCCCTCACTCTCTCTCTCTCTCTCTCTCTCTCTCTCTCTCTTTCTCTCACTCTCACTCTCTCTCTCTCTCTCTCTCTGCCCCCCCCCCTCTCTCTCTCTCAGCAGGGTACAAGGGGACCCGGAAACATCCCTCCCTGTTACCATGACAATGATAAAGGATATATTTGCAGTTGTATATTACACGACCCCTTGCAATATTTATACATTATAGCGCATAGAGGAAGTAATTTTGATATCTCCTTCTGGTGATCAACACACACACACGCCCTCCGTACAACGGTTATATAGGCGCATACATGGTGATAGCGCATACATGGTGATAAATGGTGACAAAAGGTGATGCTGACATGCCCTAAAATCAGGGTGCTAAAATCAGAGTGCGTCATAATTTGTCTCCATGTCCACCATATATCTCTTATTATTTTCTCAGGAGAAGCGATCATAGCTAGATTGACGAATTCCGTGTTGTGAGCCAAACCCCTCTGCCCTCTGGCCTTACTAAAGGTTTAAATAAATTTGGCAAGGTCATCCAAGTTCCCTAACCATATGTTTTTATTACAAAACCTTACCGATTAGATCATTAAACTTGATTAGAAATTTAAAAACAACATAAATAATTTACCGTATGATCGTTCAGTTTCCTCCCCACTACTCTGTATGTGTGATTTACAACGTGATGGTACACCTGCACCTTGGCCAGTCCAGGACTGTTCCCACTAGCAAGCCATTTCTTTTGCTGTTCATCGTATACCATTACATTTGCCCGGGCATTCACGATACTGACTTCACTGTTGATGGAATAGTGGTGAGGGATCGATCAACAATAATGATAATATACGGGTTTCTATTCCGCCCAAGGGCAGGGGATTAAGAAATAACTACTAATAGACAATGAGAGTGGGATACAGTATATATCTGGAATAATGCGGTACTTACGACATATTGCGGGAGGTATATGTATCCTGGCTGGGGTGTGGTTGTTGTAGCGGCCTTCTAACTACAGAGTCCTAGTTTGAATTAAGTTTTGTTACAAATAGCAGTGATAGCGCAAGTGTGCATCTATTCTAGTTCAAGCTAAGTGTTCTCAGCATGAAGATATAGTTACAGGAGCACTCATCCCTTAAAAAAGTAGTTCATACTACAGAGATAAAAATATATGGTCAGAACTAATTGACCATTGAGAAAATGAATTTATAACACTTCGTCGGTGTCCTTTATCATTGTAGTGGGCTCAGACGTTAGACCGGCTAATGAAACAGGAAATCGACCAGTAATGAAACAGGCACCGTAGCGATTGCTGCCGCATGTCTAGTGCATACTGTCATCAATGACCAATCTGATTTCAGCAATTGCCAATTGCTGATAACTGATTGCATACTGAATCTTACAAAAACCGGTAAAAAAGTGCTGAAACGATCATGTTTTTGGCTAAACAAAGAGGAGGTCTGAATACACCTCATCATCAACAGACAACAATACATCTAAAATTCCGTATTAGTTAACTCGCGGCTCGCCAGTCCCCCGGGGCCCAAACCGCCCATTTTCCTGCAGGCTGCACTACCAAATACTACCCGATTTGGGGAACTGCTAGTGCTAAAAAAGCAAAGCAGTACACCAGATAAGCATACCAAATACACACCAAGGGTGTTGACCCGTTTAAAAAGCAGGATGTGTTTGAAAACGGAAAAGCTGCAGCAGTTTTTAGTTTTGCGAAGCTCCAGCTCGGTTTCAAATCCGCCCAGGCCACGAGTTTTAACTGCGACGTAATATTCTGGACGCGCGATTTCTTTTGTTTTAACCCTGCAAAATCTAAACCGCGCGCGAGAAATCAATGCTTTTTAAAATTTGAGTTCTTGATTTTTCTTTTCTCTAAAACTTTCCCGAAATTTAGTAATCATTTTCCTTGCCTCTAAGCCCAACCTAAGTCCTAATACCTAAGTAAGCTACCTGCTACGCTTCCTCGGACTCTAAGAAAGCTTAGCTTAGGTTAAAGCATCGAGAAGGAGCACTACTGTTCAAGTTTAAGCTATTCTGCTGAAAAAGTTGTCCGCTGAAAAGGGCTGTCTTTCTAGGCCCAGCTCAACACGGGGGTCAACTTGTTACGAGATCAAGAAATTCCATTCCACAATTGCCATGTTACATACTAATACCCTTTTAGGAAAGATATGTCAGACTGCTAACTGATCACATTGTATGTAAAGATTATCCAACCGAGAGTTCGTCGACCAGCGTCTACCATGCGTCGAGATAATGCCTAAATATGCACGAGCGGTTTACCTATTAGTTTTACTCACTTCCATCTTTTGTGTGACTGCCCTGAACCTCACGACAGAGGAGACCCCGTCAGCCGAGCCTCAGTGCAGTCTCAATGAAACACGTAAGATATAATGGGTCACTAATGATATCCAGTAGAGTGAGTGTGTATCAGCACCAGGAGGAGATATCACAATTACTTCCTTATATCCATTAATATTTGTATTTCCATTACAGCTTCCAAATTCCTCTTCTAATTGATGATGCTCATTTCTCTCCCCCCCCCCCCCAGTTTTCCAGTGTACAGATAAGTTTGCGTGTTGCCAGACCCAAAGTGATGCACTCGTTTGGCAGCTAACAGAAATCAAGGACCGATTTAGTGGAGTTGAAGAGGTCATAACCGCTGACTACGCTCGCATCGAGGGTTAGTTCCACTTTTGCTTTTGCATTACTCTGTATTTTTCTGTATGTGCATTGGTTATGCAAGAGTATGGATATATGAGCGACGAAAGCATATTATATGAGAGGTTGAGATATATTTTATCAATAGGTTTGACGTAGAACATATTGTTCGATATCCCTCTCTTGTACTTAGAGCTTAAAAGGGTATCCATACCCCCCTCCCTCATAATAACCCCCCCCATAATACCCCCTCGTCCCCCTCCCCCCATAATAACACCATCGCCCCCCTCCCTATAATACCCCCTCGTCCCCTTCCCCCATAATAACCCCCTCACCCCCTCCCCATAATATCGGTAATAACCTCCTCGTCCCTCCGCAGGTATTGTGAATGCCGGACTTAATGAGACCCTTGACACTCTTCACTCCGAATTATCGGCCAACTTTTCCCAACTCTACCCCGTTCTCAACAACTCACTCTACCGGCTGAACCGGATTTTCCTGGGCTATGGAAAGTGGGAAGACCTATTCACAATCACACGTGCCCTTCCCCGGGACATCCTCAGAAGCATCCTCACTCGGAGTGATCAGACATATGCTATAGGATCAGAAATTAGGGGAATCAGAATTTTCTGGGACCTCGAGGAGGAACAGAGAGAGTGTGTTGTGGATTACATGGTGGATTCGACGGGGCTGGGTGAGGTAGTACGGACAATAGCTAGTAATATGCGGAATACAACTCAGTCCATCCATGAGTATATGTCGCTCCTTGGGACCATGAAGGCTATAGTGAAGAATCTGGTGGACGCACCTCAAGCTAGGGACTGCTTCAACGAGGTAATATATCCCTTGGAAATCCTTGTAACACATCCCTAATTAATCCATATTAACCTCTATACTACACTAATTAATAGGACAACCAAGTGTGAAACATCAATAAAGTTTGCAAAGTTGTATCTTTAGTTTTGGGTTGTGTCGGATTATTGGGCAATTAGGATGACTGAGAATGAGATTTAGGACACTGAGAGCAAATGAATATGTGTTTTAGGAATGGTTAATACGTTGGTGATTGGGGTTTGTTAACTGGGGGGGGGGGGGTACCTGGGTAGTTACCATTAACCATCTAGAGGAAAATTTGGGTATAATACGCACCTTGAAGGGTGGCAGTGGAATTGTGAGGTGTGTAAAGTTATTGGAGTAACGACCCCGGTCCCATGTTTATTCACGAGAAACCAAGCCAAGTAAGAAGTTCCTCACCCTATTCTCACACACCAAGTCTTGAGTCCCCATAGCATTCTAACACAATTGAGATCATACAATTTTTACCTGGATCTATTGTGAGATCTAATATTGAGTTGTAGTAGTTACCTGTAGTAGTACCTACACTCTCTTACTGCCCGGTACACTGGTCATTAGCAGGAAGGTCGGGAGTGATGACACTGACAATGTGGGGGTGATTATAAGGAGTTATAATGTATAATTCCGGATAACCTGGATAATTGATGTTTTCTATTAATCACTGACAATAATTTAAGGGCCCCTTATTAAGGGGGTGAAAATAAGGGGTTATGTATAATTCCGGATAACCTGGATAATTGATGTTTTCTAGATATCTCTGACAATGAGGGGGTGATTTTCGTGTAGATTTCCCCTCACTGGTTTACACTCACATTGACCCGGATATGGCACATAAATTTAAATGTGTGATATTATTCATAGCTTGTTTGGTATACAAGTGGTACCGGGAATTGAGAGAAAGAAAGAAAGAGAAAGGGGAGAGAGAGAGAGAAAGAGAAAGACAGAGAGAGAGAGAGAGAGAGAGAGAGAGAGAGAGAGAGAGAGAGAGAGAGAGAGAGAGAGAGAGAGAGAGAGAGAGAGAGTGAATAATACATTTCCTCAATGTGATTATCTTGCTACATGTGGTTTGAAATGATATTCAACTTTATGGCGATAAAAGAGAGAAGGAGGTATATAGGAGATTGTAGTGTGGCAACTTGCATACAGCTCCCTCCAAGCGTCCAACATACAATTATATAAAGAGAGCGAGATAGAGAGAGAGAGAGTGTGTAGGTGCTGGCATGAACATACATACAAGATCAAGAGTCTCTCTTTCTCTCTCTCTCTCTCTCTCTCTCTCTCTCTCACTCACTCTCTTTCCCTCTCTCTCTCTCTCTCCCTATCTCTCCCTCTCTCCCCTATCTGATTCTTATATCACAGCTCTCAACGAAGCTTTCTCTGGAATCTCTCCTCTCCTTCTCAGATCTCTCATCTCTCCTCTCTCGTCCTCTATCTATCTCTCATATGCATATGTTACATCAATATCGTTATAGTATGTCAGCTGCTCCACAATCTAGAACCATCGTACTCGATGTCACAGATCATGGGTCCTCATTCAATGATAATTCCCCGCGAGACAGCTGCTATATGACACTGTTATTGTAATAGAGCTCAGTGCCACCTGTCCATGGTAACCCATGGTTACTACACCCAGGTCACTTTCTCATGAGAGAAATATAGAAATAGAGAACAAAAACGGTAGTTAGAACAAAAAGAGAGATAATTCTCCCTTTTTTGTTCTATCTAACTCACTTTTTGTTCTCTCTTTATGTGCCGAAATATTAATATATTCCCCCGAAGCGGTGGTCATTTTTGCATTTAACCAACAGGATCGAAGCTGGCGAAAATGGTTATGCAGATGCAGGGAGAGAGTGGGGAAAGGAGGCGAGTTTTAACAAATGAAAGTTGTTAATTGGAAATAGCTAGGGTGTGTTTTTCATTTGTATAAGTGGAGGAAAGAAGGTGAGAGAACACGTGACATGTATGCCCTTATTTGGTCAACACGTGACCTGTGTGCCCTTATTTGGTCAACACGTGACCTGTATAAAATAGTCAGGGTGTGTTTTTCATTTGTTTAAGTGGAAGGAGGAGGAGGCAGGAGATTGAGGGACATGACAACGAAAGCTGAACATATTGCATTACATGTTATCGTCGCATATTTTTATGAGGTCTAAAAGAAGGAAAAGAAATAGAGAATATGGGTAGGTAGTTGGCGCTTAGCACTTGGCCGACCGTCATGCCCGAGGTTTTCTCCTTCTGGCCAAATTCCCCATGTTAAAACCGCGACATGAGTAACTTTTTTTTGTGTGAAAATGTGAAGGAGCGGTCGGTCAATAACTTTACTCAACAGTCAAGTTTAGAATCTGAATCTCACGACTGAAAGTCTACACTCAGAGAATAGAGCGCTCATATTATATTATCTAGAGACAACGTTGTCATGCTGCATGATTATAATATGTTCACGCACAGTGCACCTCGATGTAATAAAGAGACGATGAATTTCCACAGAAAAGCATATCTGTATAATATTTCTAAAGAAAGAAAGAAAATGAATATTGAAGAAAAACATCATATTTTGATATACCCCACCATCATAAATTTCCACAGAAAAGCATATCTGTATAATATTTCTAAAGAAGATGAAGATTGAAGAAAGATATCATATTTTGATATACCCCACCAATATATCACACTTAGCTTGGTAGTTTTGTGGTCAGTATTTTCGTAAGCAGTGAGGCCCCGTTCGAAAATTCAAAATTTGCCAACCAATTGGAAAGAAATGTCTCCCAGGATGCTGATTTTTTTAACGAGAATGCTGATTTTTACAATTCAAAAATTTCATCTACATATTATGTGCTGAAAATTCTGCTGAAAATATAGGTGGTGCAGTGAATGTGAAAGACTGAAGAGTGAGAGAGAGAGATATCTGGGGATATTATGTGCTGGTTGTGTGTGACAGAGAGACAGAATATGCTGGGGAATGTTCCAGTTTTGCGTAATGCACCGACAACAGTTTTCAGCACGATTTTCAGCAGATTGGTTGAAATGGTCAGTTTTCAGCACGATTTTCAGCAGATTGGTTGAACTGGTCGCGCTGAAAAAGAGAGAGAGAGAGAGAGAGAGCCAATTCAATTGCAATGGTAATGTATGAATCTCTCTAATCTCCCCCTTTCCCCCTCTAGACTGTTGTCGGTGCACTACGCACAACTGGCGCCAACCAACACATATTCTCCATCTCCCTCCCCTCTCCCCCCTCTCTCTCTCTCTCTCTCTCTCTCATTCACACTGCTGCAGTACTGCAAGAATGTGATTGAGAGGAATTTTCAGCACATTGGCGGACTAAAATGCTGAAAATTCTGCTTATTTTAGATCAGGATGCTGCCAGTTTAATACTATAGATAGGACCAAAATTCGAACGGGGCAGTGAGGTAGAGTCTAGCCATTTACTCGTTGAATAAAACACCCGATAAGATGCTGAAGTAGGTGACGCAATGCCACCAGTGTTTGGGGGGCAGTGAAAATACTCCAACAGCTGTTAAAAAGAGGGGGGAGGGGGCCTGGTATTAGAATGGGTGTCATGTTTCCACACACACCTGTGGAAGGGGATGATAGGATCCTGGACACAGGTGTGGCGCAACACACAACTATTCCATTGCCCCTGCAACAGCGATATAATGTTTCTTCTCTCTCCTCCTCATTGTTTCTTCTTATACCAGAATAGCATCTTGGCTCAGTGCCAAGCTAAGGCCTTTCAGAGCTCTTCGAAATATCAGGAATTCGGTATCGGGGTATCAATATTTGTAAACCCCTCCCTCGTTCTATTTTAAAACTTTGGCTGGTCTATTTGGCAGAAAGATCATCAGTTGTTCTCTGCACATGGTTGAACAATTATATAGTGGGTGTCTGTGAAAGCGTGAATCGTGATGGATCATTGAAAATGCAATAATGGGGGGTGTTTTACAGTTTACCTCAAAAAATGTTGTCGGTGGTTGATCTACCAAACCCTCACAGATTGTGCTCGTTTTTTATTAAATTAAAATATGATGTACGTGGGCCATACAGTAAAGAGGCTGCTGGCTGCATAATCCATATTTTGTAGGAGTTTGTTCTGTGTCACACTGTCACATGTGGTGGTAGCTTTATATTCTCGGGAAAGGGGCTATGACATGAATAATGTAGCGAGATAGAGAGGAAGAGATACTTAGGGATGCTATGCTTTTCTGTTTCTCAGTCTCTCTCTCCCTCTCTTTTTCTCTCTAACATTTAGTTAATATAATGATTACAATTAAGATTACTAAAACGATGTTCCCAGCACATTTCCCCTCCCCCAGATCGTGAAGATGCAACAATGTTCCCTATGTACCGACAGCGCTGTGTGTCCTGCCTACTATGACGCATTGGTAAGTAAATCAGTACCCCTCTAAAAACTGGTACAGTCGGACCCCGATTTACCGGAACCCCGATTTACTGAGAAGACAATCTTCCCCCGAAATGGGAAATTAACAGTATTTGACCCCGATATACCGGGCACCCCGATTTACCGGGTAAAACCCTTGTACTTGTGAAATCTGGGAATTGCCGCCCGAAATCCGAATTTGGCTCTTACATTTCAAAATACAACCTCAACAACTAGTTTTGCGTGGTGTATGATGAAATTGTTAGGAGATTGATAAATATGTGCTTTTGCCGGGCATTGAATATCTATATTGCATGTTGGACAATGGACATATTTTCTCCCAAGAGGTGTTATTATTACAATATATTAGGATGGAAAAGACAGATATGATATTCTTGGGAACTGAAGTGTTGGTACACTATCATATTCTTGATATATTATATCAACTTGATATTATATAAAGTGTTGCTACAATATGATATTCTTGATTTTTTCCCTGCCCGGGTGAATGCCGAAGGCATTCACCCGGATGCCTTTTTACTTTGTAAAAAGGCATAGCAGGGTTAGAATTCGAAAACGACATTTTGGTATACTAACTAATCGGTAGAGGGACATTTTTTGGTCACACTTTCGTTGCGAGGGCAACGGTGTAGCAACTAGAGCCGCGCGCACAGTGACGAGCTACTCCTTCATCAAACACCTCATTGGCACAGTTTCATGGACGTGTGTGCGCGCGCCACTCAACAAAACATGAAATGCTCTGCCGCGCGTTTCGCGTGTTACATACACATTTTCATCTTGCGAGTCGAGTGTGAGATGTTAGATAAGTAGTTAAGTTGGAATGTCAAAAGCTGGTTAGCAAGTATCATGTGATTGGGAGTTAGCTAACTCTAAGCTATGTGAGAAGTATACTGACAGCTAGATCGTATGCATCTCACATTACATTATGACCAAGCCTTGATCCTGTTGGCAGTGACAATGTCACTGACATGTGAAACGGTAGGGCAGGGAAACACAGCATTATGAATACATAATGCAATAATTCTTGTTGGTAGCTTTGTAACAACGGTCAAGAATAGCAACAGCGGTTGCTATGGCGATAATATCTCCTTCCTAGCACCAACACACACCCTCGTAAACGATAAAAGTAGAAAGACAGACCCCCTCTCCTTCAGATATCCATGTTCCCCCTCATAGTTTGTAACCTTCCCTCCCTCTCCCTTTCAGTTATCCATGTTCATTGTTCCCCCGCCCCACACAGTTACTAAAAACCCCCCTCCTCTCCAGTCTCCCCCTCAGCTCCTAACCCCCCTCCTCTCCAGTCTCCCTTCAGTTCCTAACCCCCTTCTCCCCCCCAGCTATCCATGTTATTGTTCCTAACCCCCCTCTCTCCCCTCCAGTTATCCATGTTATTGTTCCTAACCCCCATCTCCCATTCAGTTATCACAGTGTGTACCACAGCTTGAGGAACTGTACGCTAGATGGGATAGTCTGATGGGGGCCATGTCACAGCTAACACTCAGACTGTGTAACAATTCCCCTCATGACGCATACAATCATACCCTCCTGTTAGCAGACTTTATTACTACTGGCCGACTTAATCAGATGATATACCGTCATGGTGTTTTGGTGAGTAATTAATGGTGTTTCTTAGTGGGTAATTAGTAATTAATGGTGTTTTGGTGAGTAATTAGTAATTAATGGTGTTTTGGTGAGTAATTAGTAGTGTTTTGGCGAGTAATTAATGGTGTTTCTTGGCAAGTTATTAAAAGAATTAAGGGAGCTTGCTGAGGGGGGGGGGGGAGGTAATGTTCTTCAAACGTCTAAATATTAACTCGGTTTGAGACCTTCATTTCACGTCATTGCTGCCCATAGACTCATTATACTGAAATCTCTCACTGCTACTACGCACGATCATACTTGGATAGAGTGAGTGAGAGAGAAAGAGAGAAAAGGGATGCGAGAGAGATACTTTGAAAATGAGGTGGGAACAAACCGGTAGTGGGGGAGAGAGAGCGAGAGAGAGAGCGAAAAATAAATGAGCTGGAACAGCTGTGTGTACACATGTGCGTGCAAGATATTACTGGAGACAAGATGATCATGATGAGTCGCAGCGAGAGAGAGAGATGAGGAAGAGAGAGAGAGAGGTTGAGAAGAACTGAGAGAAGGGAGCGAGATAGAGCGATGAGCAAGAGAGAGAGAGAGGTAGAGAGGAACCGAGAAAAGAGCGAGAGAGAGAGAGAGAGAGAGAGAGAGAGAGAGAGAAATATGCCACCCATAGAGCAATGATTCATAGGCGGCAATAATAGATCTGACAAAGACAGATCAGAAGTAGATCTCGAGAGAATGCCAACGTCAGACTTTTCTCAGAGAAAACGAGAGAGAGCCATGTCTACTGTAGCAATATATATTTAGTTACTCTTAATTCAAATTCAAAAGATTGATTAGCCAACTTGCAAGCTGTACAACCAATCTTTTGTACTCAACGTACATCTCATGTCATGATGACTCCTGCATACATACCATGTCTGGTTGTAGCCTGTAAATAAGATGTGTTGCCACAATTTGTGTGTTGTTTATCTTAACACGCACTCATGAATGAATTCACACCTTATGTTTATTGCCAGTATGACGGCGAAGAATCAGTGTGATTTAAAGTTATGTATTTGACCTTTTGAAAAGATCAAAGAAAAAGTAACTTAGTGGTGGTGACAGTGCTCGACAGAAAAAGTAGAATTCTGAACAGTGATCTCATTTCATCCTGAATATAATTCTTTGACAATGAATGGATCGACATTTTAAAATGGGGGGGGGGGATAAAATTCAAAGGGATTTCGGTTGACGATTCCCTCGCCGCTCTATTGCATAATTGTTCTGAGATATTTTATGGCTGTAAAAAAGATCCTATACCTACCGCGGAACCCGTCACACAATATGAACCCATATCATATAATACCTATGCTGTATCACTTGGTAGTATGTACAATGTAGCAACTTAGTGAAAGAGTCAAGTGCATCTAGTGGGTTTCTGCTTCTGATAAGATGATGAGGTCACGATGGAATACTATATTATACATTTATCAGACTTTATCCCCACTTTATCTTTTCACTCTTTATTACTCTTCATCCGGCTGAATAGCATCACCATATATATTTCACTTTGAACTTTCAACGAAAACACTTCATTTTTCGAACAAAAGAAGCTGTTCAATCCAATCATGCCGCGATCTTCATCTTCGCTACAATACCCCCTCTCTCTCTGTCTATCTATCTCACACACACACTCTCTCTCTCTCTCTCTCTCTACCTATCTCTATCTATCTCTCTCTATCTATCTGTCTCTCTCTCTCTCTCTCTCTCTCTCTCGCTCTCTCTCTCCCTCTCTCTCTCTCTCTCTCTCTCTCTCTCTCTCTCTCTCTCTCTCTCTCCCTCTCTTCTCTCTCCTCTCTCTCTCTCTCTCTCTCTCTCTCTCTCTCTCTCTCTCTCTCTCTCTCTCTCTCTCTCTCTCTCTCTATCTCTATCTCTATCTCTCTCTCACTCGAATAATGCAACAACGAATATAATTCTGCTCATTAAATCCAATATGAGGGCCACAGTTTTCAATATCAATGAATATTAATATAATATTGAATATTCAGTTTCTTGGAATTTTGTTGAACCTTTCTACTCTTTAAAAAGGCACTTTCTCCCACTTTCTCGGGGGCGGGGGGGGGGGCTTTACCACTTTATAGATCGTGTTCAACTCACTGACCCTATAATATGATTTTGACCACCTCTCTCAAATCATGTTGGCTTTGTTACCCAGTATACAATGCTCATCTTTTATAAAAGTTGTGTCCAACAAAGGCTGTGCCCTAGCTCTCTCTCCCTCTATCTCGAGTTTTTTTTTGGGACTCCCCTTTTCCTTTTTCCCCTCTTTATATTTCCCTCCTTTTTCTCTCTTTGCATCCCCCTTTATTTAATTTTTCCAACGATTTTCGAAAACATTTTAAATTTCTCCCCACCCCCACGTACTTTATACGCACAAAAAAAAAAATTACAAAGTATCCCATCCAGGGTTGTCGGAGCAGGGGGGGGGGGGGGGGGGGGGGTGGGTCCTTGCAGTGGGTGCCGGAGGGGAGGGGGGGGGTGGGGGGATCACTCTGCCTGGCATGTATTACTTGATACCACATTTAACAAACCAACAAGTAAGCACACACAGCAGTGGATGTGTGTACATGTGTGTGTATGTGGTAGATCGACATTTATTAGGTATTTAATGTGTAAACTATGGCGTTTGTAGGAATGTATGTTGCTATACTGGTAGTTGTGGTGGAGATGAAGAGAGATAGAGAGATGGAAAGATAGAGATAGAGAGATGGAAAGATGATCTGCTAGCCTATCGTGCTACTACCACGCCTACCACTGTTGAACTAGAAAAACTTAGAACCTTACATTAGGGCACGTGCTTCCAACAGCTGAGAGAGAGAGAGAGAGAGAGAGAGAGAGGGAGATTGAATTTCATCGCTCGTTGTTTTGTTTTGTTTTATCTGTCATGTCTGTATCCGGGGGACATGAATTTGGGAAAATTTTACCAAATCTGCAATCAAAGGGACTATTATAGGGAGGAGTTCCACAAAAAAGGCAACTATAAACAATCAGATAAAAAAACCAGTCTGTTTGTTTTCCTTTGTTGTTGTGAGCTGATCTGTCGTATTTACCCCGTGGGTAGGTGCATCTGTTCGGTCTGTATCACCCCCTTTGAATTTGTAGGTTGTCTTTCCTGTATCCTCCCCTTTTCTTTTATATGTATAGTATAGTCTTTTACGCGTAGTCCCCCCTTTTTTTTTTCTTTTTATCTTATTTTTATTTTTATTTCATTTTTGTGACCCCCTCTTGCCCTTAGGGGGGGTTTTCTCCTGCCCCGTTGCTGCTTATGTATTGAGTGTCATCCCTTTTCCTGTTGGGCTTATCCGGGCTTGTCCGTCCCCTGGTCCTCCGCCAGTTTCTCTTTCCCTCAGCCCTTTTTTCCCTTTCCCCAGGGCCCTTTTTTTCTTGATCTTCTTGTCTTCTTTTCTTCCTCATTTTCTCCATTTCCCCTTTTTTTGCCTGCCAGGCATTTTTGCCTTGCCAGAGCAATGGCATTTTCTCTTTTCATCATCCCCCTTTTTTTCCCCTTCTGAGCCCCTCTATTTCTTAGCCAATTTCTCCAATTAGGTTGATTTTTCTGTTCCCCCCGCCCCTGGTGGTTTTTCCCCCCCCCCCGCCCCCCTTGCCCGGCCCTCCGGGCCGCCCCCCGCCCCCCCCCCCCCCCCCCCCCTCCCCGCCCCCCCCAATCCCCCCCCACCACAATTTTTATTCCCCAAGCCACCCAAAAACCTTCATCCCCACGTGGTTATCTCCACAATTTTGGGGCCTGGCTGACGCCTTTTACTGGTTAGAGGGGTAACACAATCGCCATCAGCCAGTCATCTGGGAATTTTCCCCCTTCGTATCCCAGACGCACATTCCTTAATTGTCACTTGCAAATTGACATTTCGAATGGGAGCAACCGGATCGCCCCCTTTGTCCACCCAGTGGGGTGTTGGTTTCCCCTAGTCGGGGATGCCTTTGACAGTACTAACTGGGGACAATTACAAACCGGAAGAGTGCTTGGGGAGTGAGAAGACCCCGTCGACGCAGACACTATGACCGTTTTTTCGTCCCTCGGGGCGTGCTTTATACCCTTTTTATTTCCCCTGCATGTTTAAAACTTGACACGTGCGAAAGGGCAGAGTCTCCTGATTTAATTTTTTTGGGTTTAGTACTTCTAACACGATCCGTGCGGCAATCGGTCTGTCTGAGGATGTGATCACTGGTCGGCATCCCGTCCTACTCCCAGGATGAAGGGGTCTAGAACCAGCCCAAAACCCTCCATAGTTCTGCCTCTCTTCCCGATCTCAAACTGAAATCTTACACTTTTCAAAATCCCTTTATATCTGAAGTGTTGACAATATGGTGGTACTGAGCACCTGCGTCTCCTTCGGGTCTTTCATATAAATATTATAATAACACGGTGCCGACAGTAGCGTGCTGCTTAGTGGCCATACCTTGTGCTGTTGCACCTCCCCCGCGCCCCCCCCCCCCCCCGCCGGGGGGCACGGGAGGTTTTTATTTTATAAAAAAATAATAGTATGAACAATACAAGCCATACCGTAATCCTACCAAACCAAACCAAACCAGAGAGAGAGAGAGAGAGAGAGAGAGAGAGAGAGAGAGAGAAAAGGGGAGAGAGAAAGAGGAGAAAGAGAGAAAAAGATAGATAGAAGATGTTGCCTGAAGGAAAGGGCTGTTGACTATGTAAAGGAAGAAGAAAGGATGCGGATCATTAGTAGGAACCATTATGATATACACGTGATGAAGAAGACTGTACCTACTGCAGAGAGTAGTAGGACTCTATGTACTATAACGTGTAGAGAGGGAGAGAGAGGGGGGGAGAGAGAGAGAGAGAGAGAGAGAGAGAGAGAGAGAGAGGGGGGGGAGAGAGAGAGAGGAGAGAGGGAGGTGCCTCATAGGATGATTTTAGCTGTAGAACATTGTCCGCTTCATCGCCACACACAGCGTTGTTGTAGACACAACTTTCTCTCAGTTGGTATTGCTGGTGGTTGGTGCGCGCAGTACCATTGAGAGCTATGAAAAAATGGCCTGTCAGCAGTGTTGAGTGGCGCGCAACGGACGCGCTCTGTTGGTGATTCCGCTGTGGAAAAAGGCGCCCTGCACCTGAGGGGTTTTTTCCCGGAGGTCAGATGTCGGGTTTCATCTTGTCCCCAACAGCTAACAACAGTGTAGGCTGTGGCCTCACCCAAAATCACCAGTATTGGATAAATTGGAGTTTGCTCCGAAGATAATGACCGTGTTCATGTGTTACGGGACAGTTTCTAGGAAATGGAGAGCCAATTTGGATCTAGCTTTCAATCATTAGTCATGTATCTCTCTCTCTCTCTCTCTCTCTCTCTCTCTCTCTCTCTCTCTCTCTCTCTCTCTCTCTCTCTCTCTCTTATTAACAAATTTTGTGTTACAGGCGTATATGAAGTGTGTACAGCAGGATACACAGAAGAGATCGGCTGAAGCAAGTCGTCGGGAAGAGTCAATGAAAATGGGAATGAATCGGGAGGAAATCTTTGATTTTGTAAGTAAATGATGCTGGTATGATGCTGGTTTGTATTGCGTAACTGCTGTTGCTATGACAACTTTGAAATTATATCCATTCTTTTCTTTCTTTAGGACTCAGAAGATACACTTATTGATGATATACGGTTATCGAGACGGTCCCTGGAAGAATTCAGTCAGATACCTCCCCAAGGTGAGCTAATACATACACACCTACTAATTATCAACATTATTACATTGTCTAAATGGTGTAATATGTAACGAAATTATGCAATCATTCTGTGAATATATTTTCGGTCGAATTATGTCTAAAGAATGTTCCTATTCATATTTAACTTTCTTTTTCTCTCATAAATTCTCTCATTCTTTCATTTCCCTCCATTATGTAGGGATTATGTATCTTTAACTCCAACTCATTTCCCTCCATTATATATCTCTAACTCCAACTCTAATCAGACTGGTCTAGAGAACGACAATTGGAAGTGTGCCGAACGAAACTTGGCCTGCTATTCCCTCCACTTGATCTGGGCACAAATCGGATCCTGAATATCACCGTAGGCTCAGAGAACAAGGGATGTTGGAATGGGACCGCAGTGGGGGCATACGTTGTGGATTATTTCTCACCACGTCACGAGGTATGTAGTGGTTCCCTTTTTCATTTTGTGGCAGCAGTTAACACCTATGACCCCCTGATTCCACGGTGATACCACAATTCATATTGGAGGGTTGGGAAATTAATTACTCTGGGCACTGGGCAGATTAACTGCCCTTGGAACTACCAACTACGGGGAGACTTCCCCACCCGTTTTAACCCTAACTCAACTCTCAAGACCAAAAACTTAACCATCTAATACCCATTCTTGTCCCTCTCAGAAGCAGGAGGTAACATCGATAGAGGAATTGGATCAGAAGATGTGTCAGTTTGCCATGGAGTGTTCGTTAGAGAAAGTAATGCCAGTACTGAACAATGCCCACCACGGGCCAACGATGGTACAAATTCTGGCTTCCATGGTCGCCTCCCTCTACTACTGTTGCTGCTAAAATGACAAAGAGGGAAAGAGAAGGAGAAAGAGAAGGAGAAAGAGATCGTGGTGCTCCGTCATATTTGCTGTCCGTATAACGTTGCCTACGGCACGCGAAAAAAGACTGCGTCTTAGAGTCGTAGACCACTTCGTCGCACAGGCAACGCTTTTTGCGGGCGAGCGAGAAAGTTTATGAGAAGTGAGAGAGAGGTTTTTAGTAGTTTATAATTAGGTCCTGAAAATAAGAATTACTCTCTCCTCACCCCTATGAATATCACATTATACCTAGCTTTCACACTTTTTTGTTAGTTTTCAAGATCTGCTGGACATACGTGTGTGTTTTTGTGTGATCTGCTGCTGGACATGTGTGTTTTTGTTTGTGAAATTTTCACTTTTGTTCTCTCCACTTATAGAAGGAAGATGTTCCTGAAATAAAGATCATATACCTCAGATATATATACGCCACTTATTTAGAGTTAGTTAGTACACTATATATCCCTTGCTGAGTACCTTGCTGTGAACCTCTGATGCCTGACAGTCCTGACCCAAGTTGCACCTTTTTTCGTGTTTTGTTTTTTAGCGGTGTTAGTTACCGTCCATTATTTAGACGAATGATTTGTTTTTCACAAGAAAATTGATTGACAGAATATATAATATAGCTCTCAATTTGAGTAGTAAGGGCTGTATCAAGTGAGTGAGTGTGTGAGTGTGTGAGTATGTGTGTGTTGCAATCCTGTTCGCGAGAGTCCTTCGCTAAGTATCGTGGAGATGGGACTGATGCTATTACTTTTAGTGGTGTGTGGCCGACTTACTCGATCTCACTCCCATTAGAGGTAGCGTCGGTGTTCTCTAGTTTATACCCAACCCCCTCAGAAAGGTGTTCTGATATAAACTAGACAACCTCTGTGAACTGTGAGTGTCTGTGTGGAAATTGATTTGCAACTGTTGAATTTGATCGATATGTATTTATTCACCCACCCTTGTATACCAAGAAATTATGCGTGTTTTATTCATGGATGTCTCGACCAAAACGTGAAGTTTTACGTCATATTTAACGTCATATCGATGCCGGCATTTGCGATTTCATGGAAAGCGCTGTAACACAGTTTGTGCCTTGCATCGTCCTGCCGCGCCGCGCGCGAGAAAAATGATTTCGTCGCGTCGCAAAAAAGTTTTCAAGTTTGTTCGCCCAAAAATTTAAAAAACGAGCAAAAAAAATTGTGGGATCCCTCAGGCCTCATTACTAAATCCTAATCCAAATCCTTAAGGCTAAAACTGTGTGTTTTTCCTATCCATGGGCTGACGCAGGAAGCCTCTGCATTGCTTTATTGAATGTACGGGTTAACACGATCATGCAAAGCAAAATGGCAGTGATTTCGTACGGCAGTCGGCAATCTCCTGGGCACTGGGAACTTTTTTAACAGCCTGTGTCCTCTGACTGATGACTCAGAGGACAGATCACTCAAATTGTATTAGATACTCTGAGCCGTCTGGTAGTTTCGTCTCTAAGGATCCAATGCAGTTTTTGATTATTACACATTTGTTCGGTACAGTTAATTTTATTTGTATGTTCGTGTTTTGTTATGCTCTTGTTTTATATCTCTACCACTTTTGAAAGTGAGCAAGTAGGTCAAGCGTAGGCTGTTGGTGCGTGCTCCATTATTTTACACTATAAAGTGCTATATTTACATTTACGTTTACGTTTGTTGATTTCCACGGTCCACCATTAATAACTGAACCCCGTTTAGCTTTCATTTACTTGACAATGAGCGAACAGTAATCTATCGACACCTATGGAAGACGGGCCTGCTAGCCCCTCCGTCGCGGAGTGCAGTAAACCAGTGAGTGGGCCATCTGAGCCCCGGACACCGACCAAAAACAAACGGAACAAATCCGCCACTGGCCATTACTCCCCGCATCTTCGCAGCAACTTAGCCGTAAGTGTTTAGATTCATAACCACTATTGGTCTATTATCATCTACCACTGCTGCACTCATAGGAGGACAGCATTTGATATATTGTAAACTCAGATTTAACGAATTATGTGCTTCATATTTATTCCGTTTTAAGTGGACCGGTCGGTAACCCCGGTTTTCCCAAAAATATTCAATAAATGTATATAACACCACTCGCCCATGTTTATTCAGGCTGGCTCGCCTAGCAAGGAGAAGAGCTGTGATAGGTTTATCCCAACGCGAAACAGCGCCCACTGGGACAACAACTTCTCCCTCGCACCGGAAGCTCAAAGCGAAAACGGAGAGGAAGGAAGAGAACAGCAGACCTACCGATGCTTGCTACAGGTGCGTGTAAAGTAAACACTATCTTTCTTACATAATGGCACAATACAGTGTAGCAGTAACTACGAAACGAACATACATTATCAATTTATCACCAGTGTTCAAAGTCCCAGGAAGCAATAATTTTACCCCCGTAGAATGAATTGTTGGGTGCCAACATTGATGATATCAAGTCGAGTAGTGAGGATGGGTTACATCGGACCCCCCACAAAAGGCGGTTATTCCATTATCAGTCTCCCAGCCGTCAACCCGAAGATCACGGTTATTCCCTATCCCCAGTTAGCAGGTTAGAAATCTTGAAATTTCAATATTTTCAACGTACCATTTTGTTACAATGATGCTCCGTCATATTGCCCGCCCGCATTATAAACCACTGTTAGATTGCCCAAATATTAAAATTGAAATTTCTCCCAGAAAGAGTCAGAAGTTGTTAACGTCTCCGAAGAAGTCATTGCGAAAGATTCCCCGATTGCCTTATAAGGTGTTGGATGCTCCTGATTTGCAGGATGATTTCTATCTCAACCTAGTAGATTGGAGTTATTCAAATGTGCTGACTGTCGGGCTTAGTAACAGTGTGTACCTGTGGAGTGCCTGTACAAGCCAGGTGAGTGGTATTGGGGGGAGGGGGGTTACTGCCAGCAGATATTTGAGTGAGTTTATTATCGGTGTTTCACATACCTCTCTCTCTTGTTTCTTTCTCTTCACTGCTTAGTGTAACCGGATCCTACCCAGGTTGTGTGTTACAGCTGTCACACTGTCACCATCTAATTTACTAGTGTCTCTTATCTTTCTCTCTCCCGCTTTCTATCTCTATCCTGCCTCTTTCTATCTCTCGCTCTCTCTTTCTAAAGGACATATTATCGTTGCACAAAAACAACCTTTCTTTTGTATTTTCACTACACATCAGAGTTTATCGGTTCTTCTCAAATCTCACATTACACGAAATATGTATCGTTTGATGAAAATTAAAACCTAACTCAAAACTAAAGTGAAATTATGCCCCAGGTACGGATGTTATGTGACTTTTCCCGTTTGTAGGCATACCGTCAGGGGGTGTCGAGTCGGACTGATGCTTTACAACGTTTCCTCGTTGTTTGGTAACAAACCGTGGGTTTGTTCAACGCTTGTGTGATCTCATGGTAATTCCACCTTGAAATTAAGTATCTGCTAAACGGTGGAGAGAGATAAAGATGTCATCGACCATAATGGTTTTTGCAAAATGCGCCAGTGAAAAGTCTTAAACCATTTGGGCTATAGCCATATAGCCAAAAAACGGTTATTCGCAAACCTAATTATCCAATTATCTATTTAACCAGATGAGATAGAGACTTAATTCCAGCACCTACCCCCACTAATGCGAGGGCGCTGATCACTTTAGTGCCCTCAGATTTGTCTCTACTCCTATTCTAAGAGGATTTATGTTTTTGGCTACAGGCTGAAAATACAGGTAAAAGGGCGTGGCCGATTTGGGCATTTTCTCCACTACTTAGAGCTTACCTATGGACGGGATCGTGTTCAGCGGGTCAAAATAGGTGGGTTACAACCGGAATTTGCTTTTCACCAAATAGTGAGTCAAAAAATTAAGATTCGCCCCTACTATATTATCGGTGTTTCACATACCTCTCTCTCTCTCTTGTTTCTTTCTCCTCACTGCTTAGTGTAACCGGATCCTACCCAGGTTGTGTGTTACAGCTGTCACACTGTCACCATCTAATTTACCAGTGTCTCTTATCTTTCTCTCTTCCTCTTTCTATCTCTCTATCCTACCTCTTTCTCTCAATCTCTCTCTTTCTAAAAGACATATTATCGTTGCACAAAAACAACACTTCTTTTGTATTTTCACTACACAACAGAGTTTATCAGTTCTTCTCTAGTTTCTTCTCAAATCTCACATTACATGAAATATGTATCGTGTGATGAAAAGTAAAACCAAACTCAAAACTAAAGTGAAATTATGCCCCAGGTAACGAGATTATGTGACTTGTCGTGTGAGGGTGACACGGTCACCAGTGTTTCATGGTCGGACAGGACGAATATCCTCGCTGTAGGAACAAACAGGGGATGTGTTCAACTCTGGGACACTCAGGTAATTCCAACATGATAATCAATCTGCTAGTTTTTTACGTGAATAAGAAACGAAAAGTAGAGAAAAAGTAAAAAGTGGGTTTTATTCTAAACATTCATCATCTTGAAATCTCAAACAAGGATTTTCACTTCAAACACCCCCATCTAGTCGTGGGGTCGCCCGCGAAGGTTTCATTATCAAGCTACCGACTCTAGATGACACCCCCAGTGTGATAGATATATATCTCCCTCTTGAGAAAGTTATGTCGCATAATGAGACAGAACTAAACGGTGACAAGGATCCGCCAACGTCGAAAAGAGAGAGATAGAGAGGGAGAAAAGGAGAGAGAAAAATAGAGAAAAAGAGAGACCTGGGGGAGAGAGATGCATTGTAACATGTACACAGTATTGGCAACATTTGTGCGAATCTTTCATGCTGTGTTTACTTGCTTGTGGGAGAGAGTTTGAGAAAGTGAGTGTTAGGGGGGGGGGGGAGAGAGAGAGAGATTGGGAAAGGGGAGCGAGTGAGAGAGAGTCCCAAGAGAGAGAGAGAGAGAGAGAGAGAGAGAGAGAGCTAGAGATAGAGGGGAAGAGAGTGACGGAGAGGGAGGGGAGCATCTTCACACGTACAAGCAAGCGTGTTACACAAGCATTTTACACACTAGGACTCTATTCCCCTTCTCTCTATCTGTTTTCTCTCTCTCTCCTTCAACTCACAAGCATTGGTGCGTTTGAATTTACCGTTATATATTACTCCGGAAGTCTCCACAAACTGTCAAATTTTCCGATATATTTCCTCACAACTCCTCTACCCTCCCTCACCATACAGTTTGTAACAACATCATGAACAACATCTACAACAACACCTCCCCACTTTCAGTAGTTCACAGTTGATACCTCTCTCCCTCCAGGTGCAAAAACGAACAACGATATTCGAATCTCATGAGTCTCGGGTTGGCGCCTTGGCCTGGAATAGTGACCTGTTATGCAGCGGTAGCAGAGATAGGTTTATAATTCAGAGGGATATCAGGACACCACCGCACACATTTAGGAAACTTACCGGTCACAAACAAGAGGTAAGATTTGTGTATGTCATTACCAAAAGGAACGTTAATTTTGTAACACCCTGTACGGGATCAGAGTTGGGGTGCGTGATGTTTCGTGGTACACATCTGAGGTGCTTGCAAGTGTGTATTGATTCTCATCACGATGATACCATTTTCTGTCACACATTGTGACTCACATTGCACGTGGTGTTTGACGGAACGCGCGAAACACTCTCTCTACGAAAATAGCAACCCGACCCTGGGTCTACCGGGGTGGCGCGCGCGGGTTGAAGAGAGTACAGTGGTCAGCTAGCATTGTGGGCAGTGTCCGCGCGCATTCTACACACCCATAACAAAGTTGTTGGGTTGAGTCTTTTGAATTTTAGCGCCCATCGAGAACTCTCTGTGTTCATGTTACAAGGTTATTATTATTAGGAGTAGGGGGGGGGGGGCATAATTGGGGATATTTGATTATCATTATTTCAGTACAGTAGACAAAATATGAGAGAAGGGTGGGGGTCAGGGTTAAACATACTGTATGTGAAGTGTGACCACGATGAACCATTTCAATTTTCATAATCTCTGTCAAATTGAAAAAGGTGGATTTAAAATTTGAATGATTTAACATGCTACAAAGTATTTGACAACCTATCAGCCAGCCCATCCCACTATCCCAACGCTGTCCATGTAATTTGTCCTGAGCACCACTACTAAACAGTCTCTTCCCACGTGATGCATCACCAAATCTATCGCTCTCAACGAAACCGCCCTCCTCCTCTCCCTCACTAACTTATATCTATCTACTCTCTCTCTCTCCTAGATACTCTCTCTCTCTCTCTCTCCTTCTCGCTCTCTCGTCTCTCATCCTTCCCTTATCTCTGTTAGTTCCCGCTCCGTGTCTGTCTCTGTTGCTAGTTACCTTCTCACGACTTCAACGTTTCCCGAAATATGGGGTAAGCTAAAGTCGGATTTTTTGAAACTGTCACCCCCCTGAGTTTTCAAATTTCTTTAAATGACCATAAGTCCAGTCCCTGATGGGATAGAGACTTGAAATTTGGAGGTTATAAAGATCTGCTAAGTTCTTCCGAACCTCCAAATTTCAGTCTCATATTATCAGGAACCGAGATATGACAAATTTGTTATTTAGGGGGGTGACAGTTTCAAAAAATCCGAACTTTACTGCAAATCACAACTTTTCAATTTTTCTTAATCTTGATTTCATTTTGAGACTGTTCATGGCTGCCATAGCGGCGAAAGGTGCGGCTGCAGTCTGTGGTTCTGCAGAGTTGTTTCGTGTACTCTTTTTCCGATTTTTTGCGTTCGGCTGTCTCCGTCCGTCTAGGGCATCAACTCCAAAAACGTCCTTTAAGTCAGGATAGTGATCATCTAGAGGGAGAGAGAGAGAAATGAATTATTAAGTAGAGAGTTAGTTTTTCCATGGGGAATAAAAGACAGGTGTTATTCAGAAACAAGGTGAAGACACTACGGAAGTTTTATAACACCGGGCATTGGGCTTGTAAATTGTTGCCTATTTTGGTTACCTAGATTATCGATGAGAGGTTCATAATACTTCCTGCCCTTTGGATCTGTCTTTACCAGGACCAACAAGTAACACCCTCTTTCCTAAATATGGGAGGGGTTATTAATGTTTATGAAACTGGGCCAAACTGTATTCGAATTTGGAATTTTTCCACAAAATAAACGCTAGATAAAGATTAGCAGATCTATGAACTGCTGCAGCAGTCTGTACAGTGTAGAGTTCATCGGATCATACCGTTAGACAATCAGTACCCAGGGAGGTACCCTTCCTTACCGTTAGACAATCAGTACCCAGGGAGGTACCCTTCCTTACCGTTAGACAATCAGTACCCAGGGAGGTACCCTTCCTTACCGTTAGACAATCAGTACCCAGGGAGGTACCCTTCCTTACCGTTAGACAATCAGTACCCAGGGAGGTACCCTTCCTTGTGTAGATGGAAAGTGCCCGACCCTCCTCGTCCATCAAATCCAGTGTGTAATCATCTGTGAGAGGGAGAAGTGAAATCCATAAAATGTATGGTAAATTCTAACACAATGGCGGAATGGCGGCCGGTAATTTGGGTCCGACTGTTATATCTATTGGACCGGAACCAAGCTAATCAATGTGACAATGGCCCTATATATCAGTTGTATTGAACCACATGATCATTATCAAAACTTACCATTTTCAACATCATATGGACATCGATGGTAAATGTCCCGAAGGAGGGCGTCCACTTGGCAGTTCAAATTAAACAACCTCTCTTCACCGTCCCCAGATCTCACAACAATGAACATAACGCAGCTGAAAGGAGAATGAGCTACTGTTGGAAATTTTCCAGTTTTTGCTTCATGAAATTAATCGGAAGACCGGCTTCCCATACATATGAAATAAACAAAAACAAGATCGTTCAAGTACAATTGCCAGGGTGTCCCATATATTCTGTGGGTCGGTTGGCCAGCTGTCACGCAAAAACGGTGATAGTTGTGTGAAAACAGACTACGGGAGTGTGCTGGATTAATTCCTTCCTAACTGATGGCTTTGTTTTGAAATTAAATTTCAAAAGTTCATTTTTCATGAATGAACATTCCTGTCATTCATTCGTGAATTCTGAAATATTGTTTACCTTGAGTAAAAAACTTTTCTTTGGCTCGAAATTATCTTTCCAATGAGCACCATAAAAATCAAATTGAAGCACCGGGTCGCATGGCAGGTGAGAAAATGCAAATGCATGATTTTGGCCATTCCTGCGACTTTCAATCAGCTGTATCACCGCTACTTTTTGTTCAATCCTTTTAAAAGTTTGGGTGAACATCGGTGAAGATAAGATCTTTGCTCACAAGAAAAATCAAGGTCAAAACTCAAAGTTCATTTTTCATTTTTGGTAGTTCATTCCACTCATTCAGGAACAAACATCCCTAAAGTGACGAAAAGGTTTGGGTTTTGTTTGGCCCATGTCCTGAAACGACAGAGAGGTGTAAAAAAGTGTTTCTGGGCTAGTTAGTGGGTGTCCATGTGATCATTATGATATCTGACACCTTTGCTGAGCCATAATTAAGAGATTTTCTCAAATTCAAACATGGGATACGAGTATTCTGCGATTGGTATCGTGCACCAATAACAAGAGATCCCATAGCACCTCAAAAATTATGATTAGCTAAATGAGATGAGTTGATTTACGATTGAAAAGATTAAAACCAATGTAAAGTCGCACTAAACGAACATTTTCAATCGTAAATCAACTCATCTCATTTAGCTAATCATAATTTTTGAGGTGCTATGGGATCTCTTGTTATTGGTGCACGATACCAATCGCAGAATACTCGTATCCCATGTTTGAATTTGAGAAAATCTCTTAATTATGGCTCAGCAAAGGTGTCAGATATCATAATGATCACATGGACACCCACTAACTAGCCCAGAAACACTTTTTTACACCTCTCTGTCGTTTCAGGACATGGGCCAAACAAAACCCAAACCTTTTCGTCACTTTAGGGATGTTTGTTCCTGAATGAGTGGAATGAACTACCAAAAATGAAAAATGAACTTTGAGTTTTGAACTTGATTTTTCTTGTGAGCAAAGATCTTATCTTCACCGATGTTCACCCATACTTTTAAAAGGATTGAACAAAAAGTAGCGGTGATACAGCTGATTGAAAGTCGCAGGAATGGCCAAAATCATGCATTTGCATTTTCTCACCTGCCATGCGACCCGGTGCTTCAATTTGATTTTTATGGTGCTCATTGGAAAGATAATTTCGAGCCAAAGAAAAGTTTTTTACTCAAGGTAAACAATATTTCAGAATTCACGAATGAATGACAGGAATGTTCATTCATGAAAAATGAACTTTTGAAATTTAATTTCAAAACAAAGCCATCAGTTAGGAAGGAATTAATCCAGCACACTCCCGTAGTCTGTTTTCACACAACTATCACCGTTTTTGCGTGACAGCTCGCCAACCGACCCACAGAATATATGGGACACCCTGTAGATAGATTGCAGTGTGAGAAAGTGGCCGAGAAGACTGCGGGGCGGCAGCCTGTTGTAAGCTGAGAGATAGAGATAGAGAGAGAAATAAAGAGAAAGAACGAGAAAGACAACTATATAGCAGGGAGTATAGCTGAATATTCGACTGTGATTATAGATCGAAAAACCCATTACAATTGTTCTTACAAGTAGTAGTATGCAGATAGAATTGTTAAACTAATTCTATTAAGATTATAAAGGCTATATAGCTGGCCTGTGATTCTGCCAGCCCATTAGTTCTAAAAGACTGACAGACATACTACAATGCTAAAGCGAAGTCATCTCATTCTATATCAGTCAAATAGCATCTCTCATGTACAGAGCTACCTGTTATAGCACTCACACAAATGTGCCTTATTTGATAACAAGGGAGCAAGCAGCTGACGAGTCGGCACATGGGTCTATAGCAGAATTGGAGTTGAATAGACGCATAACTGTTATGCACCATGCAACTAGCGGACTGTGGAACACAGTGGATTTGTTATGATAACAAATCCACTGTGTTCCACAGTCCGCTAGTTGCATGGTGTGGTACAACAAATAACTTGGTCGGTCCAAATAAGAAAGAAGGCCATGGTGCAGGTGATGCAGTTTTTGTGTGTGTATTGTGGCGAGCAGTGAAGCGTTTAAAAACTTATCAAACTTCATGTTCACGTGTAAATCGAAGAGCGTTTTAGTTTTATCACTTTCTACCTCTATCTCACTTTCTCCTCTCTATCTCTCTCTCTCTCTCCCCTCTCTATCTCTCTTTCTCTCTCCCCCTCTCGCTCTATGAATCTTCACATTCACAATCACTGTACTGCACACGTACTTTTGCACGCTAACAACAAACCACACGGCACTCTCACAGTCTCAAGACAAAAAATTTCAAGAAGGAGCTGGGGACGCAAGAAAAAAAACTGAAGGGGTAAACTGAAAGTGGGACAGCAAAACGTAAAAAAAACTTCATTTAATTCATGCGCACAGTCACTATTAGAATTAAGACATCGCACAGTAGAACCGAGCCAAACAAAAGCTCCACTCCTATTAACTTTCAGTTGAGAGTAAAATATCGTTATGTTATCAAACCACAACACTAACCACAATACTCTGAAACAACTCGAATTTGCATAAAATGCATGTTGTGTGTAAAGGGGGTGGGATACTCGGCAATAAAATTCAAGTCTAGTTCAGGATCAAGCAGGGGGCTTATCTAAATCAGTTTAAAGTGTAGAGATTGTAGATCAGCAACACCGTATCCTTTTTTATTCGGGTCGGGTTAGTCATGAGAAAGAACGCAGCATTTATAACAACCCCAAAGGAAAGATATCCATTTCTCTCTCAATGAGAATAATTATTAGCAAATACAAAACAGTTGGATGAATCCAAACTCATGATACACTTACAGTCTGTGTGCATGAGAGGGAGAGAGAGAGAGGAGGCCGGGGGAAAGAGAGAAGAGAGAGAGAGGAGGCCGGGGGAAAGAGAGAAGAGAGGATATTTTCTAGGTGTCAGATTCCCCTTAGGCCTTTTTCTCATATTGAGGAGTCCACTAGAAGATGTAACTATTTAGGTTGCTATGGCAACCAAGGGATGGAAGAGTTTGGGAAACTTAGAAAGCTTTCCCGGTTCACAGAGGGGCCTTCACCAAATTGGATTTTCACTGCGAGATGTGTTGTCTGTTGAGTCAGTGTTGACGCAATGTTTGTGCTGGCGTGGTCCTCAATTATTTTCATTGCACGTGGCAGCATCAGATAATTTTCCTCCCTACCCATCATGTTTCTCTCCCCACACTGCAATTAGGAGAATACCACCTGGTTCCACTGGGGGACGGGAGATTCTCTAACTCAGAGTTCCAAAATGAGCATTCCTCCTTCTGGCGCTCTCCTCTCCCCTGGTGGTAGTACAATCTATACCCAACCCAAGAACCCTATAATAGCCCAGCCATCTCCGAAATTACCCAAAAATCTAATCCCTATTCATTTTTCAGGAGAATCATGCCACACGACACGCTCATGTCCTATCATTGAAGTCCTCTAGCCAACTTCATCTTGTTCATCGACCCCCTTGCATTGTCGTTGAACATATCGATTCCAGCGAGTAAGAGTGTGGGAGAATATGAGAGACGAGAGTCGAAAAGCATAGGGTGAACTTTAAGAAGAGAAGGGACAAAGTGATGATGTAAGAGAGAGATAGGGTCAGTAGTGAACTCTATGGCAGATCCCGCAGAACGATCCTACTGCAAATGCCCCCATCTCAGACAACCGTAGGTCGTGCTGGCCCTCCAGTTGTTTCACGTCCTTTAGTATGAGATCCTGGGTTTGGCAGGTTGGAGGATACATGTAGGGATACCAGTTAGATGGATTTGGTTGCATTATATGTTATGGACTTTTAACAAACTTTTCTTTTACATGAAATTACCCTTGTATCATTATGTCAATTAGGGCATTCCCACCTCCGAGGGCTTGGAAAATTTCATGTATCCGTCCCAAATCGTCCCGGTTTAGGATTCGGCCCCTCTTAATCCGAATTGAGGGAATAAATTTCATATTGTTCTAGGTCATGCAGAACCCACACAAACTCCCCCTCCTGCGAGATCTGAACCTACTCCGTTTCAGGGCCGATGGTACTGTGTCGTATGCTGCGGGAGACACATATATGGACGACTACTGGGGGACCTTTGCTCTTCTCGGTTTCTCTCTCCCGTCGTCTGTGTATCTTTCACTCTGCAAACAGTGGAGTGACGGTAGGAGAATGGGAAATAGTTCATTATTTTTATTTTGTTGTTAGATTCCCTCGAAAAGATAGTACAATTTCTCCACTCGAGAGCAAACAGATTGGTGAGAGTGTGGTGTTAAAGTGAGTGGAGAGAGACAAGGAATAACGTTGGGGCGACAATTGAGAGAGAGAGATGGATTTTAGAAATTGTTTTGTCGTTTGTTTACTTTATAGAATCATGGGTATTGACAATCTTCCTGTACCACGGTTTTGATGAGACAAGTTCTAGGTGGGACATGTGGCGATTTTGAGATCGGTTTGGTTCATGGTACATCAACAAATTGGTCGATGTGTGGGACCAGTCCCAGTCGCGGTTTGTCTTTTGCTTATTTTTTCAATTAAACCTATTTCACCAGAACCCGGAATAAATTTCTAAAATGTGGTTTATTAACTTGATCGTGGAAGGCACACGACAACTTGTTTGCGTTTAAGCGGAATATTTTAGAGATAAAGGGGTTGGGGACTGGAATAGACCCTGTATTCGAAGTTTGGGTTGAACATTATAACATCTAGGGGATAAGCTGTACCCAACCGAACTCCCATCCTTCCAGGGTATCCGAATAACCCTACTCTCCTTTTCAGGGCCTGATGGTACTGATTGTCAGTACTGCTCTAGCCGTGGTGACCTCATTTATGTATGGACGGGTCAACTGCACCTCTGCTCTTCTCGCTCTACCCCTCATTGCATGGCATGTGTATCTTGTCTATCTCGTGGCGAAAATAATTGAAATCAACGGTTAGGACGTGGGACAAAGTTTCATTTTTATGTGGACATTTTACCTTGTTAGATGCAGAAAGAAAGATAGAGAGACAATGGGAGAGAGAAAGAGAGAGAGAGAGAGAGAGAGAGAGAGAGAGAGAGAGAGAGAGAGAGAGAGAGAGAGAGAGAGAGAGAGAGAGAGAGAAACTGGCTTTGTTTTTTGTCGCATGAACCACATCGAATGCTGTAGAAACTCTTTGTTTTTTATTTAGACCCAGATAATCAGATATCGGTAGACGGTATGGTGTCATGGTCGCCTAACATTTTGTCATTGTGTGCATCCACGTCCCAGGGCCGACGTGGCACGTTGTGTCTTTCACTTTTAGTTTGTTGAGTAATTCTATAATATGCTATAACCCCTCATATTATCTTGTGTAGTTGTATTTTATGCGTGGCCCGGGGCCCCCGACTAGTGACTATGCCAATTGCCAGATCAATTTTAAAGCACTGCCAGATGTGATAGATAGTTGAGTAAAGGAAGTAAACATTCCAAAAGACGTGTTTTCAAATTGTTGTAAAAATGTGAGATTTGAGTTTGACAAATAATTTTGATTTCAATAAGTTAATAAAATCTCTTTTACCAATTAAAACCTCTCTCTCCTATTCTGTACGACCATAAAAAGATAGGGGAAGTCTCTGAATACCCGAAAACCCCTGGCCCTGCCTGTGGCCCTAGCAACTGGGGGCCGGTTCAAAAAAACAAACGCGCAGACAAGCATGAAGGGTGCCAACTGCTGACAATGACGCGCATCTCAACTTTACATACTTCTCTACTTCTAAAAACTAGCAATACTGTTCTGTAATTCCCACGGCCAAATGTCGACTACGAGACCCCTATCTTTCTGGCATCCAATTCGCTCACTTTCCCTAACGTCTTGAGTCCCTTGACAATTTCCTGATTCTCTTCATTTCCATCAAGAAGCATTCGAAGAGCAAAGATGCTCCACTCCATTATGTAGGGGTTGTTCCCGTCTAGGATGCAGTGAGACAATATCGTCTGGATACCACCTAGATGGCCGTACCTTATCCTGAAACGAGGGAGGGGGTTAGTTTTCTGTTTTAACTGTGACAAAATTCCAACAGGTCGTTTAAAAACGGTACGGTCGGTTCAGGGTTTTGTGAGGGGGCGGAGTAAGCTTTTCAACAAGACAAAGCCCAAGACAAATTACTGCGGTGGGCCCTGCAAAGAGAAAGAGATAGAGAAAGAGAGGGAGAAAGATATGAAGAAAGAGAGGGAGATATAGACTAGATACCAATCTATTCCATACCTGATGATTTTTTCTTTTGCAGCACATATGGAAATGATACGAATCAGCTCTTTCCGTATTGCAAACTTACCACCTTCGGGCCCTGCCTGGGATTAATTTTACAATTAGAAATTAATTTTACAATTAGAGAGAGAGAGAGAGAGAGAGAGAGAGAGAGAGAGAGGAGAGAGAAGAGAGAGAGAGAGAGAGAGAGAGAGAGAGAGAGAGAGAGAGAGAGAAGAGACTTTTAAACTGACTAACACTAACAGCAGCGTGAACGATGTTACAGTAAGTGCCTGACATCAACTTCCTGATAGGATCGAAGAGGCTTCACCTATGATGTAGGCGTGCTGTGCTCAGCTTGGCATTGTTCCAGCAAAGATGAAATCTCAAGTCTCAATCTTATTTTGCAGCTGTTTTGATTTTCTGGGTGATGGTTATTACAAATTTGATTTTCTTATAATTGCAAGATTTTGGGATGATCCAACAAGATACGTGCGGTTGTTTTAATTACATCTCTCTCTCGCTTTCTCTCTCTCTCTCTCTCTCTCTCTCTCTCTCTCTCTCTCTCTCTCTCTCTCTCTTTCTCTTAATCTTTCTCTCTCTTTCTCTTAATCTTTCTATCTCACCCACTCCGATCCCTATCTTTCGATCTCTCTACCCTCTCATTACAATCTGTACAGTTATTATAGGAAGAGAGAAGGCTTGTTTCTATATTGTGTTGTGTACTATAGAGAATCTCTAGTAGAGAGACGCCAGTATCGTGCTGCTCTCGGATGAGGTACGACTGATTCTATACTAGTGTTCTTTTTGGCCGGAAACTAACAAAACCGCAACAACAATAACCTGGTTCTAAACTAGTTCTGACTTCTAGCAGTTATCTTGGTCCTGGTTATAGTTGGGTTGTTGGCAAAGTTTCAGGTTTTTTATATTGCTGTTCTTAATTTACCAGCACTGTGATATTATATGTGAAGATGCTTGCACTGTTTTTCAAAAAGTAGTATAAAAGAGAAAAGGAAGCTGTTTTACCCGGACTGCTTCATTTCGCTGTCTCTAAGAGAAAAGGTTTAGTGCATTAATTACAAATTATCCTGACATTTGCATTTCCTGAATATTTATTTTGTATTTTAAATATGAATTATGAAACTATTAAAGATCTTGGATTTTAAATAATTCAAATTGTGGTTTTAGGCCTTATTACTTTTATTCTAAATTCACCTTTGAACGTTTAACGAATTATGAAATTACGAACCTATCTTAAATGTTCCTAGATATTAAACCTACATCTCTTCATCACTATCCTAGCCATTATACGCCTCATGAATATATCTCTCTTTAGTTTAAATTATATACGATATGTTAGTTTATTATTTATAACAACCATTTATTGCAAACATTTTCGATGTGGTGCTCATTCATATTCATTTTGTATCCAGTCAAATATGCAGCTATAAAACGCTGAGTGTAGCTGTTCATTAGATAATTTGTGTGATTAACCGAGCAATTTATAATTGTCGTGGATCTATGAGCATATCGTGTTAAAGTGCATGCAGTATATAGTTTTTCTGTGACAGTTTCTCTGCTATCTGCTAATTATACGAGGGAAATTAATTTGTTTTACCCATTCATCACAGTCCATGTATGTACCTCATAACTTTCTTTTATTTAACAATAGGTAAGTAGTTAGTAGATATATCAGCGAGTGTGTGTCTGTTCACTGCAGATCATTCATGGAAGTTAATGAGAGTAGTAGGACTATAATTGACAGAGAGGAGCTCACTTTTGTTGGTAGCATGAGGGATAGTGACTTTGTTCTTTATCTCAATATTATCGATGTAGTTACGGGCCAGGCTCGAGGTAGAAGTAGTCAGAAACAAAGTCGGGGTTTACGTGTAAACCAACTTATTTCAATAAATCGTCACATTGGTTACATTGGTGGCTATGAGAAGAAAAAGAAAGGTCTGAGATTTGGTGAGGAGCGCCATACGGCATATAATATATCCTCATCAGGTAGATGAGGTGGGGAGACTACCTAGCCATGATACGGCCTCATAAATACATTATATTTCTTTTCATGGTGCCGATATGAGACTGTTCCCGGTTCCGTAAGAAAATGAGGCCTCCTTAAAGGGGCCTTTTCTCATCTCCTCATCACTATACTGGCCATGATACGGCCTCATAAATATATCTCTCTTTGGTTTACATAAATGATAAACATGTTTCATGTTGCCGATATGAGACCGTTCTATATGCAAATGAGGGAAAGAAGAATATCCTGCCGGTAACTGTGGCTCCTTTTGTGCACACACATCTATCGATGTCCAATTACCATTGCTCTACCCTACCTTTGTAGGTAGCGAACCTTAATGACTCTTTGACGGCGGCTTTTTGACCACGGATAATTGTAAACAACGACGCCCGTAAATATGTTTATTGTCGTTCAATTACTCCCGCTGCGGAATAAAGAAGCAAATATTTATGTGAGATATTCTATAGCCTAAATTTGGTTTATCGTTTTAAACCTTTCAATGTCCAATTACCATTGCTCTACCCTACCAGCGAACCTTTGCTACTCTTTGACTGAGGCTCTTTGACCACGGATAATCAACTATCATCCTGTCACGCATGCGGCATGGGGACTGCAGCTCTACATACACATTGTGCTACTTTTATCATGTGTATGTTTATATACCTCCTCCGCACTGAGTCATTGACTGTCTTTATTCCCTTTCCAGTTTCTCTGCTATAATTTGGAAATGAACGTCGAAGTCGTTTGTTCAGTGTGTAATGCGTTGGTAAGCAACAGGGATCCTTCATAAAATATTTATATGTACAAATAAGTAAGGCTAATTTTCACTCTGCTGGAAGTTTATGAATATTTTCGAGGTTCATTAGGCTCGGTTGGGTTTGTCGGTCATTAGCCCTTTGACAGGGCCCCGGTCTTAAAGCACACCAGATGGGTGCACTTGTAATACATACATATTTAAATGTGCATGCTCATTGCTCGTATTACAATATCATAGGTCGATTATGGATCCTTTTTGTCTTTTGACCTATAATCATATCATACTACTTACTAAGCAAATTGTGTGACACATGTCACCTAGCAACTACACTTGCACGTGCAATCATTAGAGGGACCTGGGAGAGACCTCTCTCCCGGTTGCAGTTGGGTACCAAGGGGAAATTCAATTCTGCACGTGCATTCTTTTACTTCTGTCCTGAATATGTCTAGCTCTTCCACTCCAAGCGCTATTAGGCAACGTTAATCTGGGTCCAGGAGAACTGCTGCTGTCAGGGAGCAGGCTAGAGAATATGACAGATTACGCCAACGTGTTCAAGCGAGCCAATCAACGACTACTGATAGCTTTACCCAACGTCGCCCAAGGGTGATTACTCCAGTCGAATATAGAAATCTCCGAATCGGCTACTTAACGGCCAAGTTTTCACGTGATGAATTTCTGGAACAGCACTGCACCTCCATGACATTGATCTCTTAAATTTGCACCTTGACATTGTCAGGATGCCCAGAGCGTACAATAACATGGGTAGGGAGAAAGTGAGAGATAGGCTAGGAACGGATGGTGCAGGTGATGTCAGCGTTCCCTAATCAAGCTACCATTTCCCCGAAATTCGCCCGTAGGGTGAACGGGCCTACTAGTATTTTCTACTGCAGTTTCAGAAAATACCCGACGCACCGTATGCGTAGCGCACGGGTACTAAACTAATACAGTGCACATGTTCAGCACAATCTAGCGCTGTGATTGTTCAAGCTTGTGTGTCTTCTTACGGTATTTCACCGAAACCGTGTGTTTAATACCGTTTCTCCCACTACAAGCAGCTTTATTACGTCCAAAACCTTATCAGGATGAATTTGACAGACGTGGGAGCCCTTGAATCAGCAGACATCTCTATTTCAATCCTCCATATTGTCTTTGTGGTATGGGGCATACCGAGCAATGCCTTCGTTCTCTACTTCTTTGTGCACCAGAAAAAGAGAAGAAATGGGAACGCCAATTATTTCAGGTACTTTTCACCAAAATCACAACATTACCCCGTACGGAGGGGTTGTAAAAAACAGCACTCATTTCTATGACCCAAACAAGTGATGACCAACTCCATTCCAATTTCAGGACTATCTACATATTGATTGCGATTGTGGACTGTTTGATCCTGGCGACTGTCTTTCCTGTCATACAAGTCCTTATGAACGGAAGGGACGAGGGTGTCTTTGCGAATGAGATATTCTGTACCATTTGGGGGATGGTATGGCAGGTAAGATATGACAGCCACTTGTGTACGGTGTCTCTTTCCCTCTCTTCCAATTCTATAGTTTCTCGTATGCTTTCTGGTAAACTTTAGCCTTTGGGGTGCACCGTACTCAACTTTTCCTCTTTTTTGACCTAGTTTCGAAACTGTTCTCTAACTTTTAATTCACCCTTCTCCTCCTCCCTCAGATCCTTCCAGAGATGACTGTGTTTCTTGTTGCCCACATGAGCATATCTCGTCTTGTTCTCCTCATTTTCCCTCAACACATCCTCTCTCGCTACCTCTCCTGGTTGTGCCCCCTCCTATATCTCCTCTTCAACACCGCCCTTAAAATGATCCTATTTCTCACTGGAAAAGTTGAATATGGGTTCCTATTCCGGGTAGGGATGTGTAAGCCGAAGGCCCCTCTTTCAACCACCATTGCTGAGCCCATTTTAGCCAGTGAATGGAGATGGGAGATAATTCTTAGAATCTCAAGTTGCATTCAGGCTGGCATGACTGTTCTTCCCATCTCCCTTTCATTTCTCGCCACCCTGTTTCTTCTCTGGAGACACAACAGAAAAGTGGACCGTATCAGCACCGTTAAACACACCTCCAATTCTGCGATTGTAACGGTAATCCTACTGACACTAATCTATATAATTGTGAACATTCCAAACTTTGCCTACCAAATACTACTCATTAAAATGGTGGTAACCGTCCAACCTGGAACTGACACTATCGCAGAAATTTTAGGAATTGCAGCTGAAATTTTCAACACTCGTCTTTCGTATTCCTATCTTTGGATTCTCACTTACACTTTTTCAACTTCACTAAATTCGGCTGCAAATCCGTTGGTATACTTTTACAGGATAAAATCTTTTAGAAAGTTTTCCAGTGGTGTCTTCTCATTGAGCTCAATGTCACGAAATGGGACGACAGAGAGGAGTAATAACCCGGCAATCACCACCGGTGTTTCGTAATTAGGGTAATTGGTGATCAGGCAGAATTGCATAATAATCTGCTGGTACTGCACTTCAGCCGTGTTTTAAATTTTCATCTTCTTCGAAATTATTCCTTGTGTCATTTGATATGTAAAATTTCCCAAAATCATCTTATCTCATCTCTTTTAAAATCTCTACTTATTTGTTCAACAGCTATATAATAACATACCTCGTATTTCTCCCGATCAAATTTGATCGGTTCAACGGAGTTGATCTCATTTAAAATCTTCACCGCACACTCCAGAAAGGGGGTGTTGGCTGCAATACGGTCGTACTGCTCAAAGAGACCAGTAACATCAGCCAACATGTGTAGAATCCTAACTGTAACAGCAGCACCCTCATCTACCTCTTTACCTGTCACGGGAATGGGTGTTTATTATTGATAATATTAGAATGTACTATTAGGAGGTGGGACATGGTATTGATAACAAAGTGAGGTGACGGGGAATGGGAGGGGTGTGTGTTATTACTAGGCAGAATGGGAGAATTAGCAAAACCATAAGTGTTTAGTATTGATCATGTTATTAGGTGAGACATGGTATTAATATTTGTTAATCATCAACTATCTTGGGTAGAGCAGAGTGAAATTATTTTCATACCACACATGTGTAAATTGTGATTTCAACTAACCGGTAGCCATGTCAATAATATGTTGTCTGTTTTGCGCCATGGTTTTTGCAAGAAACAGGAGTGCTGTTACAGGAACTGCACTCTCGATTTCTCCAAACAGCTCTTTTTTCATTGGCGTTGGTGATGTTGTAATCTTTTCTTCTAAAATCTCTGAAATGAACATACATCACGGATTTGAGCATTCGACGGATAAAGTACAACACAGCCAAAAATTATCCATAATAATTAAGTAATTAACTAAAGCACATAACTATACTAACCCAAGAGGGTAAGGAGTTGGGGACTTCCTTCACAGATATCATACACCTGAATGAACCTCTCCGCACAAATGAGTCCTTCAATGAACAACTGAGCCCACTCCAGGCAGTTGGGTTGCTCACAAAGCCCAACACCACTACGAATAATCGCCTTCCCCTCATCAGTTGAAATTAGTTGCTGTGGAGGGTGATAATAATAGAGGGGAACCCTCGAAAAACGACGGATCGAGTTAGGACGCGTTGGGGTCAAGGAGCATGACGTGTAGATTACAGAGAATCGAGGGAGATGGAAATGGGTCGAGAAAATCGGGGTCGAGGGAATATGTTAAAGGGAAGGGGGTAATACCTGTAAAGACTGGCTACCATTCCAAGCAGTACAATTGAACAGCACAGAGCACACATAGTTTCTGCTTTGTTTATCGATCCCATCAATAAGGATGGTGAACATGCTCGGGAAGAGACGCTTCCAGACCGCCCCCTGGACTGCTTGGTTCCCAACACAGAGGTTGGTAGTGAGTTGGAGTGAAGCCCGGATCACCTGAACGAGGGGGGAGAAGGTGTTAAATAAGGATGGGGTGTTTAGTGAAGGGGTGAGGGATGTTAGAGGAGGGGTGTTTAGTGGAGGAGTGTGTTGAGCAACTTGACACCCTATCTGACACCCTATCTATGAAACAAGGAGGTATTTAGTGCCATCACACTGTGTATCTGACGTCACTAACCTCGACACAAAGGGGAGTGTAGGTGAGAGCGTATGGGTACTTGTGCTTCACTCGGTTGCATTTCACTCCGACTTCGTGGTAAAAACAAATGCAGTCGAGGATGGTATCAAGCAGGCCCGTTTTTACCTGAGGGGGGCAGAAGTTTATCTATGACGTCACTCGTGGATTATTTTCTGAGTACAATAATAACATGGTAACCATGGTAACTAACCTGTAGGAACTGATTGCGGGCAATGTTAACAACACTATTCCGTAGAAGTCGCACCAAGTTAGCGGTGGCAATGATGGTAACGGACACGATATCCACCTCCCGCTGAGTGAGATTGCTGACATTGTCAACTTTCTCCCTAACATCCTTGTTTGCCCTCTCCAGGAGCAGCTTCAGGCTGTTGTACATAACTTCATCGAATCTCTCTCGTGACTGTAACAATAAAGATGGGTTGTTATGGTAACAGAGGGGGTTGTTATGGTAACAGGGGGGGGTTGTTATAATGGTAACAGGGGGGTTGTTATGGCAACAGTGAATATTGGATGACCGAATGAAGAAAAAAAAATCTAGGATTCTGTAAAATAATTACCTCGGCAGTGGCTTTTGTCCATTTCAGCAACTCAGTCAGGACACGAGACAGGTCATTCCATTCCACGTATGGTTTAGCTGCTTGGGGACCAACCCATACTCCCCTTCTGATCCGATCAAATTGTCTCTCAATGTCAACCATCTTATACCATCTTACATAAAGAGAATGAAAAGTATGAATTGATTAGGAATAAGGTGGCCTCAGGTTTGTGGCGTGAAGGTAGCGTAATATGCAACTTTGTTTAACTTAAATAAAAAACTCAAAAATGACCAAAGTTACGGTCAGTCGTACGATTGGTCCGTTCAGTTCACAAAGTTGATAAATCAATAAAAACTAATAAGTTTCTACTATATGTTTAGGATAGACCAAACTAATATGGCAGAATCTTTGTTCATTTTCCTCAGTTTCCTGTGGAGAAACACTACTACAGCGTGCTGGAACGGGTAACTCAGATTGTCTATATGCAATTTTTCTGTAAAAAGGTGAACACTGATATCCTGCTTTCCCGTCATAAAACACTCATTCAAGACATTCTGTGGAGAAGTAGAGCAGTGTTTTCGGAACTAAGGCCAAAGGGTAGGTTGGGGCAGGTTTGGAATAATTTTGAGCGGGACGGGTTCGACGTGTAACGTCATCATCAGCTCAAATTAATTTGTTTTAAGTAGTGTTTCAATCTTTTCAACACTCAAATTAATTTGAGCTGATGATGACGTTACACGTTAAAACCGTCTCAATTATGTTTTCCTGCAATAAATCAATAAGTCGTCAAAAACAGCCGATTGGTCAATTTATTGATTCAGTTAACGCATTATTATATGAAAAATATTAGCCAAGCTACAAACGTTCATAGTACATAGGGGTAACAAACATTGCCATGCTTCGGGCTCACGTAAGCTCACACCGGGCCTTCGGCCCGGTGTGAGAGCCAACAGACTGGGAACATGTCAAAAGAAACAAGACATCAAGATTTAAAAGATCAAACTGTAAAAAGTAAAAACATAAATATGTAACATACGTCATTTTACATTTGGGTAAATTATTCCGATCTAACACGTTCCAAACATCGACAGCAAAATTGTTATTTGTTAAATACACAGAGTAGAAAGTCAGTAATGATTTTGCCGTGCTAATAGCAGAAAATTTTAATCAAGTTCCATTTGTAACCAGTTTATGAAGAAATACATGTTATCATGTTTCCAGTTCTTGTAGAGTTGATCAACAGACGCAGTTGTGGTATTAAGATCGCTACATACAGTGAATTGGGTATTTTTACTACTGCAGTCAACAAAAATATGTTGTAGAAAGTCAGGGTCTTGGTGAAAGTGAGCATCTGTTTCAGCCTCTAAAATTGCACGATCCTCTACCAACTTAATGGTAATAACTGGCCATGATTTTACATTTTTAACAGCCACTGAAACCTCCACCGCAACTTGGCATCTTTTATTGGACTCTCGTGGGTTGTTATCACAATTATAAGGGGTGTGGAGGAACCACACTTTAGAGACCTGAAATGGCAAGCTCAACGGGCCAAGTACAAACGTAATATCACCGTATTCACACGATTCTTCGTACTTTTCCCCCATGGCCATGTAATGCCTTAAAGGGTTATCTTTTAGAAAGGTAAACGAATTGACTAAATCAAATTCATAAATTTGCGTAACACACAGGATATTTAAAAAGATAAACCTCCTAAAAAGAGTCAATACTCGGTACACTCACAGCACAGCGACACATAACACACTAACACGCATCATGGACACCACTCTAGTATTGAGTTGCTGTTTGCTTGAGCAGGATAACCGCTGATGGGGGGTGTATCCGGAATGGTAGAGAGGAAACTACCTAGCTGAGATTTGAACTGATAAAGAGTTGGGGCCTCCTTTACAGATCGAGGCAAAGTGTTCCACAACCTTGCCCCCAGTACCGCAAATGATTGTTCATATAGCGACAGGTTAGATCGTTGAGCCTCGTACGAGTATCGAGGGACGACAGCTCTAGGGCCAGAGCGGTGACTGTCGACGAAACACATGTCAGTACTGTTGGGTATCTCATTGTTGTACACTTTCCACACAAGAATCATAGTGTACCTCTCTCGTCGGCGCTGAAGCGACAAAAGTCCCAGGGTTTGAAGACGTTGCCAGTAGTTCAGCCCCTTGAGACCAACGATCTTACGGGTGTACGATCGTTGAATATCCTCAACACGACTGATATCCCCATTTTTGGAAGGTGACCACAGTGTGCAACAGTAGTCAAGATGGGGACGCACCAGTGACTTGTAAAGAGTCATCATGGTGCGGCGAGTTCTGGATCTAAATGCACTTAACGTCCATCCAGCAACCCGACTAGCCGTGGTAACAACTCGAGATATTTGGGCCGACCATTGACCATCACTCGAGAGTAGAACACCTAAGTCTCGGACAGTGTCTGTTGGATCGATGAACCTCCCATCAGAGAGTTGATAGGAATAGTTCTCAGCACTGAACGGTACTTCTCTAAGCGAACTGGTGTGATTCAGGGTGAAATTCATGACCTCGAACTTTGACTGGTGCAAGGACATATTGTTAGCGTCAGCCCAGGTTATCACACTGTTCAGATCCTCCTGTAGGTTCAATTTGTCAACCATAGTACGGATAGCAGAGAAGATTTTAGTGTCATCAGCGAACGACAAAGAAGAACCGTGTTTGATTACGGATTCCAGGTCAATTACATAAATCAGAAATAAAAGTGGACCGAGAACAGTCCCTTGTGGGACCCCACTTCTGACTTCTGCAAAAGAAGACGCTACGCCGTCGACTAAGACCGTTTGTTTCCGGTCTAGTAGGAAGCTGCGGATCCATTCAAGGAGTTTGCCCTTAACTCTATATCTCTGCAGCTTTTCGAGAAGTATACCGATGTCAACTTTATCAAAAGCCTTCTCGAAGTCTAAGTAGATTACATCCACTTCAAGAAGGTTGTTGAGATTGTTCAGAATATTGTCAATGTGACGAGTGAGTTGGGATAAGCAGCTCCTCTTGCTTCTAAATCCATGCTGAGACTCGTTAAACAAGTTCTCTGATTCAAAGTATGACACCATTTGAGATCTTACAACCCGTTCAAATGTCTTGGCAATGTGGCTGGTGAGGGAGATCGGGCGGTAATTTTCAGCTTTCATTTTAGGACCCTTTTTGTAGAGGGGTGCAATGTACTGAAGTTTCAGACAGGGTGGTACAATACCAGAATCAAACGATTTGGCCCATAAGATGGATAGGGGGTAGGACAGCGATGATCGGCAGTCACGTAAAATTCTGGCAGGTACATCTCCTGGAGGGCCGGCTGAATAGGGATTGAGGTCATGTAGTGCCTTTTCAATATCAGCGGTGGAGAAAACGATGTCTGAAAGGCTGCATGTAGAAGGAGTAATGTTGTCTGCAGCTGCTGAAGGGGAGTTTGAAGGAGTGCTGAAAACAGAGGTAAATTGTGATTGAAATAGTTCTGCCTTCATCTCGGGAACGTCCGTAAGTGACCCATCACTTTTCTGTAAAGGAGGTATACGTGACCGGGTCTTCCTCTTTCGGTTGGCGTATGACCAGAAGAATTTTGGGTTAGCTTTGAGTTTTATCAACGCCTCGTTTTCATCAGAATCAAGTCGCTGAGAAATGTGACACAAGATGGCCCAAGTAATTCTGGAAACACCAACCTCTAGCTGTGGCAAAAGGTGAGGTTTATTCTGCCGGGCAAGAGTAATCCGTTTATTCAAACTCCGCTGTTTCACTTTCAATTTCCTGAGAATAGGGTCCCTTCTTTTTTTACGGGCCTTCTTCTTACGAGAGTGGTGAGATAAGACCTGTAGAACAGTCAGGGTGAAAAGTTGAACGAAATCAGAACCATCACCGTCATCGCAGATGTCGGCGAGTGCTAGCCAGTCGATCTGGTCCAACTCCCTACACATTTCAGGGAAGTTAGCCTCGTGAAAGTTGTAAATATCAAAGTCCGTGAATCGATGGTCTGATTGACGAGTGGGTAAGATACCAAACCCAAGTGTAGAGCTGATCATATTATGGTCAGAAATACACGACTCCGATACCTCAGTTTTGAAGACATAGTCTGGCCGATTGGTGAGAACGAGGTCTAGAATATTCAAGCCCCGTGTTGGAGAGTCAACAAGCTGAGTGAGAAAATATGAGTTCACAAATTTTAGTAGCATCTGTGAGCTAGGTCCTCCAGTGAGTGTCCCCCAGTCTATGTCTGGCATATTGAAGTCGCCCATGACATAGATGTCAGGACAACCCTTGTCGAGTTCGCACTGATCAATGAAACGGGATAGATCATCAAAAAGATCATTCGCAGGGGAAGATGGCGCCCTGTACACAACACAGAAAACCGAGTGGGTCTCCTTGATGTATACAGCAGCTGCACTATTGGACGTGTCTGAGAATCTGAACTCAGAGGAAGGGGTCAGTTGATTGTTAATGTAGAGTGCACAACCACCACCTCTTCTACCCGCTCTGTCACAACGAGTTAGGTGAAAGCCTTCAATCTCCAATTGGGCATCAGAGAAATCATCATGCCACCAGGTCTCCGTAATACCGGTGCAAAGGATGGGTATTGACGGATTCTCCAGTGAGTCCTTGATAAAAGAAAACTTCCACCGACAGTCACTAGCTGCGGAAGGCGTTAAACTGCGGGCGTTGATGAGGAGTAATTCCGAAACCGTTCCAGAACCCCTTGGTAGTTGGTCGGGGTGTTCAGGCCTGGTTGTGTGAGTGTCAGATGTTTGGGCCGGGGTGTGTGTTCCCTCGTCATCTCTTCCCTGAAGGACTGTAGAGATGAGTTCAGTGACGTCTTTACTTCTCGAAGAATCTCGTCCCTCACTGAGGCCATCAATGCCATGAGAAAATCCTCTTGTGAACGGATGTCATTGGTCGCGGCACGGGGATCGGTCTCAGTTTTGTTAATCTTCTTCTTCTTCTTCTTCTTTGGGTTTGGAGGAGCTGAGCGAGGGGTCTCTTTCTGCTCCACTTTCTGAGGGACACCACTGGTTTTGTTACCAGCAGTCTTCAATGAATTACCCTTGGTAGGGGCTACTTCACTTCTCCGAGTGTTCTTTAAATGTGTGTCTTTACATTCTTTGTCGGTACAGACTCGGGAGATCTCAGACTTATGGCAGAGAGGTGGGTGAAAATCCTGGCACTGGTCACCATAGTTACACCCAGAACGAGTTGCCGTTCCGAACTGACAATAACGGAGGCATCTCTGGGGATGTTCCTTGCTGCAAGGCTTACCACTAATCAACTTGTCACCATTTGGGCCATGAGGACAGTCTCTCAGTAGATAACGTTCACAAACATTGCTGAATTTAGGAACACCTTGGGGTTTCACCTCTCCATCAGAAGATATGTCTCCAAGATCCACATCTTTTAGAACTGTCACTCCACCAACAGGAGTTACCAGATCATCAGGATCTTTCTTGACAGGAGCTTGTTTCTTCTTCCTCTTCTTCTTACCGCTACGGCCTGCCTTTGGACTGATTTTGACTAGGTATTTTTCTGGTAAAAAATCACAAGATTTCCGCATTTCCAACGCCAGTGTTATCGCCCCAGCTAATTCCGGTGAGGTTGAGTCACCAAACACGTCACAGCAGTAGTGCAGAGAAGATACAAACTGGACACACGAAATAATTCTCGGTTCCTTATCAAGTACTTTAACAGCATCCAAGAACGAGGTACATTGTCCAAGAGCTGGTATTTCAATTGGGTAGACGATCTGAGTCTGTAGCTTTGAGTTACTACTGGGGCTATCTTGTCGGCTAGTAGCACAGAGAGAGACAGGAACCCTTGAAAAAATCTTATATAGACACATCAGGTCGTCTTTAGAAAGACAGAGCTCCACAGTTTCCAGTAGTCGCTCATAAAGATCTTTGTCCGCTTGAAGACACACTGTCAGAGAGGGGAGAGTTAGGAACCTCTTTTCAACGTCAGTGAGTTTCACAGGATGGGGTTTACCCTCAAAATTCTCTATTAGCCACTCGTAGAGAACTGGCACTTCCCTACTACTAGCCAGGGATAAACACAGGTCTGTGTTCACGTACTCCTGTTGATTAGGATCACGGGAGATGAAATCTTTAACCTGTGCCAATCGAAGAGAAGAGATGTCCCCTAGTTTGGTATTCAGAGCATCTTGAAGGTCTCTGTTATTCCTCTCCTTGAGGATGTAGGCTGCTTCTTCGAATAGGAACAACGCCAGCTCCAGAGATCCTGAAGTCAGTCCGGAGCAGAGGTCGGTATAGAACTTCATACACTCTCCAACCATCCATTCGACTTTGAACACTGCACTCAGCTTGTTTACCTCTCTAAAGTTTTCTCTGGTCAGAACTGCAGTCCCAGTGTAACAGCAATCCACGAAACTTGCAACTGAGGAGTGGGAAAACTCCTCCACGTCGAGTTCTTTCATCTGTTGCTTTCCCACTAAGTCACAAATCACTAAACTGTTCATGGCCAATGGGAATGAACTTGTCCTGACAACCTCACCTCCACTGCACATCAGTTGCAGATCGTTTAGACCATTCAACTCCAGGTAGTGTCGACCAAAGTTCATAGGCATCGTGCAGGTGTAAGGCCATTGGATTTCTGTAGAATAAATTTGGGGTTTATTATTTTTTACAGCGAACTGAGATGGAATCACAGCCACTAGCCAGCATACGGCTTTCAAACGTTCAGGGACGCGACGTCCACTTTTTGAAAAAAAAACTCTTTCGCAGCCGATTTTTTTAAATTTTCATTTTTGACATCTCAAAACTGGCCAGCGTTAAAATCTGGGTGTTTGGTGAGTGCTGACAAACGGTTTTTTAGGGTTAGGGCTAAAGTAGGGTTAGGGCTGGGGTTTGGGTTGGGGTTAGGCCTTGACATTTCCTACCAGATAAACTTTGAATTAGCCAAAACGGTTGATGCACCCAGATCGTAACGGCGCCCCTCAAAACTCGCATCGCGACGGTCGCGGTGCACCTTTAGTGCTGCGCGCTTCACGGCGACGTACTCTCCCGAATTGTGCTGCGACTCCGGTTACCCCACGGTCATCATAAACACGGAAACTTAAACGTCAGTTTAACAAATTATAATGAATTAGCAATTCTGAAGCGTGATAATAAACCAAGTTTGACACAACTGTCTCTGTCCATTTATCGCTGTCCCTGGAGATGCCAGCTCCCGTTTCCAGAATTGAGACAAGGAGCACCGCGCGCCTTGAAACTGCTGACACATCAGGTGTATAGGACGGCGCGTTCCAGTCAGTCGATTCTGGTACTGTCACTCTCTCTCTGGCGCGGCCTCCCCGGAGTTAGTATGAACAATTGGCGGGCTCAGTGTTGTTCATATGTCAGGCCGTACTCGATACGTCAAGAGAAGTGGTAACTCCTGAAAGAAGAGGGGTGTTAATATTGTCACTTAACATGCACCGCTATTTAGCAGGCACATATCAAATCAATCGGCCCTGCAGAAATAAATATACCCAATTTTGGGACGACATTTCTCCAAGCTAGTTGATATATGGGGGTGCTGTTATGTTCTACCTCTCATTGACGGAGAGAGAGGGTCAAGCGATATAAGGCAAGGAGGTGATATCAATATAATCTACCTTTGTTCTCCATCGAGTCATTTTAACAAATTCCAGAGTGTGATCTTTACCCAATATCTCATCATTACAAAGAATATCAAGCTGAAATATTAACTTAATTAGTAACTTTATTAATAGCTTATTTAATAATTCAGAATTGTCAACAATTTCACTATACTTATTGGTGGCAACGCGGCGGGGGAGAGACGATAAAAACAGCATGTAAAATATCCTACCTCAATTGTTTCCCCTACATTCAGTTTGGCCTGAACAAACTTCTTAATAACTCGAATGGGACAGCGAGCGGGACACCCCAGAATCGGTTTATCCAGTTCCTTCAACTCGAAATCTGCCGCCGGGTTCGACTGGGAGAGTGGGAGTTGTGATGGTAGTGTGGGAATTGGGGTTAGGGAAAGGAATGAAACAGAAGCCAGCTACCGCGATCAGAAATGATTGAATCATTATGATTCACCAGGAGTATAGCGTTGAACATGCTCACTCACCTCTTTTCCATTGGTTGGCACAGTTTTGGATGTGTGGATGTCCACTTGTACTGGGACAATGTAATCGCTGTAGTTGTGGGAGGGTGGCAGGGGAGACCTGACGAGGAGGGTAATTAATTTAATATGGTAGTAATTTAATAGGGAAATTATATGTGTGTGACAGAGAGAGGGGTGTAAGAATATTTTGGTGATGTTTGCCCCACCACTTTTATCTCAAAATTACCCATGAATGTGACTTGAAGTTAGCCCAGATTACAGCTAGCGCAACCAAATCCCAAATAACTTTTTGGGTATTGGACCCCGGTCTTCCCAATCCCTTACATTCACACAAAAAATTATTCCTACACCCCTGGGCAGAAAGAGTTTAATAGCGTGTGTATCAGCGGGAAAATGTAGAAAATTGTGAAGCCTTGATTTAAACAAGAGTAAAGATATGTTGACGTGTCTGATTTATTCGACCTGCAGTTACAATGCATAGAGCTCGTTACAATATTGAAATAAGAAACGGATGGCAGCTTCAATTGTGATATATAATGGGTAGAGGCAGAGAAAGAGCGAGAGAACTGGTCGAGTTTTAAACCCTCCTTCCGCAACACACGAGAGAGTTCGATATTTAGCTACAGGATGTTTAGACGGTAAACTGTAAAAGTTAAACCCCTTTAGACAGCACACATTAATAATTCATAGTGCACTCAGGAATTGGGCTAATGTCCACTGACTGATGTAGCGCTGACTTACTAACAAATCTCATACTGAATTCATTTTCGGCATTGGACTACTTCTCAAAAGGCTAAGGTGCAAAAATATGCAGCATAAAGGAGAGGGAGAGAGTGTTCGAGGGGAAGATAGAGAGAGAGAGTGAGAGAGAGAGAAAGAGAAAGAGAGAGAGAGAGAGAGAGAGAGAGAGAGAGAGAGAGAGAGAGAGAGAGAGAGAGAGAGAGAGAGAGAGAGAGAGAGAGGGAGAGAGTGTTCGAGGGGAAGATAGAGAGAGAGAGTGAGAGAGAGAGAGAGAGAGAGAGAGAGAGAGAGAGAGAGAGAGAGAGAGAGAGAGAGAGAGAGAGAGAGAGAGAGAGAGAGAGAGAGAGAGAGAGAGAGAGAGAGAGAGAGAGAGAGAGAGAGAGAGAGAATGAGGAAGCTTGAAACATTAGAGATGCATCTAAATATGCTGTGGGAGATAAGTTGAGAATATTCCAAGAGGGAGAAATGAGTGAGAGATAGAGAGTCAAATAAAAAGACATAGATCTGTTGAAGTGAGCATTAAATTAACTTTTGTTCCAACTAGATATAAGACCTCCCGCATCATTATATGAGTACTAAAATAGTGAATCATAGTGAGCTGCATGTTACCAAGTTTCATGACGTCATCACATTATATGACGTCATCACATTATGACGTCATCACACCTACCTGACAGGTCGGGGTCCACCATTGTTCTCCCCATTACACTGATCTCCAGCAGGAGGATCCTCTTCCACAGCTACCTCATCCTCCACCTCCTCCTCTTCTTCCTCCTCCTCCTGTTGCTCGCCCTCAGCCTCTCTCCTCTCCTTTTCTACCCGGGCCTGGAGACCTGGAACTACCTGGGAAGTGAAGGGGGTGTCAGGGACTTGTAGAAAACCTGGAAGGGTGTCAGGTGGGAGGGGATTGTAGACTAGCTGGGGGATGGGTGTGAGGGACTTGTGCCGGCGATATTCCTTTGCTTGCCGTTCACTCGGAAGAAGACGAAAACAATGGGTGAGTTGTGATGGTACTGGTACAGAGTAATTAGTGCGTGTGTGGTGTGACTTTCAAAGGAAGATGCCGAACTAGCATATTATATTGGAGCCATTTAGGATTTCGTAATGGGTCGTGTCACTAAACAACTTTACATAAATACCCTGAATAGCACCCATATATGTGTGCATATAATACAGGGAGAACTAAGCCACTCAAAGAAAGATTAGTAAGGGGGGGAGAGGCCAGGGAAAGACGAAGAGAGAAGGATGGGGAGAAATAATATAGCCAGAGAGTGAGAGAGAGAGAGAGAGAAAGAGAGAAAGAGAGAGAGAGAGAGTGAGAGAGAGAGAGAGAGAGAGAGAGAGAGAGAGAGAGAGAGAGAGAGAGAAAGATAGAGCACCCTACTTCCTGTTCAATACACAGCAGCATTATTGTACAAGCCAAAATGGTGACACAGAGGGACGAGAGCATGGTCAAATATGGAAAAATGTACATTCTCCATCTGGTAATAATACCAGGCATTCACGAACATTCCAGACAATACAATCATGTTGCAGGGAAGCATACTTTTGCTACACCTATCTCTCTCTTTCTCTAAGCTCTCAATCTATCTTCTTCTCTCTCTTGCTCTCTTCATCTATCTCACACTTTCACTACCTATCTCTATTACCCCCTTGGTCAGCCTCTCTCTCTCCTCCCTGTCTCCACACATCTCTCTCTGGATCTAACCTTGTAAACGATAGACTGGAGTGTCCGATCGAATCGGATATGTTCCCTCGGGTGAGAATGGTGAATCACTTCGTTACACTTCGGACACGTGTTGTGCTCATCAAGATGGTTCACTATACATGTCTTGCAAACTGAGGATAGATTGGTCACTATAATATATGTCTTGCAAACTGGGTGGGGAGGGGAAGAGTAACGGTAACAATACACACAAACACACTTTGACCCCATAACCACAGTAACAATATTGTTATTATATCGCTTATTTTACAATAGTTAGCTATAGAATTATATTCTTGTCATGAGATATTAGGACTCTCTACGAGACAGAAAAGCTACTCACATGTACAGAGGCACTCTATCACAGTAGTGGCATCGATAAGATACCCAAAGCAAAGACTACATGTGATGTTTTCATTGAGATCCTTTAACGAAGGTTTCTTCTCCGGCATCCTAAACAGTTGGATAAATGTATAATGGTGATTGGAGGTATTGGTACTGGAAGAGGGGGTTAAATGTTTACAATAAGAATTTAATCGTTTGCAGTGCAGGGGCGTCGCACGGCATTCAAGTTTCAACCGCGTCCGCCCATGTGGGTCCAGGGTCGGATGCGGAGCCCCGGGAGCTGGAGGGGCCGGGGGTAGGGGGCAGAGCCGTGAGCCCCCGTGAACAGGGCCCAAGGGCTGCACTTAACCATGCCGGTAACACTTTCAGATTTCGGGTACTAAACTCAGAACTAAGAACTATAGCCCTGATGAGAAACTTTAAATTTGGATGTTAGGAAGATCACCTCGAGTTCTCCCAACTAAATTTAAGACTCTATCTCATCAGGGGGTGGAGCTATGAGTTTAAAACTCAGTTATGACCGTGGGAAATTTCTCAAAATTCAAGTGAGGGCTATTTTGATGGGGGTTCCCTATAAATCTCGGGCACCATAGCCAATCTGTGGAGGAGCTGATGCCCACCACGTGCTAACTCCTTCATCTCAGCTCAGGAGATTCCGAGAGCGACTTTTTGAAGGATCTTGTCACCAAAAATTAAGAAAACGTCATCAAAAATGAAAGTTTCCAAAAAAGCGTTTTCACATCTAGTGGAAGCTCTTACGGTAATTCCCACGCCCCACGAAAAACTTTCCCACGGGGCGTGGGAATTACCGTAAGAGCTTCCACTAATCATGATTTTTCGTTCTCAATATATTTCTGCGCGGCTCAATAGATAAAGTTTATTTGCGCGTCACTTTGGCGAAGTGTTGACAAAAGTACTCTTTATAGCAGAACTTGCTGGCGCGCTCCATTGAGTATCTTAACAGGGCTTGGAACACTGTGACACAATGTTGCCCCACACCGAGACTTGGCAATAAGTGCGGGAAATGGAAAACAAAAAACACGGTGTCTTTAGCTGTGGATAAGAATTAAGAAAACAGTCCGCTTGTGAAAACATATAATCTAAAATAAAATTAGAGAGAACAAATCGCTCTAAACAAGTCTGTCTCGCTCTGTGTTCAAGCGCCAAATTTGAGTGCTCTCAGTTTCTTTTTCTCTGCGGCTGTCATGCCAGCTGGACTGAGGCTGACCTTAGTGTTCCCACTCTCAACTTTATCCTTCAATGTAGTTGAAATGTCCACGAGTTTTGCCGTTTTGGCTGGTTTACCTGCATCATCAGCTGAATCCAAACTAAATCGAGCAGACCTCTTTTTCAATTTCTCGTCATCCACAGAGGGAGCTGTAACTGGTGTTTTAGCTGTACCGTTATTAGCTGCTGGTTTTGTAGCTTCAGTATTAGTTGTACCAAATCGAGCCGCTCGTGCAGCCTTTTTATCTGCTGCAGCCGGTACAGTTTCAGACTTGTCGATATTAGCAGTTTTATTCTCGTCTCCCTCTGCAAATTTTACCGCTCGAGCTTTCTTCTTCTCCTCTATACTCTTCTCTGTGTCAACACCAAATTTAACCGCCCTTTTCTCTTTCTTATCTTCATCAGTCAGCAGGCCGAACTTCTCCTTTCTCTGTTCTTTTCGTTCCTCATCAGTTACACTGTCATCAGTGGGTGCGGTGGGAGCCACTGTGGGGGCCTCAGAGGGGGCTGTGGTGTCAGAGGGGGCCGTGGTGGCTGATAGGAGCTCACTTTCTTCAGCTATATCAACCTGCAATGAGGGGGAGGGTGAACAATGGGAGCAAATGATATGAGTATTGAATCAGTAAATGAACGGTGTGTTTACTGTATTGAATACTGTATTGAACACTGTATTGAATATTGTATTGAAACTTACCGCAGGTTTCGCCTCTACCTCCCCTTCTCCCTCCCCCGCTACTGGTTCCTCCTTCTCTATGTTTTTATCCTCCTCGGCAAAGTGCTCCTGGATACGTTCAATCAACAGAGGTTTCGTTCCTGGAAAGAGAGAGTTATATTAACAGTAGTGCTGAGAAACTGCAATACTAAGTAGTACTGCGAGTGGGGGATTCAAGGAAGGGGTGAAATCGTGAAGTTTTCCTGGTCCCGGTCTAGGACTAAGTAACAGCAAGACTGTACCAGTGCAGATACATGCAGACATATAGGCAATTGAATGGTGTGTTAGGACACTACAAAGTAACACCAAGACTCTGCTGTACAGACAAACACATGAGTGGGGGGAGGTTGGGTGTTACTGACTAGCACATGCTGCTGATCTCACACTATCACGTACAACAATAAACAATTTGCTTACCAGATATAGGGAGATCCAGCGCCTTTAGGATATCTTTTAGTTCTGATACCTTCATCTTTGACAGGTTATCAAGATCAACTGTCAGCTCTTCTTCCTCCTCTTCACCTGGCTGAGAGATTAGAGAGGGTCAGGGGTGGCGTGAAGATGGGACATTGGAGAGGGTCAGGGGCGGCGGAACCGGGTTATACTCTTATGGACAATAGAGTTGAGGCTCTGCGAGAGAGATAATTAAACGCTACCATATATGCATACCATTTCTGATTCTATCTTCTCAGCCTCTGGTTCTTCTTCAGCTGGTGCAGCGGGGGTCATTTCCACGGGCGTTTCTTCGGTTTCTGACATGTTTCTGGGGAGGGCACTGCAAAACAGATGTCTAATTGAGAAAATGATATTTGAAATGGAGCATTTTTTAAATTGTGTGCACTCCCCTCGGAAGTTGGGTCAGGGGAGAGAAAGGTAATCATTCTGATTAAGTCGCAGACAAACAAAATGGTTTAAGGGTACACCTCGGCAAAATTTTTGTCGAGTGCCCGCTTAGCTCTCCATATGGGGTTGTAGGGCATACCAAGCCGACCTCAAATATGCAATTTTAGCCCTTAACTCGAATTCATATTTTTGCTACAGCCCCTCAAAGTTTGACCCTAAAAACCGGTTTTTAAGGTCCCTAAATTTTATTTTTAGGGCTAGAAAGCTGAAAATTTAGGGATTCATAGAGGATACCAAGGTGTATAGCTCAAACAGAAATTTTTTGAAATGGAGCTCAATTTTTTGTCTGAGACTATTTTACTTTTTTTGACTTTGAGGCCATATTTGGACATGTTCCTATGGACCGTTAAGGCTAAAAATTGGATATTTGGTGCTCCTAACAATTGTCAAAGTAGCCACAAATTTTCAGGAGGTCCGAATTTGAAATGTGGCCTACAGGTTTCTTTTTGTAAAGCACATATTTTAGGAAAACTTAAAATGGCTATATCTCAAAAACGGTAGGTCCTAGCGATCTAATTTCGTGCTAAATCGATTCAGCGGGTCCGATTTTGGGGGGGTCGTCTCTTAGACATTTTGCTCTAAGTCTAACCGTTTTTTCAGAAATCGTATTTTAAGGTTTGTACATGTTTAGCAGAAATAGGTAAGATTAGCTCTAGCTAGAAGCATTTCTGCTAAACATGTACAAACCTTAAAATACGATTTCTGAAAAAACGGTTAGACTTAGAGCAAAATGTCTAAGAGACGACCCCCCCAAAATCGGACCCACTGAATCGATTTAGCACGAAATTAGATCGCTAGGACCTACCGTTTTTGAGATATAGCCATTTTAAGTTTTCCTAAAATATGTGCTTTACAAAAAGAAACCTGTAGGCCACATTTCAAATTCGGACCTCCTGAAAATTTGTGGCTACTTTGACAATTGTTAGGAGCACCAAATATCCAATTTTTAGCCTTAACGGTCCATAGGAACATGTCCAAATATGGCCTCAAAGTCAAAAAAAGTAAAATAGTCTCAGACAAAAATTGAGCTCCATTTCAAAAAATTTCTGTTTGAGCTATACACCTTGGTATCCTCTATGAATCCCTAAATTTTCAGCTTTCTAGCCCTAAAAATAAAATTTAGGGACCTTAAAAACCGGTTTTTAGGGTCAAACTTTGAGGGGCTGTAGCAAAAATATGAATTCGAGTTAAGGGCTAAAATTGCATATTTGAGGTCGGCTTGGTATGCCCTACAACCCCATATGGAGAGCTAAGCGGGCACTCGACAAAAATTTTGCCGAGGTGTACCCTTAAAAGACTGAAGAATCTACCGAATATAGTATTATGGTCACAAAACTGTAATAAATTATATTAAAAACCCGTCAATCTCACGAAGCAGCAACTTTTGCTTCAGCTTTCGCAGTTTCATCTTCAATCCGTTTCCTTTTTCTCTCAAAGTATGCCTGAAATCCTTTCACTCCTGCCGGTTTCTTCCTTTCTGGTTGTTTACTGACCACCATCTCTGACCATTTGACATCCTCCACCCCCTCTTCCACCTTTAGAGCCTCTCCCAATACACCCTCACTACTGATAGAGTACAATAGAACACCAGATTGAGTCAACACGGCCACAGTGCTACCAGATACAGCAGTTGATACAATACCACCAGGGATAGTTACCATGGAAACCTGGTTATTTGGATTGTCTGCGGAGTGAATTGAAAGGGTGTCTGCGGTGCTGAGGAGAAGAGAGGAGGAAGGGAGGTAGGATATGGAGGTGTAGGGGACGGGGGAGGTGTGGGTTGAAGTACAGGTGTCAGATGTTAGATCCCATAACTTTAACGTACAATCACCTGTAGAAAGGGTAGGGGTCCGTCAGGTTTATCTAGGGTATAAAAACTGTCAGATCCAGGCTAGGCCAAAAGAAACACCATGTATCTCTCAACTTTGAAAAACAAAAACGAATTCGATATGACCAGGGTCCAGGGGTATCTTGTTTTACATAACCAAAGAAAAAAAAACATCGCTAAATTTGAGAACCAAAGAAATATAACATCACTTACCCCCAATTGAGGCGAGAGTGGTATCGGATGTTTGCACGACGCCATGTACAAACTCAGTGTGACCCATTAGGTATGATTGTACATTGTAACAGTTAGGGTAGTGTGACACTCTTATCTTCTCATCCCTGGGGAGTGGGGGGACATGGGGTCAATCTGGGCCGGATTGGGGTGGGGGCGAGGAGACGGCCAACAATCAACATCCCTGGATGGAGGGGGCTGGGGGATCAACAATCAACATCAGTGGGGAAAACTCACTACTCAGGTGAGGTTCAACATCAATATTTAGTGAGGGGGTGAAGGGGTCAATATCAGTAGAGATATAATCATCAGTGATCTAACACATGGGTTTCCTTATTACTGATCATTCACACACAAGGAAAGAAATTATGAGAGTTGTTGTTCATGTCCCCTTGAACAACAGCAATTTATAGTGGTAAAACCATCGCTCTCTCTATCTCACCTGTCACAAGTAACAAGATATTTCCCGTCTCTAGACATGAGACAGTCCATGACAACACTAACGTGCCCCAGTAGGTATTGTCTATCAGTCAATTGGAATGTGTAGGAGTACGCATCACCCGCCTTGTCACTCACAATAACTCGACCATCTGATGGGCTTACTTGGACAGCCGTGGGACGTTTTACTGCCTAGAAGATAGTTGTGTGTGAGCTGTCCCCACTCCCCGGACCCTTGCATTTAACTACGAGCCCCCGCCCTAAGACTTCAACCCCCCCCCCCCCGTCATATAGAAAAGACACTCTTTTAAACTCCCTTCCAACAAACAAGACACTACTCCATTAGTACCGCTCCAAATGATACCTACCACGGAAGAAGCGAGACGTTCCCCACTCCAAGACCATGTTTCCAACACTTTGTTATTGCTGCTGGTCACAACACCATCCCTGCCTGATGCTACACCGGATATAAAAGCAGCCCCCTCACACTCCTTACCCTCTACACTCTCTGGTACCTGTGTGTGGAGAAGATGTGATGTTACTTACAGAGTGGTTACTAAGTGGTTACCATGTGCTATTTAATGGTTACTTGGTTACAGGTTACTCCTTTTTCACCATGGTTACAATGGTTACCACTGTAGATGGTATCCCGTTATCAGCAACGTGTTTGTGTAGTTAGCTAACACATAACACACACACCTGCCCACAAGTAGCAAAACGTTTCAACTCTCCCCCAGACAGTTTGTAGAGTTCGGTTCCTATAGCAACCAGGAACGGAGGGTCTTCCCGACACGTAGTGTGCACAAGAGCCATGCTCTGGGATGGAGGATATATTACTGGGGCTACTATTGTGGGGTAGTTATTGTTGGGATGCGGGAGGTACCGCGCTGGGAGTGATGGAGGGTTGCTGGGAAGGCGGTATTGAAAGATAATGGTGTGTAACACAGAAACACTTCTAATTGTTAGAAAAACTAAAAGCATTACATAGTAATAATAACACAAGCTAATATCATGCTTATATACAGTGTATATAATATCTCACTAGAATAGAAATCTTAAACTGACTGATAATACATTTACTGATAATACATTTACAGAAACACAATATAAAAACTAAAATGGATATACATTTTTTTCGTGGGTATAATAATACCGATACATCTCCGAGAAAATTAGAGAAATATAATTTTCGTATCGTGGTTTGCTTTTTTATTTGCATTTTTCATTGTTCCACCTCTGTCATCCAACCGATACCCATCCTGACACATCACGAGATGGAAACACTGTTTGATATTGTTATTGACACAGCTCCACATTTACAGGTTGTCCCTTGCTCCACTCTGTCTCACCACTCACCAGTCACCACACCCCGGGGTTTGACCAAAACAAGGTCCAGTTCTCTCAGAGTTACCAGATTAACATCCTAACTACCACAACCACCGCACTCATCATCACACTGGTACTAACACTCCCGGCACCAGATACTGCCAGGAACCCGACACAGTGCCAACAGTTAAACCGACTATCCGGATCAAACTGCTTCTTCAGCTCCTCCAATCTCTCCCTGTTCTCTCCCCACAGTTGATTCTCCCAGTCAGGTTCATTGGCAGCGGCGTGGTTGAACCCTGCCCCTGAATCAGTGAACACATCACGGAGTTTCTGGGCGGTGTTCTCAGCAAAGGTTTCCATTTGGAGAACAGCCTTTCTCATAGCGGGGTGAACTGCTGTTTCGTTTTCTCCAACGGTCATCATGGCCCCACCCAGTATGTAGTTGAAGGTATAAAACCCGTTCACAGCGATCCATTTCAAAGTCTCCTTGGTGGTAGCAGCTTCGTTTTGAATGTAGTCGAGGGTGATGAGACGACTGGCAATATCGATATTCGCCTGACCAGTCTCATCCGTGGTCATGTCGTCTGGACCTCCCCGAGCCTCATAATACGATGCCCCACACCTCTTACTATAAACTGCCATGTTACCTAGGGCTAGTGCTCCTTTATAAAACTCATCATTGTTCAGTTCTTCCTCCGTACCCTGGTAGTAAAAAACTCCAGAACTCAGGGTCCAGTATCCTCCCCATTTGGTGTCCAAATTCTCAATAGAGTCAACCAGGTAATCAATCCACTTGTAAACAGTCGTCATATCGTAGTTAGTTGCCTCAGATAAATCAGTAACATACCATAATATCTCACAAAATGGAAGGGTCTCGTGGAGTTGATAATGCACGGCTGTGACGACCCCAAATGTGCCACCTCCACCCCCTCTCAGTGCCCAGAAGAGATCCTCATTCTCACACTCACTTGCCTCAACCTCACTCCCATTAGCGAGGACCACCGTGAAATCTAGGACCTGGTCCACGCCCATCCCGTACATCCGGGCGGAAGCGGACAATCCACCTCCCATTAACCATCCACCCGCTGCCCCGACGGTTAACCCACCACCCCCAACCACGTGGTACTCAGACCCAACCTCGTTATAAACCTCCTTCCAGTTCTGGCCTCCCCCAACTTTAATAGCGGCATTGTAGGTTGTACCACACTTTGTATAGTTCCCTATCACTCCCTCATCGCTATACTTTACAAAGGACCTCATCCAGATAAGGAGTGCCCCAGCACCCATACTGGCCCCTGCGTAGTTGTGTCCGGAACTCTTCACCACCACTTGGATGTCGTGCTCATTGGCAAACTTGATCGCTTCAACTATATCATTTGTAGTTTTAGCTTCAACCGAATATGCAGGGATGTTCCAGCTGGCCTTATCACTGCACTTGTCTTTAGCGCAGTCACTATACTGCATGCATCTTCCCTCTCCCTCATCTTGCAGGGTATACGCAGCAAAGGCTCCCGTAGCGGAACAACTAGAACTGTAACTATCCGGATCACCAATATAGTGAAGGAGATCAGTGCTAGAGAGTTTAGTTTTTAATTCATCCCATTCTGCAGAGGTGGGCCAGCATGTTGAGTTGCTCGGCATACAGTAGTCGAATTTATCTCTGGCCTGGACCAGGGATAGAAGAAGAGACAGCCATAATAATAATAACATTACTAAAGAAGAATAGTTTGGGTTAAATATGTACACTCTGCAGATGTATAATTAGAAGAGAGTTATTTGAAAGAATGATGAATTTATCAAAATATAGATTTTAAACTAAAACAGCTTTAGAAAAATAAAACATGCACAAAAGTTTGTTTTTGTAATCTGGATGTGTCGTCTGAAAAATAAACAGTTCAAAAGTAGTCTCGCCAGGAGTAAAATAATGGTGTGTTCAGTAGACCTGTTGGCGTCTCGAGTGTGCTCCAATACACGCAAAAACACCCAACACTCCTGACAGAAAGAGGAAACTCGTAAAATGGAATACCACTTATAACAGCACATTGAATCAAGTAATTATCACGACGATAACAAACAAAAACATACCAAGGGTCATCCCGATTATGAGAGCAAAACCATCTCCAGAATCGAACGCAGCAACGGGCTTTACACACGCAATTAGGATGATTACCAACACCGCCAACAGAGATTTCATTGTGCTAATAATCGATGGGTATTCAAATCAAAACAAAAAGTTTTGAAATTTGATTAGTTCAACAAAAATCAACTTTTAATCTAAATATGTTAAAATGTGACAAAATTCTGGTTTTTCTATTATATCGAGCTTATTGTAAAGTCCGTTTCAAGCGACTTGACCCGTAATTCTTGGAATTTGGCGCATTGCGCGTGTATTTACAAAGGGGAAATCCTGAATTTCCAGGAATCTCAGGTCAAGTCGTTTGAAACGCACTTTAAAGTCGGATTTTTTGAAACTGTCACCCCCAAATGACCGCGCATGTGAAATTTATCAATTTTGACGCGCACACCACACGTTAACATGTGATGTGACGCGCAAAAACATTCCGCGCACGAGAAGGGGGGTGACAGTTTCAAAAAATTCGACTTTATGTATTGGCTCAGATCATTAATTGAATCAAATAAAAACAGAGGCCACGACACGAAGTTCTCTAGAGGGCGGTGCGAAGCGGCAGGGGGTTTTGGGCCGCAGGTCGATTTCCACGCATTTTAGGCATTTAGAAGTCCGACTTGAGAGTAAAACTGTTGGTCAGCACCCCCTCCCGGCTCCCCTTCCTCGATGCCTGCGGCCAAGAAAGACGTTTGGAAAGTTTATAGTAGGGTTTCTTAATTTCGCGCGCAGTAGTGAAATTCGTAAATGGATTTGCGCGTGCAAGTGCGCGGCTCTTTCTGAGCGAGAAGTTCGTCCAAAGCCGAGCCGAACCAGAAATGTTTCATTTCCACTTTGGTGGATTTTGATATGTTTGATCCGGACGCTCTTGGCAATTTCTTTCTGATTTCTATCAACTTCTTTACTTTCTGTTTTATTTGTGCCATATTTGATTGCAATCTTATTAATTTTCTCGCTTCTCACAATTTGCTGCTTTTAAATCACTTCTTCCTCCTACTAAAGTACCCAGCAAACACAGTTGGCGTAGATTGCTGGCCAGCGCTAAATTTCAGACGGCCATAGATCCACCCCCTGATGATATAGAGACTCGAAATTTGTTTTGTAAGGAGATCACGTCGAGTTCTTCTTACACAACAAATTTCAAGTCTCTATCTACGCTGGCCAGCAATCTACGCCAACTGTGTTTGCTGGGTACTTTAGACAACTTCCCACCTTGGAGCCCCCTTCTGTACTTCCTCTAGAGTTTGGACTTAGGCCTCTCCTGGGCACCTCTTTGCACCCTCCCTTGTACCTGTTTGTACATCCTCCTTCCTGAGTCTTTGGTGTATCCTTTTGCCATCTGTGGTACCTGCTTCTACATTCTCCCTCGCTCCTGGGTAGTGGCCAGTGGGTATATCTTTCTGCTCTCTTCCTTAGCCCGGTTAACCTCTTCCTGCACTCTCCCCTTTCCGAGTACCACCTTCCCTCCGTACCCTAGGTACTTCCTTCTGCACCCCAGCCCGGCCCTGGGTCTTTCCTTCTGCATTCTCTCTTGGCCCACCTTTCATGCACACCCAGCACCCTTCCTCTTTATGGTACCTGCTTCTTCATCCCCCTCCTGGGTATCTCCTTCAGCCTTCTGTACCCTTACTCCTTCATACCTGCTTCTACATCCTCCCCCTTTTGGGTAACTTCTTTTGCATCCCCCTTTTTGGTACCTGCTTCTACATCGTCTCTCCTCGGTACCTACATTTTAACCCTCCTTCCTTGTTACTATACCTATCCCCTCTATTTATAATTATCCTTTAATCCCTAAATTTCTTATTTATAACTGGATGTATTTAATAGTTTAATGCTGCAAACGGAAAACTTAAAAGTAGGAATTAAATGTGATGTGTACGGATGTCGGATGTGTAATGTCTATAAAGAGGAAAAGTCTTCTTCTTTTCTCTCGGGGAATCATTACAAAAGAGGTACTGTTACTACTAATTACTAAATTCTGTACCAGCTGATGTTGCACGATCGATAAACCGACTATTATAATACATGTTCACCATTTTTGTAGCTAGGTACATCATCATGTCTATAAACCATCTTTGCCCCATCCAGGTACCAACTGATATGATAAACATGGGAATCTAGCTTTCACCGCAGTAACGATTAGACGTTGGCCAACTAGTATGTGGCTGGGATATTTTCCGAAAAGAGAACTGGACTGGACGTGTGAACTACACTCATCTTCATAACCAAGAAGGTTAGTTGTCAAATCGTCCCTTCCCAAATCCCTCCCGAGTTCCATTCTCTTCCCAGTTATTTATTCTATTCTCCTCCCAGTTATTTATTAAATTTCTATTTAGTATTTATCTTAATTACATGCTATTCAACATGGAGGTTTAATGATTTTGATAGAGGAATCTGTCTCCCTCTGTCGTTCGCTTTCAGATGTCTTCTCTCTATCTCTTGCTCTATCTCTAGCTCTATTTCGGAGAGCGAACTGTATTGACATGTTTCTGGCCCACCCTGTATCTCCATCTTGTTATGTTCTAACCCTCCTAGGAAAGAGGTTCGAGCAAGGCCATCTCCATCGCTATCTTTCTATCTCTATCTCTCCATCCCTTTGATCTATTTCTCCATACCGGGTATGGTGTAGACTGTAGGTCATGGGTATGGCATACCCATGACCTACACTATAGTCTGTCTTAGAGTGTTTCTCTAGCTCTATATATATCCCAAGTTTGACATGTATTAGAGGGAAATGATGTACATACATTTATTGTGTGAACCTCAACAATACAGTCATGTACAATAATTTTCGCCTTTATATTATCACTAGAAAGCCCGTTGAAGTATAGCACCCGTTGACCCGAATACCCACGGCCCACCCCTAACCCAGGAGCACCCCTCTCACTCGCTGCACCAACCCGCACGTGCAACCTTCAATCACCCGCTGCGTAGCTGGGCTATGGCACCTCCTTGGCAACCCCCTCTATTTGCACGTGAGGATAGGACATCATCACCATCACGCCACTCATTTGCATCTTTTAATTAAGATTATTATATTATTATTATATTATATCTCGATTCTCTCCGATTGTCTCTGTATTTCTCTCTGTATCTCCCTATCTCTATTTCTCTCTCGCCACCCCCTCCCGCTCTCTTTCTCTCTCTCTCTCTCCCCCTTTCTCTCTCTCTCTCTCTCTCTCTCTCTCTCTCTCTCTCTCTCTCTCTCTCTCTCTCTCTCTCAGTCTCCCTCACCACTATATTCTTTCAGGAAAACTCATCACAGAACGGCGCTCAGTTGGAACGGCCGGAATACCTGGGTGGAAGGGGAAAATATCTGCAATAAGAGGTGTATCCTGCTTCTCAAAGATCCCTTTCGAAGTTATGAACTCTCTAAACGAGAAGCCTGTGATCTCCAAGTGTTCTAGAGTAGTTGCTGCTGCTGATGGAAAAGTGAGACCTGTCGTTGTCTCTCTGAACTCCAGGGAAACTCTGAGGAAGGCGAGGGAGCTCAAGACTACTACGGCCTACTCCAAGGTGTTTCTGGAGCCTGATCGGACTCTAGAGCAGAGGGTTGAGAGAAAGAGAACATTAAAGACTTTGAGTGAGTTGAGAAGGTCGCATCCTGAGGGACGCTATTTGATTATGGGTGGAGTAATACAGTGTGTGTAGGACTCTGGGTGTCGCCTGTCATATCGGGATTATTCCTGTGTTGGCGAAGCCCTTGAATGAGTGTTTGAAATATTTGAACTTTCATTGTTTTCCGTACTAATTATTAGTAAACAATTACAAGAACAGTGTGGTTAAATCATTGAAACATGTTTGTAATTATCCCTCTTTCTCTCTCTCTCTCTCTCTCTCTCTCTCTCTCTCTCTCTCTCTCTCTCTCTCTCTCTCTCTCTCTCTCTCTCTATCTCTCTCTCTCCCCTTACTCTTTCCCTCTCTGTATACAAACATGTTTCATTTTGTGTTTAATAACGGAATACTGGAACTTGGAAATGGTCTTAAAATGAGGAAGAAATTCATAAACATGGTTACGGCACTTGTCAGCGCATTTCTTAGCTGTTTCCATGAGACCTCCTTCCTTTGTCCTTGAGCAAGGTGTCCTGCTTGGCGCGCACGGTACATATTGGTGCGCGCGGTATAAAAGTACAGATGAAAGTCAAAAGGTGACGGCATTTGAAACGTAGACAATTTATTGGTTTTGGCGGGTGTTTGGCCCAGGTTCCAAAAACCTGATTTCGAACCTATTTCATCCAATTTTTTTACTGGATCTTGTTCGCAGAGTGATTTGGAACACTGTGCTTTTTATTAGACCAAAATCCGATGTGTCAATCAGGAATAAGGGGCATTTATATCGTTTGACTGGCAATTATACCTTAATTGACTCCTAGTGACCAATTTACCCAGTCACGCGTATATTTCTGGTAATTCACATGACTTCTAATGAGTTTCTTAACCATTTCCAAGGATAAAATAGGGGGGTAAAATTCGTGACTGGATCAGATTAGGGTCCCTACTATTAAGGAAATTTACAAATTTTGTGACTTTGAGTTCATGATCTGAATTGCTCGAACCGCGCGCATTTAAGAATCGAACGCGCGATCAAATTTGCAGTGGACTTTGTTTAAAGTGGCGCTTGACATTTCACGAACCGTGAGTGATAAATTCCCATCGTGGGAAAATCGCGCCTTCTGGCTTGTGAAACAAGCACCGCGCGCAACGTTTATGCCAAGAGCATGAGAACCTTGAGTCTGACATGTTCCTCGCCTGTCAGCTCTCATATCACAGAATGCCCGATGTGAGCCAACCCCCGTCTTGATTCTCAAATGGGATCGGCGCCGCCCGACAGAACCCCAGAAACAAAATTCTTACTAAAAGAACACCAAATGTTTCTTCATACTATGAATCACAGTGTCTGAACTGTCTGTCAAAATGCCAATTGTATTGAGTGACAAAACTGTAAACAGTACCCCTTTACTTTTTTTACAATTCATTCTCTATTTTGCAGTTCAGTGTTCACTCAATCTCTGGATCAGCTGTGTTTGAAGTTGTTCACTTAGTAAAATCTCGAGTCGTCTCTGAACCACGTGAGTTCACCACAGGGGTCACTCCCTCCACATTCACTCACTGTTGTTAATTGGTTCAACTAAATACAGTCAGAATGGTGTTATTTGATAGAACTATTACATGCTTTAACTCGCGCTTGACTGGGTGCAACAATTGAGGTGCAACAGCATCTCACATCTGGTGATGGGTGATATATTGAAGGGACTAAACTGACACAAACATATGTATACAAACACATATTGTTCGCTCATTAAGAGTTCATTTGTCAGATTGTGACTTTCCTTCGAGAACTATCCTTTCTCTCTCTCTCTCTCTCTCTCTCTCTCTCTCTCTCTCTCTCTCTCTCTCTCTCTCTCTCTCTCTCTCTCTCTCACCATCTCTCTATGAAAATATGAACCAAGGATAGGGACAGGATTCAAACAGGTGGCTAATTTGGGCAACAAAATTATTCTAGGTCCAGTCTAACTATCTTGTTGAGTGTCGAAGTGGTTGTAGTTCGTACCCTTCCCATTTCCGGAACACAACATCTGATCTTTAGTGTTGTGTTTCAACTGAACATGTAGTTGTATGTTTTCAATCATTATATTTTATCATGGTTTTGATGAGTGCTGCTTGACGTCTTTTAGTCTCCAGAGTCCAAAACAGTCTTTCTTTCTTTCCCACGGTAAGCTGCACTTGTAACACAGTTCTGTGACAATATCTCACTTGTGTTACACATATGATATAGCTTTAATGTAACTTGATTATATTACATGACGTTATCTCATGAATTATATCGATACATAGAGAACCATAATTAAATTGTCATTATCCTGATACAGTGATACCATTATTCGGTCAATAAATGACACCGTCGAATTATCATTTTATATACCCTGCAGTACTATTACTAATATTTGTGGGTAGTAGCTGTCAGAGCATTGGCCTGATGCGCAAGAACTGTGGTCAGAGCATTGGCCTAACAGGGTAGTAGAGTCCTCGTCAAGTATTCTATACAGCTATAGTGCTTCCTCCTGCATTGTAGAGAGTTTGTCGGCTGGAGTGTCAGACTAGAAGGGAGTTTGAATTAACTTGTCAACAGCCACTACATGAATAACGCCAAATCTGGTGCCCACATGACTACTTAATATCTCTCTACAACAACTCGTCAAATCGACTCACCCCCCAAGCCATGCAGTCTCTAAGTTATCCCGCTTTTTAAGCTCTTTTTATGTACCATGGCACGCCTCACATAAACATTGGTACGCCTTATATCATGTCTGTCTATACGTCCATTGTTGTTAAACCGCTACGTCTTGTAACTACATAATAAATACTTAGAGATATCTTGTCTTGTCAAGATATTGCAGCTGTTCTTATACACTTGTCTCAGTCTGCAGTACTTGCCACTTCTAACATGTCATGCGGTTACAGTTTCTGCAAACTATTCAATGGTATTAGTTTCAAAAGTTACACCTGTATTTACAGCAGACTGAAATTTGTTTTCTGACTTCTGCTGAACAATTTTCAGTTCCGTTTTTTTTAAAGTTGTCAGTGATTGTCAAATTGATAAACGTTATAATGGTTTTGTTTTGTTGTTTTGACTGTCATATTTTCGGATAAAACCCATTTGACCCGATTTGACACTAAATGAAAATGCTAACAAAACCAGGTTATAGAGATCAGGGGATTGCTATAGTAGGAACCGGTGATGCTTGATATTTTTTTCTCCATAATCCATTCGATCTCGATCCTTTTTGAACGATAAAAAATTCTATTAGATCTCGATTCGACCTTTATGCGATCAAAAACTTTTGATTCCATCTAGATTCGATCTTTGGGCAAACAAAAAATATCGATTCGATCTTTTGGGGTTCAAAAACTTTCGATTCGATCTCGATTCGATCTTTGGGCAATCAAAAACTTTTGATTCGATCTCGATTCGATCTTTGGGCGGTCAAGATGACCGGGTCAACAAATATCGATTCAACTCGATCTTTCGATTTGATAATATCGCCGGTACTGTGTAGCCAGAACTCTGGTGTTCTAACCCCCCTCTTTCTCTCTGGTGTAGTGACCAGCTGCAGGTATTTAACAACTCTCGCTTTATTTGCTCTATCAAGTTCTCCTCGACCTCAACAATTATTTCCGAGGTTTTTTTTCGCAATTTTTCGCAGTTATGTTTCGCATTGTCCTTTTTTCGCAACTTCTCGGCTAAGCATTTCCGAGGTTCCTAATTCTTTTTCTTAGAGGCTATGCAGAGACAGCCACGAATGATATTAATAATCTTTTTCGATACCGGATAAATGTGCGAAGCCTCCATGACTTTTATTAATAATATACTGTTTTCCAGAGTAAATATTAGTCCAGTAAAAGTTCGATTTAAAATCGGCATTTCTGCAAGAAAGCAAATTCCGGTTGATTTTGGTCAATTCGAGTACGCTGATCACGACTATAAACTTTTCGTGAACTTTTTCGTGGGGGAAAGTGGCTTAATTGGCCTTAATTGGCCAAAACTTAAAATGTGTCTAAAATTTATTCTGCACAGCTCAAAAAATCGGGGAAAATTCACTGATTATCGGAAAAATATTTCCAGATTTTATTTGTGTCGAAAATAGGCGGAATTGGCCTAATTGGGCTTAAGGGTACACCGACCGAAATTTTTTGTCGAGTGCAGGGCAATCTCTCACCGTAGGGTTGTAGGCCATGCCAAGGAGACCTCAAATATGCAATTTGAGCTCTCAAGTCGAATTCATATTTTTGCTACAGCTGTTTAAAAAATGTCCTGTAAATTCGTTTTTGGCATCCCAAAAAAATTTTTTTAAAGATAGGAGCATGAAAATTTGGGGATTTGAAGAGGACATGAAGGTGAATAACCACAAAAAATTTTTTTGCAATCCGAGCTGATTTCCGGTCCTGAGATGGATTTCTTTTTTTCCACTTTAACGCCCTATTTGGCAAAGTTCCGAAAACATGTGAAAGCTGTAAATTGGTGAAAAGTTGCGTCTAACGATTATCTAAGTGGCCATAAATTTTGGGCGTATCCTTATTTGAGATAAGCTGAACAGAGTTTTTTTTGTGAAAGCCGTCATTTCAGAAATAAATAAATTCCCTGTATCTCAAAAACGGCTGATCGTAGAGACCTGAGACTATGCTTAAACGATTCAGAAGGTCCGATTTTGGGGGGGTCTTCTGAGAGACATTTTGCTCCTACTTCAACCGTTTTTGCTGTAATTGCGAAAAACAAAAATTCATCTTCGCCATCGTGGATTTTTTGTGATTTTGTTTTTGGTGATTATAGGGACCCATATGGACCAAATAGTGAAGGAATTAGCTTGTTACACATTTTTCCATCGTTTCGGTCCTTTCCTAGCCAAAATTCCCTAATTACAGGATATTGGAGTTTAGCTTTTGCCCTTTTCATAGAATTTGTTTATCGCAGTTACAGCAAAAACGGTTGAAGTAGGAGCAAAATGTCTCTCAGAATACCCCCCCAAAATCGGACCTTCTGAATCGTTTAAGCATAGTCTCAGGTCTCTACGATCAGCCGTTTTTGAGATACAGGGAATTTATTTATTTCTGAAATGACGGCTTTCACAAAAAAAACTCTGTTCAGCTTATCTCAAATAAGGATACGCCCAAAATTTATGGCCACTTAGATAATCGTTAGACGCAACTTTTCACCAATTTACAGCTTTCACATGTTTTCGGAACTTTGCCAAATAGGGCGTTAAAGTGGAAAAAAAGAAATCCATCTCAGGACCGGAAATCAGCTCGGATTGCAAAAAAAATTTTTTGTGGTTATTCACCTTCATGTCCTCTTCAAATCCCCAAATTTTCATGCTCCTATCTTTAAAAAAAATTTTTTGAGATGCCAAAAACGAATTTACAGGACATTTTTTAAACAGCTGTAGCAAAAATATGAATTCGACTTGAGAGCTCAAATTGCATATTTGAGGTCTCCTTGGCATGGCCTACAACCCTACGGTGAGAGATTGCCCTGCACTCGACAAAAAATTTCGGTCGGTGTACCCTTAATTGGGCTTGATTACTGGAATTTAAAGTTTATTCTGCATAGCTCAAAAAATCGGGAAAAATTCACTGATTATCGGAAAAATATTTTCAGATTTTATTTGTGTCGAAACTAGGCGGAATTGGCCTAATTGGGCTTAATTGGGCTTGATTACTGGAATTTAAAGTTTATCAAAAATGGATTTTATATAGCTTAAAAAATCGAGAAAAATAAGCTGATTATCAGAAAAATACTCTTTGAATTTATTCTTGTCTCAATTAGACGGTAGAGCTAATTAAAAAACAATTAAATCACCCAATTGGTGTTGCGCAACATAATATGAGCCTCAGGAATGTAAAACTGAACTTTATAAGCTAATTCCTTCACTAATGTGTCCCCAAGGGTCTCCCCTATCTAGTAGGGTCAGAGGGGTATATAATGTGGCTTGAGAGGTGTCTCCAAAATGCCGATTTTTACGATTTTCAGTTTCTCGCCCACAGCACATGCAGTGTGCATGCACAATATCCCGGAAATGAACATGTTGCACCTCGCACAGAATGTTAGGGTTTCCTATTGTGTTAGGGGAGACCCTTGGGGACACATTAGTGAAGGAATTAGCTTATGAAGTTCAGTTTTACATTCCTGAGGCTCATATTATGTTGCGCAACACCAATTGGGTGATTTAATTGGTTTTTAATTAGCTCTACCGTCTAATTGAGACAAAAATAAATTCAAAGAGTATTTTTCTGATAATCAGCTTATTTTTCTCGATTTTTTAAGCTATATAAAATCCATTTTTGATAAACTTTAAATTCCAGTAATCAAGCCCAATTAAGCCCAATTAGGCCAATTCCGCCTAGTTTCGACACAAATAAAATCTGAAAATATTTTTCCGATAATCAGTGAATTTTTCCCGATTTTTTGAGCTATGCAGAATAAACTTTAAATTCCAGTAATCAAGCCCAATTAAGCCCAATTAGGCCAATTCCGCCTATTTTCGACACAAATAAAATCTGGAAATATTTTTCCGATAATCAGTGAATTTTTCCCGATTTTTTGAGCTATGCAGAATAAATTTTAGACACATTTTAAATTTTGGCCAATTAAGGCCAATTAAGCCACTTTCCCCCACGAAAAAGTTCACGAAAAGTTTATAGTCGTGATCAGCGTACTCGAATTGACCAAAATCAACCGGAATTTGCTTTCTTGCAGAAATGCCGAAATTTGGCCTATTTTTTTAGAACTTTTACTGGACTATATATCCAATTCTGGACTGCAGTTATTAATTTTGATCTCTGTAGAAATCGAAATGAACTTTCAACCTCTACTTCTACTACTATACGTATAGACACAGCAGACTTTCATGCAGCCCTGTGATTTTTGTCTGGCTTGCTCACACCACAAATTATGCTCTGTCCACTGTCTTCTCACAGAGACAGGGAGATATCCCTTGGTTACTATCACAATATTACAATTTATCTTGATATATGCAGTAGAACATCATACAAGATTTATCAGCTGCACTACCAAGTCTTTCCTTCGTAGGGCTACTACTGCGAGACACATATTGGTGGAAGAGTGTCGTGTAGCTGAGCTGCAAATGAGACAGTGACTGATAGAGACATAAATTTGTGCACAAATGAAACATGTTTTAATGAAATGGATATAATATGGCTCACTGGGACTGGGGTAGATTTGTGTTGTTCTGCAGATCTTCCATGCACCCATACTACCTTTGTTCATGGGATGCCGGATGCGGACTTGATAGGTGTGTCAGAGAGGGATCCATGTTATCACGTGTAACACGGCTGTCATCACTAACACTACCACGTTACCACTAGACTGCATATCAGTACGTTATCAGATGTTATCCGAACTATACTCAAGATCCACTGATCCAGTGGCCTGGTACTAAAGGACAAATATTGCCAATATGATCTAGTGATGACGACTCTATATCTTGTGATGACGGCACTATCTTGGGGATGCATTGACATCTGCGGCCGCGGGCATGGTGACTCCATCATCATTGATGATGCCATATATGATTGTAATACAGAAATTACGTAAAAAAGATACCGTATATGAATATGAATGTGTAACTACGTCAGCCTCCTGCGATCTCCGACAAACTTAACTTGACATACAGCATTCTAGGATTTCAAATGTCAACAGATGTGTTACTAAATCTGAAAGGCGGATATGAGTAGTTATTACAAGATACGGCATGTCATGACACCATACCGACATAAGCAGAGCGACGAGCGTACTATAAAATTGTAGTATAGACATTAGACAGTGCAGAGTCCATGTAGGTTCCTGATGAACATTTGTTGAATAATTCAGTCCATTTTTCTTAATCATTTATTTCACTAGTCATGTTTGAGAGAGAGAGAGAGAGAGAGAGAGAGAGAGAGAGAGAGAGAGAGAGAGAGAGAGAGAGAGAGAGAGAGAGAGAGAGATAGAGAGAGAGATAGAGAGGGAGAGAGAGGGAGAGAGAGTGAGAGAGAGAAGAGTTCTAGCTACCCTTGTCTACCGAGGAAGAGTCCATGATAGCTTTCAGATCTACAAGCTTGGCTTCCCCGGTCTATCACACCACGTGACGCAAGATAACACGTGGGATGAGTTCTCTCCCTTTTATCATTTTAGTCTCTCAACAACATCTCCTAGGAGCACTTCTCTCTATCTTCCCCACTCCTCACATTATCCCTTCTATCTCTATCTCTATCTCTCTCTCTCTATCTCTCTCTCTCTCTCTCTCTCACTATCTGCCCTCGCACTTTCCCTCTACAGCTCTTCTTTGCGAAGCCACATCCAGGTATTGACGCTCTGCACTGCTGACACGATAAGAGACTAAAGTGATGAAGAGAGAGAGAGAGAGAGAGAGAGAGAGAGAGAGAGAGAGAGAGAGAGAGAGAGAGAGAGAGAGAGAGAGGGAGAGAGAGAGGGAGAGAGAGAGAGAGAGAGAGAGAGAAAGAGAGAGAGAGAAATAAAGAGAGAGGAGTAAAGAGAGTGCATATATTCCGGGACGGGAGCGATGACGCTTTGTATTTTGCGGCAGACGACACTCCACAGCATCAGAGCTTCTCTCTCTCTCATTCACCATCGCCTATCTTTGCTATCTTTTGCGTCGACACGCAGCATGCGATTTGTCATCACGCGTGTCCTCGAAACCTCTCAGTAAGTTACTGCTTCAATATAGGATCCATATTTCCATATTTTGGGTCAACTATCAAACCTAGCAGTACTTGCCCACTAACTGAAGCCATCTTATTTTCTATCGCTTACAAAGTTTGTACCATCAAGGATAATTTCGATGCTAAAATACAGAGCACGTGTGTCGTGTCCTAATGACTGCTAAGTTATGAGACTATCTCAGCATAATATAGGTCTGGATTCCAGCCTCTGCACTCCACTTATTAAAGATCAGTATTATATGGGGTGCATTTATGGGCAGGTGCGTACCCCCTGAATCAACTATTATTATGAATATATTAGAATGGGAATCATCGCCACGCCTGTGTTCACTGTTCAATCGATATATTCCGTTAATAAAGGGTAATAAAGGGTAATCTCTTACTCTAATACTGTAGTATATCGAAACCGAAAATTATTGGGAGCAATGTTCAGGTTTTCTTTTTGGTTTCCAATCGAGTTCATTTCTTTATGTTCTGTCGACATCATCCCGGCCGCTATACTATAACTGTGAGACACACCCTTCAGCAGCGGATAGCACTGTAAATCTAAAACACTTTGAGAACATTTGGGAGAGAGAGATAGAGACAATGTACTATTATATGTGTTTACTAGATCAGAGGTGTTATAAATTGTTTGGCGGCCCGCTTTAGACGCTTTGAAATAGTACTGTCTAAGCTTCAAATATTCATGGCCTAGGTGTTATGCTATTTCTTTAGAATGCTTTGATCTTTTGATGGCTGCACACACTTTCGTACATATTGTATACTTTCTTCCGCGAATTTTTCCCATCGAGGCTGTCTTATTCGGTGTATTTATCACTTGATGGGTATAGCTTTTCCCAATCCAGTGTCATTCAAAACTCATTCTCTCTCAAGAGCTTATGTTGTTCCGCTACTGACTATTATTATGAATATTAACATATTGTCTAACATACTACTAATAGTAGTAGTATTGTCTAACATGTCACCCCTTCTATAATAGCGATGCCAAGTTCTGATCCGCTGAATGTCTGCTGGGTGACTAACACATCCGTCTGTGGGGTCCATGTGGGAGGAGAGAACTGGACTGATACTTCACAGTTCTGTTATCGAGTAAGTACACTTGGATTGGCAAGGAAATTACCTCACATTCTCGTTTAGCTTTGCTACCTAATTCATGCGCCGGCAAGGGAGAGGTAACAATTCGTTACCAAACACTTGGCATACGCTGCAGACCACTCATTGTACAGGGCGGGATACATGCGAGGGGACTGCAGTGCATACCTTAACGGCAAACGTTTGCAAACCCAGTTTGAATACTAGTTCTGAGGTCTGCTAGGCTACATTTGCAGCATTATTAGCGAATAGGCATTGGGTCTTGACTCTTGACCGTATCTTCACTCCATATAATGGCCTTATTCCAGAAGAAATGTATAATGTATGGAGGTTCAAATCATCCGCAATCTTTGGTGATGAGATCCCCTATTATGGGCTTCGTTTGCCGCGCTTCGCGCGGCCCTAGTGTAGGGGTGACCGCGTCACCAACCGCAATCTAGACATTTTAATGTGACAGCTGGGTTTATTAGAACTTCCCTGCACTGTTAAACACATGATTGCAAACCCCGGCCCTGAGGTGTTGCAGCTGTGGTAGGTGTCGAAATATAGCTACATCATGTTGTAACACAATTCTGCAAGATACCAGCTCTCTGTAACTCTGACATCACTTTAACAAGATGAAATGTCAGAAAGTTTAAAGTTCCTGATCCCCAACTCAGATAGTTGTACATGCTGAATGATAGAAATTTTTTAGCTTTAATAACTGGAACATACGGGTAAAAAGGTCTAGTTATAAAATTCGAAGTACTTTTTGTTTTTATGGACCTTTTCAAGTACAACTTGCTGCACGTCAAACTATCTTTTGCTCTCTTTAGTAAAAGTAACAATCTTTCTTTTGCTCTCTTTAGTAAAAGTACCAATCTCACCTCGTGGAGGTGATCAGTCTACTGTACGTGCATGTGTACTACTTCTAGTCGGGATTGAGATCAAATGTTTATTTCGTTGGCTTCTCGACTCCCTCTACTTTTCTCCCTAAAACAATTCCAATAGTACCAGAGTCTCCATATCTTTGTTACCACAATACTTGTAGAGAGAAAGAGAGAAAGGGAAAGAGCGAGAGGGGAAGATGGATAGAGATCACTATCTCAAGTCTATCGAGATAGTGATCTCTTGAGAGATAGAGGGGGAGAGAGAAAGAAAGAGGGAGAGACAGAGAGAGAGATAGAGTTGGTAGAGAAATATACAAAGATACTTGATAGGGAATCAAGAATCCACGTAAGAATTGTGTGGCATAGACTAAGTCTAAATTCTAATATTTCATGCATACTCTAATAATATTAATTCTAATAACGACCAGATATTACCATTACTGCAACAGTGCATAACTTTTCTTTATCCTGTTTATAGACATTATATATTTCAAAGGGAACTGGTGCAATCACATCAATGTCTTGGACAACGTGTTCTCAGATTGACTAACTCAATTCTTTCTCAGGAAAACGTATCACTGGCAGAGACGATAATCTTTGCTACATTTTCCCTTTTCGCACTGGTGATGGGGATTGGGGGAAATCTCATTGTCATTCTAGCTACCCTCAAGTACACGGTGTTCAGTCTGGACAGTATAACCATGGTCTTCGTACGACATTTAGCCATCGCCGATATTTTCTATGTTTGTCTGAGGATATTTCCATCTCTGACCGTTCATTTTGGAAGAGGGTAAGTGGGAACATGGGAGCCAATCTACAACAATAATCGTTTCATTATTACAAGCCGATGATTTTTGATGCTCTAGTCTAAGATTTTAATAAAATTCTCACCACCTTCCTTCCCCTCCACCAGGTGGGTGCTTGGACGAGGGATTTGCCAGTTCGTAGCAAACACTGTCATGATCAGTACCCTGGCGTCGATGAACTTCATTCTAACCATCTCCGTCCACCGTCTCCTTCGTTGCATGTTTCCTCTCCGGTTTTCCCTTTCCGTTCGGAACAAAGGCCACCATTCTGGCACTCATCCTGTGGGCTTACTCTTGCCTGGGTACAGTTGTTTCCCTAAGCTTGGACATTGATGTCTACTTTAAACCTGGTATCTCGGCGTGTGATATCGAGTACTCTGGGAACTCCAGAACTGATGTCAAGACGGCTGCTCTTATCGGTGTAGTCATGCAAATGTTGATTCCCTTCATATCAATCATCTTGATTAACATAGCAATGTATATAATCGCGAAGAAGAGATTCAAGGATCTATCAACTAACCAGGCCCTCATGACAGGTCTCAAGCGTGTCAGGTCTCTTTGTGGCGTCTTGGTTGCCCAGCATTCTAATCATCCTTGATGAGCGTCTCTAAAGCAGTCAGCCCGGGAACCTTCCTGCTTTTGGACAAAATCCAGATCCACTTTTATTACCTGAGCATCTTCGGTAACCCCCTACTCTACTCGTTTGTCCATAAGGGCTTTGGAAGGTTTGCTCGCTCTAAGTTCTCCGTGTTCCTGCGTAACTTGCCAGAATAGCGTTGAAGCACAGTGGAACAACTCTCTGTCGCGAGACTCCGACCACCCACAGCAGGATTTCAGTGCAGAAGCGAAGAGAGAGAATATGAAGAAAAGTAAGAAGAAGAAGAAGGGACCGTCTTCTTTGGAGATGGCAGATCAAAAGCCGTCTGTCAGCGGTGAGGGGGGTACTGCTGCTCCTGCTCCACCTACTATCGAGGAAGATAAAGACTGCTATATTTATCAGGGTGAAAGTGCTCACTCTAAAGACTCGGGATTATGCTCTGCCATGAACTAGTGTAATTATCATGACATCATGTATTATACATGATAATTAATCATTTTTCACTTAGTGTAATACGAGTATAAAATTATACACAATCACATTGTATCCATTATTAATTGATAAACTTACTATACTGTTATTATTCTGTTTTTCAAGAAAAACGTGTTTCAATTTCGTCTTGTAGTTTTGTAGCTTTGTGTTTTTTACTCTGAAGAAAGCAGTAAATGCATTTAAATGTAAAGAACGGCTCAGAAGGTATGTAGCTTCATGAACAAACCCAGCTGTCTGGCGCCACGGATCCCACCTAAGCACAATGTCGCATTGCCAGACAAATCGGTAGCGTGTGACATGTGAATTGCAAGCCGTTCACAATACTAAAGATCACAGTTAATTTTAGCTGGGACCCAGCTAAAATTAACTGTGATCTTTAGTATTGTGAACGGCTTGCAATTCACATGTCACACGCTACCGATTTGTCTGGCAATGCGACATTGTGCTTAGATGGGGCCCGTGGCGCCAGACAGCTACCAATTTGAATCCAAAACTACATTTCTGTATGTGTATATTCGTGAATCGTGCGCCCCTCATGCACATTCTTAAAAACGTACCCGCAAACTGCAAAGTAGGACAAACCTCCATGCTGCGGCCTTACACATGGGCTAAATTAAAAATTCCCACCCACAATGGTCGCAACACGAACTCTCATACCCACCAGGACACACCCTGGGGGCTGGGCATTTGAAAATTGAACTCCTGGTGATAATCAATTCCGATCGCGAACTGCTGAGGCCCAGAGGTAATATCATCATCACAATACATTTTATATTCCGCTTAATGCCTAAACATTCATTCACGTGGGAGTTAAACTTTGCCAAAATCTTGTCAAAAGACAAAAACTTGTCAAAAATCTTGACAAGCCTTGCTTTTTTAAAATGAGGTGAAAACGAGGGGGGGGGCCAATATCGGCCTTAAAATAAAATATATAATAAATTATACTGTAGAAATCAATGGAATCAATAAATTATTGTGGAATTAGTCCATACGATATAAATATTCATCAGCGTCACTTGCGGCTGCCTTGCCCCTGCCCCGATATCCCCTAATCGATACAGTTATTGAGCGAACCATCGCAAATGATAAGCGCAGTCTAAGATACCGAATACAGTCCTGGCGCTCATATCCAGTTTTTGAAGATTTTCGGTGGGCCAACTGATTTGATTTGGAAAAGGATAAAAATCGATATATTTATAAAGACAATATCCCGGTTGGCTCCTATTGACGGAGTGTCAATATCGACGGAGCGCTTACACCTCAAAATACTCTAAAAATTCACACACAGACAGTTCTCACACACTACGGACAAACAGACTAATACAGTATATTTTTAATAGAATAAACAAAATCTAATATGGCTACTATAATAGATAATATATTGATTATTTCCCCCTCCCTAGCCAACCCCCCAAAATTCTTGTTTGTAAATGTCTTGTAATCAATTATGTGATTAGATTCGCGACTGTGCGATTGCTTGTTGTATAGTTTCAACTCTTCAACACCACACCAAAGAAATAAATAATTTGAAGTCCATGAGATAGGAGAGATTGATCTAAAGTTTAGAAAGTAGGTGAAGTCAATAGCACAGCCGCGAATTTACGAATTTGGAATGTTATTCCAGAGATAATCTTTGAGCTTGGCCACAAAGGCATCATGAGAATCTAGGCATCGTAGGTCATGCGGAAGGTTATTCCATTTCACATGGATACGGTAAAAATAACTATGCTTAAAAGCGTCAATATTAGGGTTATGTGTGCAAATGATGTCTGTTTGGTCCCGGTTTGTCTGTTGTCTAGTTGTACGCCTGTCGTGTCTGTCAGGGATGTATTTGTGAAGGAACATTGGAAGTTTTAGGGATGAAGATCCGTAGAATATCTTATGAAACAGTTTTAAGTCATTATAAAGGAACCTTTCGGTAATAGGAAGAATCTTTCTTTGTTTAAGTTTACTGACATACGTTTTCCAATCATAGCTGAGCTCCATTTCATTATTTATCCATTTTAATGCACGTTTTTGGAGCTTTTCGAACTTTTCAATACTAGAGGCTGAAACTGGTCGCCATATCTGGCTGCAGTGTTCAAACAACGAACTAACAAGACTGACATAAAGTGTTCTCCTCTTTAGAGGGGAATCAACCAGAGCACTAGTTCTCTTGACTAGGCCTAACCTCTGAGACGTTTTAGAAATTATCATGTTTTGGTGTTCTAGAGGCGATAATTTTCTATTGGTGATCACCCCCAGGTCAGTTTCATTTGTACATTGTTGAATCTCACTACTTCCTAAGTAATATTTTAGGTTAACAGGCTTATGCTTCAAGGTACATCTAAGAAGTTTACATTTATTAGGGTGGAACTTCATTTTATTTTTCACACTCCACTCAATCAATCTATCAATATCAGGCTGGAGACTATCATTTTCATTCTTAATCGTCCTCCAGATTTTTAGATCATCTGCATATAGCTTTATATTGGTTTCTCCTTCATCCCCGATGGCCTCAACTATATCATTTATAAATAGAACAAAAAGGAATGGGCCGAGGATGGATCCTTGAGGGACTCCACTCTTAACATTAGACCATTCCGAGAATTCACCATCTAATGTTACTCTCTGTCGACGTCCAGATAAGTACGCTTTAAGAAATTGCAACATTTTACCGTTTATGTTATACTGGACTTTAAGTTTTTCAAGTATGACATCGTGTGATACGCTGTCAAAAGCCTTTTGAAAATCAAAATATATAATATCTGTTTGCAAGTGTTGGTTTAAATTTATTGCTAGCTCACAGTTAAACTCGATCAGTTGGGTCGTACATGACTTCAGTGGTACGAACCCATGCTGATGAGGTGTAACTTTCTCCAGACAAGCCCTATACAGGCGCTCTCTAACCAACTTTTCGAAGACCTTCATAATTAGACACGTAAGAGAAATCGGTCTATAATTCTCTACATTAGACTTATCTCCTTTTTTGTGGACTGGCACAACATTTGCATTTTTCCACTCAGTTGGAATAGACCCTTCATCAAAAACTTTGTTAAAAATTAATACTAGTGGATATGCCAATGATTTGTGACATTTTTTCAAAACTATACCGTCTATATTATCTGGGCCAGTGGCCTTGGATGCATCTAATTTTCTTAATATATCTACAACTTCATCAAAGTGAAAAGTTTCGTTGTTAAAATCATTATCATGGTTTCTATCAAAATCAATTGGTGTGCTATACGTACTGGCTTGTGTGAACTGTTTACAAAAAAAATCATTAAACATTTTGCATTTTTGTTGACTACTTTTTTCAGAGTTATCCTCGTAATGAACTATATCAGGGACTCTAGTGCTGCTAGTTTTTGATTTCACATGTTTAAAAAACTTTTTGGAAATTGCAGCTGTAGAGGCAGACTCATCAATGGAGGAGAGTTCTAGAAAGTGTGTTTCTTTCTCCCTTGACGCTTTTCTGTACTCTGCCTCCATACAAGTAAATACATTTTTTAGGGAAACATCATTTGGAAACTTCAGAGAAGCTTTTCTAGAATTATCCATTGACCTTTTTAACTGTCTCGACTCATCATCGTACCAGGGTGGTTGAGATCCTATTTTTACATTAACTAATGGTACATGGTGTCTTAGGGTAATATCTAATTTTGATTTAAATTTCTGAAGAGATTGTTCGGCCCTGAGGTGTTTGAATTCCTTAGTCCAGTCATACCGAATCAGTCCCTCATTAATCGCATCCCAATCAGCTTTCTTGTAAGAAAACTTTTTAGCCGTCTTAAACTTGGGTCTTATCTTTTTGATTTGCACCTCACATTTAATAGTGAAGTGGTCAGATTTGACTAAACAATTTTCTTCTACCGATACATTGGAAAAACACGAACTATTATTTGTGAGAATTAGATCTAATACATTTCCATCCCTGTGTGTTGGTGCGTTTATTAACGAACTCATACCCAGAGATGTAAAAAGGTGAGCAAAGCCTTCGTGTATACTATTGCTCGATACTGGGTCATCCCAATCTTTAACCGAGCTTAGATTGAGATCCCCGATGATTGCTAGGTTTTTATATTTTCTAGATAGGCGTGTGTAGTACCGCTCAGTTTCTTCAAGACAATCTGACCCCGAGTAGTCATACCTGTAGAATGTTGAGATACATATCGGGGTCAGGTTTTTTGACTTGAGCAGTATGGTGACAATAGGCAGATTTACCTTGTCCTTTACCTGATCAACTTCAATACCCATGTTATTCTTACATAGAATCATAACTCCTCCCCCACCCTTTTTATCATACATTTCCATGTCCCTTTTAGTTCTATCTTTTCTGTATATTGTATAGAACTGATCGGACACTAATTCACCATCATTGACATGCTTGTTCAACCACGTTTCATTTAATACTACAATTTCTGGCTCATAAGTAAACAAGTATGCTCGGAGATCAGAGAGTTTAGATACTTGAAACTGGGGCTGATCACCACTAATTGATTGCATATTTATGAGACCATTAACGTTGCAGTACACCACACTAATTTTTGTTTTTGGTTCAGTAGGCCCAGGATTTACAATACTGGGCTGGTGGATAACAATAAGTGCTTTTGCTAGACTCGAAAGAAAGATTAATAGTACGACTAGTCGACACCTAACTATGATTTTGGAACAGGTGTTCCCTATTTTCCCCATACTTTTGAATATCACCAGGGTTAACACACAATTAGCATACCAAATGTAATGCTGGTTGATACTCTTACCGACTTCTTCTCGGCCTGTTTCCATACATAGTTCTCTACAGGACAGAGAGTAAGTACATCTGGACATAGAGCCTAAAAGAATAAGTATTAGTATACTGTAACTTAGGTAGAGAATCAAATGAAATGGTGATATTGATGATGTTTGTCTGTACTGTCGGTCAAGGGTTTTGTTAGTAAACATTTTTCTTTTTCCACCCCTCCCCCCTGCAAACCTCCCAATAGTTTGTCTGTACTGTTCAGCACTTATCATTGTGGGGGTTTTGGATTTTGGTTTCGGCACTAAGGGTTCACGGAGGGTCTGTTGGTTGGGGTAATAAAACAACTTCTCCCCCCAAACATATATATTATCAATGCAGCAAAATCAGCAATCAGCGTAAAACTTCGTTATAAATCAGGTCAGTTAAGACCGAGTAACCATATTTATTCAAATGCACACCATCCCTACAATAAAGTGATGAGTTGAAAAACAAATCACGCGTTAGGAAATCAGCCATCCAACTCACAAAACTGCAATTCATGAGTTGGGACACACAATTTACAATTTTGTTGTACATGGTAACATTAGAGACCGTATATGAGAAGTCTCCTCTCAGGGGAAGGACATGTGTAATCACTATCTCCGGGTCCCCATACAACCGTCTAATCTGCCTCACTAGGTGGCATAGTGCCCCTTGGAGTCGGTTCTTCGTTGCGCTGTTCTCACAGAAGTTCTTATCAAACCTAATATCGTTCGTACCATAGCAGATAACAACCTTCTCAAAGTGTGCCTCAGGGTGGCTCTGGTGGTACCTGGACAGCTCTTCAAACGCTGTAGTACCCTTCCATTTCGAATGGGGCTTCACAATCCTTGCACCCGACACAGAGATATTCTCAAGCCCCCGGATCTCAGGTACCCATTTGGACAGGCTCGTGCCCAAGAGCAGAGTAGTGGGGCTCCTAGGGTTGACGGCATGTCTCAAAGAAGGGACCACTCCAGAAGGGGTAGGAAGTAGGGGTGGTCTAACGGAGGGTACCGGCACGTTCGCCACTGGGGGAGGAGGAGGAGGATCCGGTTGGTAACCATCCCCATTAGGAGGAGGAGGGGAATGCTGGACTCCTATTGTTGCCCTCGATGGTGGGGAGGGCAGTCTCCGTGGGCTAGGTGGTGGTGGTGGTGGTACCAGATCTGTTGAGGGGAGCTGTGGGGTTGCTCTTCTGAAGGACAGAGCATACCGCTTCTCAGTAGACTGTTTCAGTGTGTTCTGAAATTCTCTACCAAGTCCGCCTGATGTTGACATGACAAGCGGAGTGAACACCGCCTTCTCAACCTGGAGAACTCGTTGCAGATAAGCTTTCTTCTTCTCAGTTTCATGCTTCTCATAGGTCTTCTGTATACTCTGGTTGGCATTAGACTTTACCCTTGGATTAAAAATCCTTACGTCAAAATAGGTACAGTCTAAGCTTGACCAGAGTCCACGGGTTCTGATGTCAAGACGAGCCCCGTCTGCTGTGATGGTCCCAGCTGGAAGGGACGTCCCCCGAACGTTGAGAAGGTGAGGTTCGACCTTGGTATCGAGGCCGACAGTGCTAAGCTCTTTCGCAATAAAGTCTCTCACGTTGTCGTGCCTGAAGTTAACAAATCCTCCAAGCTTGCAGGAGATAGCATGATCGATACTGTTAGCTTCTCCGCATGTACACTGATCTGGTAGAGGTTCGCCAACAAGGGGGAGATTGTACCTAGCCGAGATAGCGTCGAACCATTCCTGTCGGTTTAGAGTGAAGTTAAGAGATTCTAGTGGGAGACAAGTTAGCCAGGAGGATGCACCCTTTTCGGCCAGGAGATCGAGGGTCCTCTTCTCTTCTGGTGTCGATTTTGATTTAATTTGATCGATTGCCGTCTGATGTTGTTCGTTTTTCGTTCGACGCACAATGAGTTTGTTCTCTGAGTTTTTGACATCATCTGCAGTAAACGTATCTTCCTGGTTCAGCACAGCTGCAGACAGATTTTCAGTCATGAGTTTGGAGAAATAGTACTCGCTATCCGATGTAGCGACGGGGTTTTGAATCCCGAGTCCTCCAAATCTCGCTGGAAGAGAGAAAACTGATCGAAGTCTCTCGTTGATAACAGGTTGTCCAGTCATAGAAGGGATGAGTTGCTGCAGAATTGAATCCTCAATCGGGCCCAACTGATCAGAAATGCCTGGAGTCGTTCTCATAAGATACGACCACCGTTTAGATACTCCCATGGTGTAGGCTGTATAAGCAAGCTGAGGCTCACTGTTTGCAATCTCCGCAAGTGATGTTATTTCTGCAACCCACTTATCTACCTCTTTCTGAACAAACTTGTCCTGACCTTCCTTAGTTCCGATATACGATCCCAGGTAACGTTGCCCTTCGGTGGTAATGTTAACATCAGGGAAAAGGGCTTTTGCCTCGTCCTCCAGGTGAGGTTTAACAATCAACCAAGATTTTCCTGGATTGGGTAGGTAGCCGTATTCAGGTCCCTTCAGTTTGATTTTATCCCACCACTGATTTACAGAAGCCAAAGTCCCTCCGCCCAGGCCATCATCGGCATAAAATATCTGGGTAACCTGTTCAATGTCCTTCAATGAAATTACAAGGGGCATAAGGCAGCTGGCGTACATAAACATGGCCGCAGTATCACCCTGGGTCGTCCCTTCAGCAGATTTAATAATTTCATGATTAGTTCCATCGCATAGGAATAAGTTAGATGTTAAACCATATGTATTTTTTAAATAATGCTCAAACTCAGGGCAAACTGTATTTAATATTATTTAGAGCAGCATTTCGATTTAAGGAATTAAAAGCATTACTTGCATCAATTAATAGCACACACTCACATTTCCCGGATTCAAACAGTTCTCTCGCTGCATGCACGGCAGCCTCTACTCCGCTCTCCAGCCCAGCACATAGCTGTATCGGGGCGGTAGATTCAACAATATTAGGTTTCAGTGAGCGGGTAATCACCTTGCCGACTAGCCGGCGTAAGACTTCACCAATCCCGATTGGGCGGATTCCAGATGGTTTTTTGCTCAGAGGGACAAGTCTAGATGCAACGTATGCCGAAAGGTGAAGAGGATTAACTACTTCCGTAGCTAATTTGATAGCGAAAGTTGATATGGCCTGTGCTAGTTCGTTTGAGGCGGGGCTGAGTTTTTTGGACAGGAGCATATGTTTCCAGAGATCAGAGTCCGCTCCTGACGGGCCGCCTGAACCAGTTAGAGTTTTAGCAGCTTTGAGAACTGAATTTGCCGATATATGAGAGAATGTACAATCAATTTTGGGGAAAACTGGGCCCTCCAACAGTGACGATGAGGCTGCTGGTGCAGGATGTTTTTTGATCAACTCTGTAACAACTTCTGGTGTAACAGGAACTGGAGCAACATCGCTATCACGGATTGCACGTAGAGCCTGTCCTACCTTGCCATGTAGCATTAATCTAGTGAAGGCCTTGAGGACATTTCGAGCCTTGCCTTCCCTACTAGGCAATCTGCTCTGAATTACACGTCCTTCACGGAGTAGAGATTGAAAATCTCCGGTGCGAAATAATTCGAGTCGTCGTTCAATAGCTATAACATGGTCCCTTGTTTTACTGGTAGCGGATGGTTTTTGAAGTACTAGCGGGAAAAGTAGCATCAGAAGCATGATTGCAATTGTACTGTTCTGGCTGTTTTTATTGAAAGAGTTCAGAACATTAGCCACTTCATGCACAAAGTCCTTCCCAGTTTTCCCGGATGGTACCTGGCACAAATTTGCTCTCCAGAATACAACCTCGTGATACGCTTCGCTCACCTCACGGTGGTGCTCTGATTCGTACTGTTGTTCTGGATCGGTGTGATCGATGGGTAGAGATGTAGATGTTGAGGCGATGTTTTCCTCTAGCAAGGCAAGTAACTGTGGTTTCAATAGGTTTGTTCTGTAGGGAATACCACGTTTTCGGAGCTCCTGCTTGATCTCATCCTTCTTCATCTCAAATTAATTTCTTCATCTCAAATTAATTTCTTCATCTCAAATTAAATGAGGTGAAATGAAAAAAATAGGGTGCGCGGCGCTATTTTCTATTTGCGCGGCGCTATATTTTGATTTGCGCGTTGCAAAACGCGCAGCGCGCTGCATTTTTTTGAAAAAAATCCCAGCGCTGAGTTGTGATTTCGTTGTCAATCAGCTGAAACTTAAACACCCTGAGCCGGCTGATTCAACTTACTTCCTTCATGGCCCTGTGCTGCCCACCAACGACGTGATATTCTCCAGTATTACCCCTGAATCAGTGCTCCGTGCTGCCAAACACCTTACGGGATCAGGTGGTCCGTCTGGAGCTGACGCTGGACTCTGGAAACACATTCTGCTGTGCAAGAAGTTCAAACCCAAATCGTATGACCTAGCACGGGCGATTGCGACCCTTGCAACCAAACTGGCAACTGAAAAAACTGATCCCATGTACCTTGAAGCATTCGTTGCTAGCAGACTGATTCCCTTATCGAAAAAGCCAGCAGGTATCAGGCCGATCGGTGTGGGTGAAGTGATTCGAAGGCTTGTGGGGAAAGTTGTTGTAACGGTCCTAAAACCTGACATTATAGAGGCAACAGCCCCAATACAACTGTGTGGGGGACTGAAGAGTGGTGTTGAAGCTGCAGTGCATGCTTTAAGAGAAAAATTTAATGATGATAAATGTGAATGTATACTGTTAATTGACGCGTCCAATGCCTTTAATTCTTTAAACCGAAAGATTGCTCTAAGCAATATTGATTATTTATGTCGTGATTTTAGCATGTATTTATCTAACACTTACGGCTTGCCAGCCAAACTATTCATATCTGATGGAAATTCACATGACACCCTACTATCAAAAGAAGGAACAACACAGGGTGATACCACTGCCATGCCCATGTATGCATGTGGCCTTATGCCATTAGCTAATTCTCTCCGTAACATTGAAAATTCATTAGATGATGAACTCTTTCAGATCCTCTATGCAGATGATGCAGGTGGCGGAGGCACTCTAGCCATTATCGAGAAGTGGTGGAGCAAGGTGAAAGAGAGGGGTCCAGGCTTTGGATACTACCCTGAGCCTTCGAAAAGTTGGCTGATTGTGAAAGAAGACAAGGAGGAAAGAGCCAAGGAACTGTTTCCAGATGTCAACATAACAACTGTTGGTCACCGTTACCTGGGTTCCTTCATTGGGAGCGAGGATGGTATGAAGGAGTGGGTGAAGAATGAAGTGAAGACTTGGGTCGAGGAGATAGAACAACTGAGCGACATTGCCCGCAACGAACCCCAACTAGCCTATTCAGCCTACACAATCGGGTTGAGTAAGAAGTGGAACTACTTGCTGCGGACAACACCAGGGATCGCTACAGAACTAGAGCCCATCGAGAAGGCAATCAGAGAGAAATTCCTCCCAGCTATCACAGGACAACCATTCATTCCTGATACGCTACGATCCATAATGGCACTTCCTACGAGAATGGGAGGGCTGGGTGTCGAAAACCCCTGTCACATGGCTGACCTGGAGTACCAGAACTCGCTGAAAGCGACAGAAGAACTTCAGAAGGCTATCCAGAAACAAGACGTAGAATACATACCGAATCCTGAGACTGAGAAAGCCATAGCCCTCAGCATCAAAACTGGCAAAGCTAATTACCACAAGGAATGCAGGGAAAAAATCGTTCAGTCAATCAAGCCAAGAGAGGCGAGGAACCTTGATCTACTCAGCGAGAAAGGGGCATCAACATGGCTCACTTGTCTACCCCTAGAGTCATTGAAGCTCACACTCAATCGCCAGGAGTTCTTTGATTCAATCTCAGCACGATACGATCTCCCACTAGTGGGACAGCCGAGAGCAACACAGTGCGTTTGTGGAGAGGAAAACAGCATCGATCACTCCATGTCATGCAAACGCGGGGGATTTGTTGCGGTCAGACACGATTGCGTTCGAGACTTTCTAACTGCGGAGCTGGACAAAGTGTGCTACGACACTAAGGCTGAACCCCACCTACTGGAAGTTAGAGGAGCAAAACTACCACCTGGGACCATTACAGAGGATGGAGCTCGCCTTGACATTCGAACGAGGGGATTCTGGGGACCAATGGACTGCACCTATTTTGACGTAAGGGTTTTTAACCCAAGGGCACAGTCTAATGAGACTCAGGATATCCCTCAAACGTATATCAAGCACGAGGAAGGGAAGAAGAAGAACTATCTACATCGCATTCTCGAGGTGGAAAAAGCTTCTTTTACTCCCCTCGTTATGTCAACGACCGGTGGACTTGGTCAAGAGTTCAGCAGAACTCTGAAGCAACTCGCAACCAAGAAATCACGGAAAACTGGCTATACCTACCAGGAGTGTATTCGATACCTCCGTGTTCGTCTATCATTTTCAATGGTTCGCTCCATAACTTGTTCTATTCGGGGTTACAGAGGAAAGAACAAGAATGATGGCTCTTCATCAGATCTGTACCATACATACTAGTCTTTAACTGTTGCATGTATTTTATGTGATTTTCTTCGTGTAGCCAGTCAGGCAAAAACAATTTATATATACTATTATTGACATTGTTAGGCCAGATGCATGTGGCTTCTTTTATTTTCCTCGATTTTTTTCTTTTTTTTTCATCACAAACTCGTGGAAACTAGGGATCCCTAAAAAAGTTCAGTATTTACACAGAGTTTACACAGTCTTTACACAGTCATTACACCCAGAGCGGCGCGTGCTGCTTTTTGCGGCTTTTTCTAAGAAAATATTGGATTGTGTGCTGCACAATTGAGTAAATTGAGCGCTGCGGCGAAAAAAGTTTGCGAAAGACGCAGTCTTTACACCCAGAGCGGCGCGGGCGCTCTGGGTGTAACGACTGTGTAAAGACTGTGTAAACTCTGTGTAAATACTGAACTTTTTTAGGGATCCCTCTCCATGCTGCAGACTGCAGGACTAAAATGCTTGCCCTACAATCATTGAAACGTTTTAAATGCCAAATTTATCATGAAACGTCCCCCCACCAAAAGTCTAGTTGGCGCCTCGTCTTTGGAATGGGATTTACGGTCTTTTGCAGGGGTGTAGGAACTATTTTTAAAGTGAGGGGGCGAAGTCACGTGACCAATTACAGCGCTGGACAGCGCCCAAGAAAACTTTTTGTGAGCAAGATTTAGTCACCTATTCCATTGTATTTACCATGCATCGGGCGGAGCGAGAGCGGAGCCCGAGAAAATTTTTAGGGTTTTGAGCCAAAAAGTCATGATTTCGTCATTTGGGAGTGAGTATTGACTGTTGGTGACAGAAGTGAGGGGACGAACCTGGCTAAAAGCGGGGGGGGGGGGGCGCCCCTCGCCCCCCCCCCTGTTCCTACACCCCTGGTCTTTTGACACTTTGCGATTTGCCGATCTAGCACTTTTTGGAATTCTGGAGCACGAACCGGCCAGGTTTCCGTAATGCTCAGGAAAGTCATCGAGTGGTCTTAGCGTCTACCATATCTCTTAACACCTCAAGTTTCCAAGCGGATGAACAAAAAACTTCCAACATTTAGGAGGTGAACAGTGAAACTCTGAAGTATGGGGCCAGGGGCGCATTCCTAAATTATAATATCGTCAGACTGTCTGCACCACTAGACGATGGCTTCTTCTTCTTCTAGAATTAATTGCCACAGAATTATTCCCAATTCTTTTTTATCATATTTGATATTTTTATCTCGCTGGTTCAAAATAGTTGCCACTTAACTACAGAGTACATGCCAAATTCCTTTTCCAAATCTGTTAATGAGAAGCTTTTTCTTTCTGTTTACTGTAAATCTTATCTCTGTACAACTGACAAATAATAATGATGATACATTTACAAGTAGCTCGATAAAACAGATGATAAGATGCGACGGATTATCATGCAAAAGGGTACCAACGGACTTGGTTTCTCGGTCCAAGGAGGGGGAGATCAGCCCCTGCTGGTTTCCAGAGTAGAGGCGGGCGGGGGTGCCGTGGGCTTACTGACAGTGGGAACAGAACTGATTGCTGTAAATGGCATCTCTCTTACTGGGTTGCCACATTTTGCTGCTGTTGAGATTCTGAGGAGAACTTTCTCACCCGCCATATTGTCTGTACGGAAAGGTAAATATGGGCTGATCGTTTTAGTTTCTTATAATCCTCCTTTACATTTATGTGGGGGCAGCGCGGTGTTGAACAAGGCAAGTTTTTGTTTGATCAGAACATGTAGTGACCTGACAAAAAATAGTTCTAGTTCCTTCATGGAACAACTGCAACAGTATTAGCAGGTCCCCGTCTAGATGTCCGAATGTCTGACGTCCTGCAAATTGAATTGCTGAGAAAATGTGTATATTCCGAGTTGGGTTACATAGCGTTTCTCAATTTTCCCGCCCCTCCCTCCTGCATACAGTGTCTCGTCCCCTCTCTAGTCTCTGTCTCTATTTTGACACTTTGAACAATTATTATTCTCTGTGGTTGTGGGGTATCCTTTGAATTGTGGTGCTGCTGCAGACACCACATGTCTCCCCTTCCCCCTAAAATTAAAATAATTCTAACCCCCTCTTTAATGCTATTCCTTCCGGTTTGCTAAATCTTTCTTTCTCGTGCCTCCTTTCTTCCTCTCCTGTTATATCGCTCATTGGCAGCTCACACACTCCTTCTTCCTATGGCCTTACTAAGGTTTTAAACCGCAAAAGCTAACAATCACTCCTATGCACATCCTCGCCTTCCCTACCTCTCCATCTCTCTATCTCTTGCTGCATTCACTCTCCTTCCTTCTCCATCCATTTCTCCTCTCTATCACTCTCTCTCATTCTCTCTCTACTCGCAGGAAGACCATCATCCATGGAGAACAATTGCAGCGATCAACAACGCGACTCAGGTACGTCTGTGTGTGTGTGTGTGGGGCGAGGGAGGTCACAATGTCCCTGCTCTTCCGGTGTAGTAGTAATGCACTAAAATTTCCAAATAACCAAGCGTTTCCTCCTCCCCACCAGCTCAAGCTCTCTCACTCGCTCTCCATAATTATCTCACCTTCTTTCTTTCTTTCTTTGATTAACTGCCAGAGAAGAGAATGTCCGAAAGTAAGACGTGTTATTATAACAAGTCTCAGTTTCCGATGTGACATGTATAATACTGCATGCTATCGAGACATGAGAGAGTTATCTGCTCAGTCCCTATTGAGCAGTAGCTGCAGCAGTAGCTTTTAATGGCCCCGTTAGCAGATAGTGTGTGACGTGACTACTGTCCAATGTCTGCAGAGGGGTCTACAAGAGAGAGCTGGATAGAGTCCGTTCTGCATAGATGCACCAGCAGCAGGAGTAGATCTTTCTATCTGGATCTCTCTGGAGATCTGCTAGAGCTCTAGTAGATCGACTACGCGCGATATCGATCCGAGCTCTTATCGATAGCTGTCTCTCTCTCTGCAACTCCTCTCTAGAATACTCTCTCTCCTCTATCTTCTCTCTCGCTCTCTATATTTCTCTCTTCTCTCGTCTCTCTCTCTCTCCTCTCTCTCTCTCTCTATATCCCCCCTCTCTCCCTCTCAGTATGTGTGTATACCGTTAGCAGACACAATGTGTGCAGAAGGAAGCTTAGCTCCTGCGGCGGACGGGGGACACGAAGACTGAAGAGAGAGAGAAGAAGAGAGATATAAAGAATAAGGATAGAGAGAGAGAGAGACGCCGGAAACACTGTGAATAATAATAGATCATCTGATAGTTCAGTAGATGGAAGTGCGTCCCGGAATTAGAAACGGAAAGAATAAAGATGTTCAATAGACATATATTTTGTGTGAAGAACTGTCCAGAAGTTGCTCTTCACAGAGCACGCTTTTTATTTCATGAAATAAAATTCAGTGCTACACAGTCTAGCAGAAGAGAGTAAGAAATATCTTGTGATTTCCTGAAACGAGTGTGGTATACAGCAAAGTAGTGTAATGGTGTGTCGGTGTGATTAAACATTACCGAGTTAGAAAGAAAGGTGTAAGAAACAGGTGTGCTTTATGTGTGAACTGTGAAGTAGTTGGATGAACTAGTAATCAGATCTGAGTTGTTCAGTACATATAATTGCCAATATAATATCTCAACAACACACAGTGTGTTTCGATAATATTTCGTGTAATCACGAATCTTCATAATTAATGTTGGTTCGCTCTGTCATTGGTAGGAGAGAATGATTATCGAATAATTATGTCATGCGGAAAACAGTCATTGAGACTCCTGTTATAGAGGTCATTTTTAGAATTCTACATGGACAATGGCTCTGGATAGTCTGGAGAGAGATAGAGAGATAGAGAGAGAGATAGTACTGAAATGGAATAAAAGATGCTGTTTCTTCGCAATCTCGAGTTCTTTCATTTCTCCAGCATTTATAATGTACTTTCTCAATTGTCTTCCTTCTTTATCTATCTCTATCTCTCTCACTCATACACAGTCCACGCTGCACAATGCAGTTTAGCACAAAACCACACGTCGTTCTGAAAGGATTAAAGTGAGAGTGGACCGGATCAAAATTGGACAAGTTTGTTGTAGCTAGTAGAGAATAGCTCCCTGAGCATTTTGCGTTTTTCCCGCTCAAAATCGACCCACCCAACACTGAGATATTTTTGTTATGTTGGGAGAATTTCTGCTGGATCAATATTTATCAAACAGGATAGAAACAATCCTTGTGTTTTACTAACACATTCTTTAAATTTGTAATATGCTGGCTTGCATTGCCCTGCTTCTGTGCATGGACATGTCAACCTCACTGCTTATATTCAGAATGTGTTTGTAAAACACCACGATTGTTTCTATTCTGTTTTATACATACTGATTAAACAGGAGTTCTCCCAACATAACAAAAATATCTCAGTGATGGGTGGGTCGATTTTGAGCGGCAAAAACGCAAAATGCTCAGAAAACTAATCTCTACTAACTACAACAAACTTGTTCAATTCTGATTCGGTCCACTCTCACTTTAATAAACGTGTGTGTGGTAGTTTGAAGTTGGAAACAACTCTCCCCGTTTACCAGTTTAGTGGTTTCCTACTAAATTGTACAAATTTGCGGTTTTAGGAGAGATGGAAATAAAGATAGGCTTGGCTCCGGGGGATAGAGAGAGATGGAATTGGAGCTGGCAGCTGCTTTTGTTCTAGTGCATCTTATTATCATTTTCTCTCTCTTAAACAGGAAGGATTCGATCGACAGATGCTGGTAAACTAAACCTTTGTGGTATCTACTAAAGATCATCTGTCCAAATCACTGTCCAAATCACTGTCCAAATCACTGTCCAAATCACTAGATCTACCAATCTCCGTGTACCGCGTGGCCCAAATTAAAGGGAGGGTACGTTGGCCTTCTTTTCACCCAGAAGTTTAATTTCAATCACTCTGATATTTTGACACAATGTCTGCATGGGTACTCATTCGAGGAATCCGAAGTTTCAAATCATAAAAGTTGAAAGTTCATTAATGAACTCAATTTTTCGTTTTTCGGGTTTTTTGAGGTTTTCTCTTCATTAAATTCGATTTTATTATTTTAAAAACCGCCATACAATAGAGCAAGTATCAACAAATGGCAATCTGCATTTTTATTAAAATTGAATCAAGTTTAGTGGGTGAAATAAGTTATTTAAAGATGATATTTTTTACCAAACATCGATTTTGACCTGTTTTGACCAGAAATCGGTAAATTCAGGCGCTAAAAATCTGAACGGCCACTACACTTGATCAATTTTGATGTTAGCCGGAATTTAAGCTCTCTGTCTTAAAATTCATTTTTCCGACTGGAATGAATCCTGAATGAACTTGAAAACAGGAATGCTTTTTGGAACCGGAATTTCACAGTCGCCTTCGGGTATCGATTTCCTTTCAAACGCGACTAATTTGAGCTCAATTGGACCACCACAAGAGACACAGTGTCTAGTTATCTAATCCTAGGTTTGGTCATCTGAGACCTAATGAGACGATAGCGTCATTACTAAGTGCCAATAAGCAGGTGTAACAGTCGAGTATCACGTATCACGTCTGCTAATGAGGATGGTGTACCGATACAGCATCCGTTAAAATGTAAGCTCTCTAATCTCTTGCTAACACGTCATAATTTGATGGGGATCACATGACTTACCCTAGGCTTAGAAAACGGATCACTGTGATTCTTGTGGTGATCCAATTAAGCTCAAACTGGTCCCATTCGAAAGGAAATCGATAGCCAAACAAATTTGTGAAACTTTGGTACCGAAATATGGTCCCATATTGGTGTTCATTCAATGTTCATTCGGTCGAAAAAAATGAACTTTTATCCAGAGGGCTGAAAATTTGGATTCCTCGAATGAGTAACCATGCAGACATTGTGTCAAAATATCAGAGTGATTGAAATTAAACTTCTGGGTGAAAAGAAGGCCAACGTACCCTCCCTTTAATTTGGGCCACGCGGTACATGACCATCAGAATGACACACAACCTGGATGAGAGATACACCTCATGTATATGGCACCTGTCTCACACTGTGACTGTGTGGTCAAATTACAAAGTGAGATTCTACTGCACCTCTCGGACCACTTTAACTTACGGTATCTACCTATCTCCCTTCTCTATCTCTCTATCTCTCTCTCTCTCTCTCTCTCTCTCTTCCACTGGTAGTTTGGTACCTCGTATTGGTTCGGTATAATTCATGAGAGATAACGTCATGTAGTATAATCAAGTTACATCAGCTGTTGCAGTACATATTGATATACCTCAACTCTCCAAGAGGCTTGATAAAGCCTTCCTTTTTTACAAAATAAACTTTAGCCACACCTTTTAAACAGCTGAACACTGAGTAGATTTTCTCACACAGTATAGGCTCCGTTCTCAAAAAGTGCCGAAATGTCTCCTCCCCCTAACTCCGCCGCCGCTCCTCCTTTCGCTATGAATAACAAGCTCTCAACAAAGGCAGCCTGAGAAACTTTTAAAATTAGTACCACCACACAATTTGTTGTTCCAAATTTCACTTTAAAAAGTATCCAAAACTATGGGGAGAGCCAACCGATAGGCCCATTTTCCCATACAAAATACCGCATTTTTTTCTGTCATAGTTTTCCTCGTTTGTGGGAGGGGAAGATAGAATTGTGATTTTTATGGGAAAAAAAAATATTTTGGGCCAATGATTGAGAATAATTATACAACATCAACAATATTGAAGAAGTTATAACAGGAAATGATAATTTCAAATTTGTTCGAACCATCATCCCCTTTCAATTGATTCAACACTTGACCATGAAAATTTCTCATCTGACCGGAGTCCCCTTAAAAAGGTGTTTAGAAAATACCAAATTAATTAACCCAATTTTTAAAAAAGGTTTTTTCTTTTTTTAAATTTAGCCAGATTAACCCTCCCGGTTACTTTTCCCCAGAATTTGGGAAACCCCCCCCTCTGATTCCCCTTCCGGGCAAAAGGGGTTCTCCCTTTTCTTCCCGGGGGGGACCCAAAGAAAAAATGGACCCCAAAATTTTTCTTTTAAAAAAAGTTGGGGATAGAGGGGGCGAGGGGAAAGGGGAAATGGCAGAAGAGAAGGGGAGAGAGACAAAGAATGGAGAAGGGTTAGGAACGGGCAGGAGAGATAAAGGGGAAAACAAAGAGAGAAAAAGCATGAGAGGGCGAGAGGGAAGAAAGAGTAACGATTGGCGTCAAAGATGATATTTCCGGAAAGGTCTCGGACCCGGGGAAAAGGGGGGCGGAGATTTCCCTGGGGCCCCAAGTGCCCCCCCCCTTTTCCCCCTTTTTTTGAAACCCTCCCACCCCCGGTTTTAAAAGGGGGATTTTTTTTGGTTTTTTAAAAAAAGGGGCCCCGGGGCAATTTTTCTTTTTTCGGGCCCTTTCTTTAGGGTGGTGGTTTGTTGAATGCCCCCCCCGGGTTTTTTTTTTTTGGATTGCCCCCCTTCAAAAGGGGAAGAGGAGGGGGAAAAGGGGATTTTCCCCCCCCCCCGGGGGGAAAAAAAGGGGGGGGGGGGGGCCCAAAGGGGGGAAAACCGAAGGGAAAAACCCCGGGGGGGGTAAAAGGGGGGGGGAAAAAATGGGGAGAGAAGAGAAGAGGGGAGAAAGGGGAAAGGGAAAGGGAGTTTAAAACGGGGGGGAAAAGGGAAAGAGGAGGGGGGGGAAGAGGGGGAGAGGAAGGAGGGGACGGGAAGAGGAGAGAGGGGGGGGAGGGGCCCCGGAAGGGGAAAAAACAGAAGGGACGGAGTTAGGGAGAATAGCGATTTTGGAGAGCGATAAGCGGGTTTCTGTGTTGTTAGAGCCAATGATTCCCCCTCCCTCTCTCCTATCTCCTCTCTCTCTTCGATAATTTTGCTACTTGCCCTCTCTACAGTTCGGGCCACTATGTGTGGGAAAAGGGTTTTGGGCAGAGTTTGCCCCAGTAGAGAGACTACACATGTGACATTACTTTGCCCTTTTCCCGAAAATTATTCGAGAGGAACCCCCGGTCCCAGGTTTTTTTAGGGGTTTCGGATGATTGGTTTATGGCCCAAAGGCACTTCTGGTCAGGGCTTTAGAGGTGGTCGGATGATTGGATATGGACAAAGAGCTATAATTGCGGATTGTTTTCGTTACAAAATGTCTATGAATACTATTCCGGGACAATTTGGCTGTTACTTGTTATGAAGTTGAATTTAGAAAAAAAAACCTCATCAGCAAAATAAAGAGAACGGTTGTGCCCTGGAGCGTTTTTTATAATTGATGACATTCAATATTCATGAAATAGACCATTGTTAGCAGAAAGTGGTCAGTCAGATCGCCTCTAGATATTACACACACACACACATATACGTTAGAGCTAGTGAAGCCATGAGATTGTCAGTGCAATGACGCATGAACCCATCCTGCACTTGGTAGTCGATAGGAGGGAAACCATTCTCAGATCTAGCTAGTTTCTGACATCCATAGATCCAAAGAGAGAGCTGCAGAGATATGGAGGAATGAGGCGCGCGCGCTGTGACTGCGCGGTGATGAAAGTGCAACTTTTCAGCACCTACCGTAACAGTGTGTGAGATATTCTGATAAGCAATATATTGATCTTCACTTCGATTTCAGGTACACCTGTCAGTAGCAGTACATACAAGCTTTGCTTCGGAATGTAAGTAATTAATTGACAAGTACTGCAGATTGACATGCAGGCTTGTGAAGAGGCGTTTTTTTATTATTTTAACCGCTTCGTTTTTCTGTCAAACCGACCCAACCCGTTTATCTCTTTCTCCGTTTCCTGTTACAATGTCTACTGTCTGTGTGAAAGTATGATTATATTCAAAACGTGACTGCACATGTGTCTGTTGCACTGTCTGCTGCAAACTGTGCGAGTTGTCTACTACCAGTCATGCTAACACTTCATACCTACCATTATATTATCTCTCTCTCTCTCTCTCTCTCTCTCACTCTCTCTCTCTCTCTCTCTCTCTCTCTCTCTCTCTCTCTCTCTCTCTCTCTCTATCACATACTGTCTATATAAATCTCTCCTCCCCATAGGTCTCCACAACCAGTGGTAGTTGAAGAGGAAGATGGAATGCAGCCAGCAGTTGTTTCAGGTAAATATGTTCTAGAAGTATGGATCCTCTGCTTGCAGTCATGTGTAATTCGGGTTCTCTAGCTCTCTATCAGAGCATTGACCTGACATTGGCATATATTCTCAATTCTTCCAAACAGCGGTCAGAGCATTGGCCTGACAGCAAGCCCTAAACCCATACTTCCCAGAGGTGCAACCTTAGATAGGATATCATTAATTGGAATTTACCCTCACCCTCTAATTAACTGAAACCATGCACTGCATGCAATAGTAATACCAAGAATACAAGACGCCATTGTTCTAGGATATCGCTTACTGGAGAAGCCATCTTATATTAACTGATTAGCGTATTATCCTAGTTGGCACTATTGCAGTGCCGGGGGTGGGTAACTAACAGGGCTTCTAAATCACTGTTTAGGGTTGGTTAGGAATGGCTTCTCTCATAAACACGGCCCGGCTAGCTGTACAATCGGAGGGAGGGGTTGCACTGAAAAATGTGGGTTGAAAAATGGTGAAGGGAAAAATGCTTTCAATTTATATAGCCGGAGTTTTTCACGTTTAGAAATTTAGAGTAGAGATGATTCTGGGTAACAATTGTAGCGAGTTGTGAGACTGATGCTGCAGTGCTGCACTCTAAGCGTGTGATATATCTCTGCTATGTAACCACAAATACTCTGTGATGCACTCCAATATACGGCTACTTATGTATCTAGTTAGCGAATAGTTACCTTCGCTTAAAAATCTCATGCAGTATGCTCATTGCTCATTTTACGTTACCTTAGTCACTGGCCACTGGACACCAAAAGTTTTTTTGAGAGAAGGGGTGAGAGAAGAGAGAAGGAGAAGAGATAGAGGAACGAGGTTTGAAAATCAGACAAAAGCTGTTTTTACTCACGACCGAAAGGAAATTGGAAGGGTTTAGGGCCTCCACCCAAAGGGTTTAAATTTATTTGTCATGGCCCCCAAAAACAGTTAATACCCTGGAAACTTAATTCCAAATTTCATGTTCCTTCATTCATTCTATCTCCCCCGAGGCTTTCAACGCCCCAACCACCTTCTCTCCTTCCATTCTTCCAAACTCTTTTAATTCTTCTTCTTTAACCCTTTTTTTCCTTATTACCTTATCTGTTTCATTTATTCATGTTTCTTCCATTACCTTCCATCTTTTCCCCGGGTTTCGAGCCCCCAGAACACCTTTTTCCCCTAATTCCGATTCACATACCCATATTTGCGGGTTTTTCCCCTCCCCCCTTTTAGTTTTCCTATGCCATCCCTCCCCATACCGGGGCTGACCTTTCAGAGCCTGGTTTTTTTTCTACCCGGGGCTCAAAACTTTCACTCTAAAAACTATGGTTAGTTATGGATCGCCAAACCATTATTTTCTCACGCCAACCTAAAATTGCCCGGGGCCGGGGTAAATGTTAAAATTGTAATGTCTTGGGTTTTGACTTAAAAAGAAACCCCTTAATTTTTGTAATACTTTAAATTCATAATTTCTTCCCAAATTCATTCCAATTCTTACACCAACTTTGCGCCTTTTTCCCTTTTTATTTTAAGCCGATTTTTATACCCTTATTTTGACGTTTTCCCGTCTACCCTTATAGGTTTGGGTATGGCCATCGCCACACCCCCTATACGTCGCGGGACCTCGAGACCTTTCCAACGAGCCATAGAACACCTCTCTACTACTTCAGGGGGCTTCAAAACTTTCACTCTAAAAATATCTATGGTTATGGTTTTATGGTTTTATGGTTTTACTCGTATCTAATCCTTGAGAGCAGCCGGTCGAGAGAGGGTCAGTTTACCTGCACAAACCGGTTATCCGTTATTGCTTCATCTGTTTTTCCCACACTGCAGTTTCACTATCCCTGGCACGTTCATCTCCTGTATCTTTATCTCTCTTCTATTCTATCTGGTCTCTCTCTCTCTCTCTCTCTCTCTCTCTCTCTCTCTCTCTCTCTCTCTCTCTCTCTCTCTCTCTCTCTCTCTCTCTCTCTCTCTCTCTCTCTCTCTCTCTCTCTCTCTCTCTCTCTCTCTCTCTCTCTCTCTCTCTCTCTCTCTCTCTCTCTCTCTCTCTCTCTCTCTCTCTCTCTCTCTCTCTCTCTCTCTCTCCCGGCCCTTCTCTCAGAGCGTGTTTTTGTCTCGTAGAGGCCAGGACAATCATCAAGGCATCAAGCGCCACTCTCTCGGGGACCTCTCATCAAGCAAAGCAATAGAGCATGATCTATCTCACTCTCTCTCTGTACTTTCTCTTCGCTCCATCACTAACACTCCGGGGGCGGATTGCTTTGCTTGTTTTTTTGAAAGGTGTTTAAAATTTGAGTGCAAGTTATCCTTTACTTTTCCTACGTCAAACAGAAGAGAGAGAGGAAGGCAAAGGGGGTGCCGAAAAAGACTTTAGAATGCTATCTCAAGTAGCAGTTTCATATATTCTATAGTCTGAATTGCGTTCTAACCATCTTTGTCTTCGTGTGTGGTCCCTGCATTGTATATACTACCGCCTGCATTATATACTACCACATGTATTAGTTGGTAACGAAATAACCCCTCCCTTGCCAGTACGCGAAGGTTGCGGCCTCTTTAGAGGGGTTATTTCTTGTTTTGTTCAAACCGCGCGGGGAGGGAGGGTCGAACAAGGCAAGTTATTTCGTAACCAACTGTATTAGTTACCTTGGTGTTATTTACAAGCTTTCATTATGCAAATATTCAGATGTGGGCTGCATGTTAATGGTCCAGATGCATTAGTTTGAGTTGATGTTAGTTAATTGTGAAATCAGGGCCTATGAAATACTGTCGATGACTTTCAAAGGCCGTTTCTCTGTTCCCCCCTCAGCCCTCTCCCGCTTTCTCCGTTCTACACCTTCCACCCGATTTTGTCTCTCCCTCCGGCGTTCCATTTCATGTGTCTATTACGTTTGTAACGTTTAGACGCTAGAAGTGACATTTAGTGACTCTTTGGCGCCTTTACGTTAGCTCATATATTGGGGAGAGAATACGGTAAATACTTCATGGGGGAATACTTCATACTTCAGGAACTCACATCTGTTCGCCACGTGAAGTTAGAACTTTTATATTAAATCTCTCTCTCTCTCCAAAGGTTTTCTAACACATGTCTGTTTACCTTACGGCACGCTCTCTTTCTCGTTCATTCCTAAAACTCATTCCCACCCTCTAATGTGTCTCTCTTCTTTTTTCAGCTGTCCACAATTTAGTCTCCATCTGTTTTTCTTTGATAAACTTCTAATTTTATTTTTTTTAATGACTTCATCGTTCCTACAGTACATATATCTCATATATCTCATTTTATTTCTCTTTATTTTTAATCCTAACTAATCTGAAATCTCTCCACACTCTCTCTCTCTCTCTCCGTCCCCTCTCTTCTGTCCCTCTCTCTCATCCTTCTCTCTCACTCTCTCTCCGCCCCTCTCTCTCCATGATTTGTTGCCGTGAAGATGCGTCAACTCTGTGTAGCCTATGGAAATTGTTGACCTTGCTCCCTCATCTTATGCATGTTTGTTTGCATTAACCTCCTCTTGACAGATACATCATGCGTTGAGGGAGCAATGCTGTGAGAAAAGTGAGGCATGGAGAGAGAGCTAGAGACGGATAAATAGAGAGAGAGATAGACGGTCAGTCAAGAGAGATCGAGGGGGGGGGGGGGCAAGAAAAGTAAGAAAAAACAAAGAACACGTGTGATGGTGATGATTTTAGCGTGACTCAGTACTTGATCTGTCAGCATATTTGGTCTCGATCATAGATCACCAACATATTATTACCAAATAATTCTTCTGTATGCTACTCAACCTACTAAAATTCTCTTATTCACTTCTCTCTGAAGTCTGATCTAACATGTTTTTTACTAGACACTAAAATAACTCTTTTATTAGTGCCCCTACGATATATAAACTGTAAGTTGTGTCTGCCGCTCTGTTACAACTACATACCCTATTTTTTGCACGTTTTTTTGTTCCATAAAAGGGTAAACGTGTTGCAAGCGGGACACCTCATAGCTCCTCACTTTTCTGTCTAAAAGCGTTTCATTTCTTCATTACTTTATAGTCAAGTTATAGTAGCTTCTCCTTCTGAAAGAATCCCTTTACTGGAGCATATTGGGATGAAGAAGAGAGTGGGTATAAAGAAACCCTAGATTCCGTGTCACGATGATCATTGACGCACATAACACATTTGCAAATTCTAAACTTAGTGCAGCTGTTTTGTATCCTAGTAACCCCCTAGCAACCCCTTAGCAACCCGTTAGTAACCCCCTAGCAACCCCCTAGCAACCCCTTAATATCCCCTAGTAACTCCCTTAGTAACTCCCTTAGTATCCCTTAGTAACCTCCTAGGCCCTAGTAATAACCCCGCAAGTGTCGTGGAAGTACACGGGGCCGGTCTTGCATTGCTTGTATTGCTCGTGCCCTATTTTTAAAAGCTAGGCTCTGAGGAAGGCCGGTCATGACTCAACCACGCCTGCTAGAGAAAGAGAGGGGGAGATAGATAGAAAGAGAGGGAGAGAGAGGGATAGAGAGAGAGAGTGAGGGAGACTCAAAAGAGTTTTCTGTTTGACGAATCCCTACTAACGTACTATAGCTCTACAACACTCTTTACTACTACACATGTTTGTTGCTTGATCACATTTCTCCTACTCTTTCTAGGTCAACAAAGTTGCAGCACGCCCTGCTTTCTTTGGTTTAGTCAAACAGTCTCACTCCTAACCCCCTCCTTCAAAAACGACAAACAGTCTCACTCCAAACTTGTCCTTCTCAACCACTGTGTGCTCTCAACCACTGTCTGCTCCCTTCTGTGCTCCCTAGTCTCTGACAGTGCCCCGGTTTTATTCTCCTAACCTCGTTTTCCTTTGCTAGATGTGTACGATCTACGGACAATCAAACGTGCGGTCAAGGATCTAATTCACCTACCGAAGGAAGTTTTTGCAACCAAACTCGCCTGGCTTTATCCCCCACTTGCTCTTGGTCGCTTTCACAAGTGGCTACTTTATAAACTGAGAAGATTTGATTCCTGCGAGGCGGATCTTCCGACAGACTCACTCGATTTCCTGTTTGACGCTTTTTCCCAGGTTCGGTTAATAGAATTGAATCCTGTTTAAATATTTTATCCGGCCTTTTATTTATTTGTTGAGTTACTCAAAAAGTATTGTTCTGTGAACTACATCTAACACCCCCACTCCTATCTGCAGAGTCTCTACCTAGCCCGATCTATATACGACCTGGTCCATCTGATTCGGAAACTAATGGCAGCTGAGAGAGTTGACCAGCCCGCCATCACCCACAGTCCTGAGCTGATGAGCTCCTTTCTTAATGAACTAAAGGAAATTAGAGCCCAACTTGCCACATCACGACAACTGAACAGCGGAGCTTGTCATCAGGTGAGTGTCCCAGTTTTACTTTTTAATGATTTTAATCATCATGACGTATTCAGTGACATTTATAATGAATATTTAAAAGTTTAAAGTAAAGAACAATTCAACCCTTGCCTAGCAAACTCATAAATGCAAATGATCCTTCTCAGGAGGAGTTGATCTCCCTACGCAAGAAGGTCCGGCTGTATGAAGCTCAGATAGCTGCTCTGAACGCAGCTACCACCAGCACCGCCGACTTTGGAACGCTTGTAAAGGCGGGTCTTCGCAGGTTGATCTACCCTGGCCGGAAGCAATGTCATGAAGTGGTGGTGGAGGTGGGCAAGGGTGGGGTGGATGCCCACATCACGGACCACCCTATTCCAAGGAGAAAGAGTTCTGCTAGTAGCAGTACCTGTAGTGTCGAGAGTATCAAGTTGAAACGAAAGGGTGCTATTGTTGTAATAGCAGATGAAGAGGAAGTGATAGAGGAGGAGGATAGAGTGATAGAAGAAGAAGATAGAGTGATAGAAGATGAAGATAGAGTGATAGAAGATGAAGATAGAGTGATAGAAGAGGAAGATAGAGTGATAGGGGATGAAGATAGAATGATAGAAGACGAAGATAGAGGGGTGTTCTATCAAGATGAAGATGAAATGGATTATACGGAGATGAGATTAAGATCGTCAGCTCATGATCTAGAGATGGCGGACTATGTTGAGAGTGATCAGTTACCGACTACCTCCCTGCTTCCTGTTACCCGTGTAAGTCTTTGAGCTTACACTTTAGACTCTGGGAGGGTGGGGGAGAGAGAGAGAGAGAGAGAGAGAGAGAGAGAGAGAGAGAGAGAGAGAGAGAGAGAACAGAGAGAGAGAGAGAACAGAGATGGGGAGAGACACATACACATATATAGCGAGAGCGAGACATATGGTAAGAGAGGGGGAGGGGTTTCGCAGAAGATAAATTGCAGTGTAACTTTTCCCTCATGCGGTGTTGTAAATCTTGCACTCATTTCTTACTATCCTGTATTTCCCAGTTCTCCCCTCCAACGTCTGACGACGCCCTGACAAAAACTACCTCCACCGCAATCGAGAAGGAACCTGCTTATACGATGTTGTTAGTTGAGAAAGAAGAGGAGGGTGATAATTCAGTAGCACCGGCCCCCACGCCAAGTAAAAGTTGCAGTTCTCTTCAACCTATTCATGGTGCGTTTAATTTTATTTCTGTGAGGGTTCGGCAGAGCAATGGTGTGTGTTTCTTGACTGTAACTCATTTCTCATTATTTTCAACTCATTATTAGTTCTGCTCGTGCTCTGTCTGAATCTTTTATTTCTCTCAGTCTCAACGCCAGTTATAGGAGGAATGGTACGGGCAGTCGAGGTTCCAATCTATGCTAAGGTTGAACGAGTTTTCAGTCCTCCGCCCTCCACCAGAATCAGACCACTTTCCTTTGGGGAATCAAGCAACTGCATTTACACCAGTAATAACGAGGTACAGTCGCATTATAATTTCCATGGCAACGCATTTGGAATTGAAGTGTTTACCGTATAGGTATTTGCCTGGCATATGGCAATTCAGTAATCCATCTTGTAGCACCCTCTACAATTTTAGTTGTACCGTCACGATGTCTGCAATACGACCACGAGAAAGAATTGCCTGACGAGCAACGGTAGCAGTTTAGAGCATAGTTCACTCTTGGAATCTTCGGAGAGACCTAGTTCTTTTGGAACCAGTACGAACACAAGGTAACGGTTAACTGATTTTCTGGGCTATCCGGCATTCATTTGAGACAATTCGGGAACATTTTGTAGTGTTCTGAAACCTAACTACTCTCCATTTTAACTGTGTTAGTTCTAACCACTTCCCATTTCAGAACATCGAATCTGAGCAGTGAGTTATCGATTAGCCCGGAGCGTCCTGACACCTGTGATCCCTTCTCGCCTCCTCCAAAACCTCCCCGAAAGGCCCGAACTGGCCAGAGAAGTGACACATCGTGCAGCCAGCTATCCGACACCAGTACCCAGGATTCCCGAGGAGTCTTCTCTCCCGAACTCCACTCCAGTCCCTCTCACTTCTCCCTGCCCAGCACCAGTTCTGGAGCTGCTAGGTTGGAGGAGACGTCTCTCTGTAACAACTCCAGTGTGATAGAGGATAGTATTGACCAGGAGGTAGGGGAAGAATTCTTCTTGCGGGGAAAAAAGAAGAAGCAGAGTTCCTTTAAACGGATTCTGAGTTTTGGCATCGGTAGGAAGAAGCGAAGTCCATCGGAGTGTTCCGTGTCAACCGATGGAGGACAGAAGAAGTACGAATTCAAGCACTCCCGACACTTTACCGTGAGTCAGGAGCGAGACCTCTCCTCGACATCTCTCTCTGGCCTTGTATCTCCATCCAGTCAGAGGACTCTTCCCCTCTCTCCCTCCTCCATCTCGGTTCCCCTGATTGATATTGCTCTGCTGAATGAGTTAGCAGGCACTGACGTCATTCCTGAGGAGGAGGATGAGGAACACAAGAAGATGGAAACACTCCAGGAGGAGATCAGGATGAACGAGGCACCATCCAGCTCCCCGCCCTCTTCGACACATCCCTTGTCAGACGAGGCACCATCCAGCTCCCCGCCCTCCTCAACACATCCCTTGTCGGAAGACCCCTCATCTTCAATCCATCCCTTGTCGGATCAAGATCCCTCATCTGGGACATCCTCCCCTGCCGCTGAGAAACGATCCAATCGAAACAGTGCCAGTAGTAGTGGTTGTAGTAGCAGCAAGTCACCGCCGGGGGAACCTGATATCGATAACAAGGAGGTGTTGGATAATGTTTTTGCAATGTTAGATTTGGACAAAGAGAACAATGAATTTTTGAATCCGTGTGAGATAATCCTGGACGGTAAATCATCAATTGAGAGACGAGCCATAATTACAGATGAACTGAGTAGAAAGGTTGAGAAAGAACTAGAAATAGAGGATGAGATGGACTGCCGAATTCGAGAGGTGACCTTGTCGCCTCCACCTGTAACAGCGGTACCTCGGTCCAAGAGCCCGACTTTCTCCGAAATTGACATAATGCTATGTAATATTTCTGCAGATTTAGACATGCTTGAAATTTAGAGGACATGTCAAATAATATTGTCCCAGTTTGTGTGACACCGTGACTGTGAGAACTTTGTGTGTTCGTGTGTGTTTTGAAAATAATTTTTCCAGAAAAAATAGTTTTTTGTTTTTTTTTGAAGTTATAAGTTGCACAGTTTTATTTATAACAACGTTTAATAAATTCCGTTCTTTTTCTTTTCCCAATTGTAACACTGTTACTTCATAGACCAAATATTCGAGTACCAATTGTCCCTACTACCTTCTCATCCCCAATGAATGACCACTTCTGATCAGTTCATCTGCAGTGTAATGTCGTTACCAACTCCCATCTACCTAACTCCAATACCCTATATTTGTCTCTGTCACCAACCGTGCCATTTCAGTTTGTTTCCATGGTGTCACGCGTGGCAAGTTATCAGATGTGACGTCACGCAATAACGCGTGAGACATCACGCACTCACACGGCGGTACTGTAGGTATTCTGTTTGACAGCCATCTTGTCCTTCGCTTCCTTCACGGTGGCCACCTTGTGTGTCTACAAAAAAGAGGATGATCGTTAGGTATGAATTCCTTTTTTCGCGTCTTCCCCGAACATTTATCGTGGGACAAGACAACCCTCCCTCTCTAGCTTTCTGAATGAAAATCAGAGAGCTGGAGAGAGAAGTGTCTGATCTCTATTTTCCACCCCAACTCCCAACTCTCACCCCATCTATCCCCCAGCGGCCAGTACCCCAACATCCATCCACCCAACCCCTCTCTCACCCCTCCCTTTATCCCCCTATCGACATTCCACCCTGCTCTACCCCCAAACTCCACCCCAACCCGGCAATCCCCTTCTGCCTTCACCCCACTCCACCCCATCCCCCTCTCTCACCCAGTACCCAAACCCCCCCTGCACCCCTCCCCCACTATATCCCGAACTCCCCCTCCACCCCTCTCCCTCTATCGACTATCCCCAACCTCCCATCCGCCCCTCCCCTCTCTATTCCAATTCTTTCACCCCAACTCCCCCACTCTATCCCGAACTCCCCCGCCCTCACCTGGAGCTGGTAATCCTCGTGTTCCTTATATCGTTTCTGCAGGACAACATTGAGGAACACCGCCACGACCTGAATGAACATGAACACGAGGGCCATGAACCCAGCGAGAAGGAGCCAGAACTGTAGCAGGTCATTCGTCTTCTCCCAGCACGCCTAGGTAAGTGAGGGAGATCATGGGATATGGGTTATTTTAGGAAATTGGAGGGGTTAATTAGGGGTTTAGGGGTTTAGTTGGACAGTGGGCTTTGGGTGGCTCTATTTGTGGGATAGCTGGATATAACTCACATCTGTTCTGATGGTAGCTGGTGGGTTTTTAGGATCGTGGTAGGTAGAAAACAGATTCTTTCCACACCCCTCCTTGTACTCTTTACAACATGTATCGGGTAGACTCTGAGACAGAGAACTATTGTTGGCACATGGTGTGAATGGTGAAGATGTAGAAAGTAAAAAGCGTTAGCAACCGGGAGGTAACCATGGGGTTACCATGGTTACCTCCCCAGTTACCCTTTTGTTGTCGTGTTTACCTGTGCAAAATAGCTGTTGACATCAAGGTTGTTTGAATACCAGTTTGATGCATTTGTCGACAAGAATTCCTCCCATCCATACTGCCCACAACAGTCCACTTTCTTGTGTATGTAATCCATGGCATCTGTGTACTTCTGATTGATACCAGCCTTACCTGCAAACCGCAAAGTTATTGGAAGTTGTTGTTTCTGCAAGGAAACTGTTCACCAAAACCAAGTCGATATACAAATGCAGAGCCTAGAGAAGGACACGAGTCAGAACTTCATGTAGGTAATAGGCCATAGAGACTCTATGGCCTAATCTACGGGTACATGACTACATGGAGCTCCTGTCAGAGCATTGTCCTGACAGTGGAGCTATGACTCGATAAACATGAAATGGGCACCATAATTACCGTAGAACAGCATACTGTACTTCATTCCATCATGAATGTAATAATGACAGGCACCATTAGAAGTGAATAGGATTACCACGGCAGCGAACTGAGCTAGAAGGGTTATAATCATGGCGGCCAGAAACTGAAAATATATTTTTGGTTAGATAGTTACTGTTAGACAGTTAGTTACTGTTAGACAGGTAAATCAAGGTTTTGAGCAAGTGAATACTTGTGTAGCTCATACTGCAACGCTCTGTGAAGTGTGAGGGAGATTAAATACCTGCCGAGTGATAAAACACCTGATCCCTTGTTGAAATTCAACGAGAAATCATGTGTTCTGCAGAAAGCTGTCAGGCCAATGCTCTGACCACAGTTCTCGCGAGAATGGGTCAGGCCAATGCTCTAACAGGCAGCAAGTGGTCCTTTCATTTTTAGGGTGGGCGGACTCTAGTGCTAACGGACTCTTTATCTAAATCCAAGGCGGACTCTATATCTAAAAACGGACTCTTTATCTACAGTTAGACTTTGAAAAAAGTTTAGATAAAGAGTCCTCCCTGTGTAGACTTTTTAGATAAAGAGTCCGCCCTGTGTAGAATTTTTAGATATAGAGTCCTCTAGTACATTTTGGCGCCAAATCCTCCAACCCGGACTCTATGTCTAAAATCCTAACCCAACCCAAAACCTAACCCTAACACTAACCCTAACCCTAACCTCGAACCCAAATAACGGCCCTAACACTTCTAAATTAGTATAGGGGTAGAGCAAACTCTCGTTTCCGGCCTAACGGCCGAAATCTCGAGTTCGCGGCGAAAGGCGGACTCTATATCTAATTTAGATTTATGTAGATATAGAGGTCCACTTTGTTTAGACTTTTTAGATAAAGAGTCCGCCCTGTGTAGACTTTTTAGATAAAGAGTCCTCCTAGAGTTTAGACTTATTTGGACTCTTTATCTAAATCTAAATTTAGATATAGAGTCCACTGTAGACTTAGAGTGTAGCACTAGAGTCCGCACACCCATTTTTAGTACTTACCCCGGAAAGGAACAGCGACTGCTTTCTGAAGACACCACAGAATCCAATCAGAGCAGTAACGACCAGAACACTGCCTATTACAACCAATACCAACATGATCGGTGATAGCTCATTGTTGATGGCTGTCCCGATATCTTCCGTGAGAATGAAAACGTATGCTCCAACTCCAGTTAGGGCCAGGCCTATCAACTGGAAAAACAGAAAATTTATAAAATTTTGGAAGTTTTTCCAAAATTCAGCGGGGGGGTGCCCGAAGAGAGGGAAGGGTTTCCCCATGGAAACCCAAAAAAAGGAGGGAAATTAACCGAAAACGAAAACGGTTTAGAGTGGAATGGGGAGGGGGGCCCAAAATTCCCAATTTCGGGTTTTTACGGGGGGAAAAGCGGGGGGGGGGGGAGAAAAGGGGAGAGAAGGGGGGGGGGGAAAAAAAAAAAAAACAAAAGGAAAAAAAAAAAGGGGAAGGGGGAAAAAAAGGGGGGGGGGGAAAAAGGGGGCAGGGGCGGGGGAGAGAGGGGAAAAAAAAAAAAAAAACCCCCCCCTTCTTTTTTTTTTTTCCTCATTTTTTTTTTTTTTCCCCCCCCCCTTTTTCTCTCTCTTTCTCTTTTTTCCCCTTTTCCTCTCTCTATCTCTTTTTTTTCTTCAATGTAAAATCAGTTTCGATACTTTCCATCACACACAATCGGGAAACCCAGGGCCCAAAGAAATAACAATTCTTTAATTAGCGAAATCAAAATATTAAAACTGGTTTTTTTGGTATCTTCAATAAGGAACAATAAATCTGAGGTCCCGGAAAAAAAAAGGCCCATTTAGTGTCTTCCTGCACACAACGGTCAACTTGTTTCCCTTTTAAAACGCCATTTTCAGAATTTGGCCTCCTCCGCTTTCCCCCCTCAGGTTTATGGGGGCTACTTTACTCGTTTCCCTTTTGAAAAAGGGGGGGAAGAATTTTTAAAACAAAGATAATTTAGGCTCGGCAAATAAGGAATGAATAATGTGAGTGGGGGTTTGGAAAAATGTAAAAATTTTAAAAAATTAAACGGGTTACCTGGTATTGGTTACCATGGTAAATGGTTTTTGAGAAAAATTCGTGTCCAACCTGTAACTTGTAAACCTCGGTCCTTTAAACTTTTTGTAGGAGTAATCAAGGGGTACCCAAACCTGAAAAAGAACAGAACCCAGGGCCATGAGCCCGCCAGGGTTAACCAAACTCAGGTGGTCCCTTTTTCTTTCCCCAAAAACATGCCCGGGGTTTGGGAATAGTGGTTGGGGATCTGTTCGATCGCCCCCCGTTCCCAAAAAGCAAAAAACCCCGGGGAGGGGCAGCGAAAGTTTTAAATTTTTCCCGTTTGATTTTTTTTGGTTTTAATTAAGGAGACCCCTGTGTACAAAAAATTAGTGATTAAACAGGGGGTTTTACTTGAATGTTTGACAGTTAGAACTCCCGATCCACAATTGGGGTTATTCAAAACAGGAATCTGGAAAAGAGGGAAGGGGAAATTTTGGGAAAAACTTTTGGGGGAATGTTTGTTTTGGCTGTTCAAAATTTTTAATGTTTTAGTCTAAGTTAGATCTAAAGTTGGCAACAGAAGTCACAATACTGAAGAAGGAAAAAAGAAGAATACTGACCTTGGTAGCAGTTTTAGTAAAGTTACTAGCCCACCCAGTGCTATTATGATTAGGAGTAGCCCACTCCTTCCACCCCCAGTGCCCACAACATCCCATGTGCTGGTGGACCCAGTCCATTGACTCAGTGTAGTCAGCCGCCTGTACATCTTTTTCTGTGGGAGATATCTCAGCATTACACATGTACCATAAAACTAACATAATTTGCAACAAAAGACATTCTGAAGGGTATGGGAATCATAGCTGCGTGCCAGACTACTTCCTTGAAGCTGATATACAGTTTCAATATCATACCGTCTCCGTATTGCTGCACAGTAGTCGTCATCCCACTGGTAATGTAGTAATGAAGACTGGCCTCCGAGGTGAAGAGTATAACTACTGCTGCAAACTGGCCCAACAAAACTAGAACCATACACACAAGGACCTGCAGAAGTAGAGACATATAGTAAAGCCGCAAAGTAAATTCATCGATTGACTGATAGTTTAGCCGTTTTTGCATCTTTCGAATTCAAAGAGCGTTTTCCTAACCTATTCGCCATGTATCAATAACAAAGCTTACCACGGCAAGGAGTATAGATTGTTTCCTGAATACCCCGATAATACTAATAACAGCTGTCACCATCAACACGCTCCCAATCACCAGTAGTATTATCATAACGGGTGCTATCTCATTTCCTACAGTCGTCCCAATGCTACTGGTCCGACCGTAGAGGTAACCGCCGACTGTCGTCAGGGCAATGCCAATCAACTGGGGATAAGGAGAATTTGTTTATTTGTTCTATCCCTCCTTTACAGTTTACAAGGGTCGCACAAGGCAATAGAGAGGGGCCTGTGGAGTCAGACGGGGTAGGTGTCTGACTTGATGCATAACAACAGACGTTTTACCCAGTAAATCAGATTCCTAAGACGCGTCGTATACAAATAAACAAACAAACAAACAACAGATGAGTTGGGTACAGGCTGTCTGGCGCCGCAAACCCCATCTGAGAATCAAACCGGGGTCTGGCGCCGCTAGACAGGGTGTAGGATACTGACCATGAGAACGACATTGAAGAAGCTAGCAATGCTGGCCAGGAGGGTTTCTTTGACCTCCATATCTCTCACTCCGCCGCTCCCTTTTGGAGCTCACAGAAACAGGTTTTGTAAAATCAGGCGTCTACAATCAGGGGGTAATGTGTAGTATCGAGCTCAGCTGCGTATACAATCAGTAATGTATACTATTATAGAGCTCAGAGAAGTTGGTATCAGAAGAAACAATGTTCAATTGGTCGTCTGTCATGGAAGATTGTTGTGTGTGTATATTGTGCAAGCTATGTGTTTCCCAGTGTAAACACAGTGCGGAAAAGAGTAGTTTTATCTCCCCAGCGGCCCCACTTATCACTGCACTGGCAATTGCCCCGGGGCCTGCATCCACCTCGCCCTTTGACCAAACATACCATAGCTGTCCAAGGCTCAAGGACCTTTGGACGCCGGGAGACCTCGACGACATGATTGGTCTCATCCCAGCCTAACGATTCCAGTTTTCAATGTTACTTTCACAAATAGAAAGATAGTGTTCTAGGGATCAGAGAACAAGCAAAAGTACAGAAGAATATCTTTTCGATCAACAGACGCAGAACAGTTCATTTTCATAAATTCTAAAGTTGCTCACGTGATTTGTTCAAAGACACCCATGATTTTAAAGATACTCAGTTTCAAAGACACCCATGATTCAAATACACCCAGACACATTATGACAGTCCCAGCTGCTTCTCACAGTTTCAAAGACCCACAGTCCCAGCTGCTCCTCACAGTTTCAAAGATCCACAGTCCCAGCTGCTCCTCACAGGAGGTGTATACAGGCCAGGATGGTAGTTATCAGGGCTGGTAGTGCTGTGCAGTAGTGTCCCATCCCACTGTTATCCACCTTATCTAAAGAGGGAAGCAAAGGTACAGTAGGTCCCGATATACTGGGATGCTCGGGGGGAAGGGGTAAATCGGGGTTCCGGTAAATCGGGGTCAGACTGTATAGTTTGGAATGGGGCAAGTCCATAGCAAGCTATTAGCATGTGACCTAGTTACCTTCAGTTCCAGTTTCGTGGGTTAGTCCAGGTTGGGAATCCAACAGAGATACCACATCAATATCGTCACCAAGAGAGGTGAGGTTGCCAATGATGTCGTTCAAGGGATCAGCAACCTCATTATCTGGATGGGACAGGGAGGTAGTTATAGTGGGCTAGGGGCGGGGTGTGTACTGTTTAGTGGGCTGTGGGCCGGTAGGGAGGTAGTTAGTGGGCTGGGGAGGTAGTTAGTGGGCTGGACAGTAGGGGACAGGGAGGTAGTTAGTGGGGTAGGGGGGAGGTGTTTACTGTTTAGTGGGCTGTGGGCCGGTAGGGAGGTAGTTAGTGGGCTGGGGAGGTAGTTAGTGGGCTGGACAGTAGGGGACAGGGGTATTTTTGGGGGGGGGGGGGAGGGGTTTCGTTTTTTGGGCGTGGGCCCGGAGGGAGGTATTTTTGGGCGGGGGGTGTTAGTGGGGGGGCATAGGGACGGGGGTAGTTATGGGGTAGGGAGGTTTTTACTGTTTTTGGGGTGGGGGCCGGGAGGGAGGTAGTTAGTAGCTGGGGGGGTGTTAGTGGGCTGGACGTAGGGGACAGGGAGGTAGTTTTTTGGGGGTTTGGGGAGGGTGTTTCTTTTATGGGTGTGGGCCGGTAAGGGGGGATTTGGGGGGTGGGGAGGTTTGGGGGGGACAGGGGGGGCGGGAGGTTTTTGGGTAGGGGGGGGGTTGTTTCTGTTTATGGGCTGGGGGCCGGGGGGGGAGGTAGTTATGGGCTGGGAGGTATTGTGGGGGGAAGTAGGGGACAGGGAGGGAGTTGTGGGGTAGGGGGGGGGGTTTTTTGTTTTTGGGCTTGGGCCGGTAGGGAGTATTAGGTGGGGTGGGGATTTAAGTTAGTGGGCTGGGCAAGGGGAGGAGGATTAGTGGGTGTGGGGATTTTTTTTACTGTTTTTTGGGGGGGGGCCGTAGGGGGGTAGTTAGTTGGGGCTGGGGAGGGAGTTGTGGGCTGGACGTAGGGGCAGGGGGTAGTTTAGTGGGCTAGGGGGAGTGTTTACGTTTAGTGGGCGTGGGGCCCGGGAGGGGTAGGGGGCTTGGGGCGGGAAGGGCTGGCCAAGGGGACAGGGGGTATTTTGTGGGAGGGGGGGGTTTTACTTTTTGGGGCTGTGGCCGGTAGGGGTTTGTTTTGGGCTGGGGAGGTATTATGGGCGGACAGTAGGGGGGCAGGGAGGGAGTTTTTGTGGGGGGGGGGGGGAGGTGTTTACTGTTTGGGGCGTGGGCCGGTAGGGGGGGTAGTTTTTGGGCGGGGGGGTGTTTGGGGGCTGGACTAGGGGCAGGGAGGGAGTTGTGGGGTAGGGGGGGGGTTTTTTTGTTTTGTGGGGGTGGGGGGTGGGGGGGTATTGGGGCTGGGGGGGTAGTTTTGTGGGGGGGACGTAGGGGGGGGAGGTGTTAGTGGGGTAGGGGGAGGGTTTTTTGTTTTGTGGTTGGGCCGGGAAGGAGTAGTTTTGGGCGGGGAGGAGTTATGGGCTGGACATAGGGGCAGGGAGGTAGTTATGGGGGAGGGGGAGGTGTTTTTTATTTTTGGGGTGTGGGCCCCTTTGGGGGGGATTATGGGCTGGGGGGAGGTATTGTGGGGTGGACGTAGGGGGCAGGGGGGTATTTTGGGGTAGGGGGGGGGGGGGTTTTTTACTGTTTATGGGCTGGGGGGGGTAGGGGGTTATTTTGGGCCCAGGGGCCGGAGGGGGGGACAGGGGCTGGGGAATTCGATTTTCTTGAAACAAAATTTCCCAAAAACCCTAAAAAACGAAAATCGAGTTTACTTTTCCTTATATGGTACGGGGGTCAATCTTCTTTTTTTTGTAGCCCTTTTGCAGCCCTCCGAATTTTACCGTTTGGGTTTGTTCAAAAAAAAAAAGGGCGAGCACATACAACAATAAGAAAATTCTATCGGGGCAGGAAAGGGAATGAAAAAGTAGTGATGTGGTAGAACTACTAATAATAAAGTTCCCTTTTATTACCTCTCCGGGCGATGTGAGAGAGAGATAGAGTCTCCCTCGTCTCTCTCCTCCTCTCTCCTCTCTCACTTTCTCCGAATTGCTGTCAGGCGTCGCGCTGACCCTTTCTGATCAAAGTGGCCAGGCATCGCGCTGACAGCCGAATTGGGATTCTTGACTTGCAGTATTAATAATATGAATACTGCAATATAATATTATTATGAGGTTTCACTTTCACTATGTCAAATAAGACAGAATATGCTGCAGTACAGCAGACTGCAGCGGCGACGGAGTGAACTGACGTCTGATATTGTGCACCATTCCAAATATGTCCAATAGCAGAAAACCCAAATCACATGCTTGAATTTGAGAAAATCCCTGGAAAATGAACTTTGCGTTTTGAGCAAAGATCTCCGAAAATCGAGCATACTCCCGGCCCGTAGTTTTTTCACACAACACACTTCACCGTTTTTGACCTACATCTCTCCAGCCGTTACTTAGAACCAATGGCGGCAATGGGACGTACCCTGTATAGTAATCAGATTACTAATCTTCGAATGAGTAGGTATATACCACTGTTATAGTGGTAGTAGTGAACCCGGAAACTACTATCACACCATCAGTACGTTAGTACTACTCATTCAATCACACACATCCTGTTAGTGTTAGTGTAGATAACCTAGGATACATACTGTGTAGAGTGTTCTGCAGCATGCTGTTGAGTAGAACAAGTGGTCTGTAATGGCATTTCTATTCCTTTCCGGTAAATAGGATACTGTCTTGATGACTTGTGGGTAGTAGCTCGATGATCTATAATATCTTGTCAGTGACAGTCCTGTCGGTGTTTAACCTCTGTTCACTGTTGAGTGCATCCTGGGACACATACGATTGTTAATCAATTAGTTATGTGTACTAATTATGTCACACTTCACACCAAATTGTTACTGTTGTACAGTCACTGTCACAGCAATGGAGATGTTGGTGTGTTAGCCAAGCAGTTTGTCTACATGATCTCTCTCTCTCTCTCTCTCTCTCTCTCTCTCTCTCTCTCTCTCTCTCTCTCTCTCTCTCTCGGTCTCGAAAGTCGTCGAGTCGGGGGGGGGGGGTCTCCTCGCTCGGTCCTTCGTCTCTCTCTCTCGGGGGGGGGGTGGCTCTCTCACTCTCTAAAAACCTTCTCCCTCGTCGGGGTCTGGCAGTGACGCAGCTGGGGGGGGTCTCTCTCACTCTCTCGACGGTCGGGGGATGCGGGAACTCCGTCGACGGGTCGTGAGCGTGCGGGAGCGGGGGGTGCTCGGGGGGGGGGGGCCACAGGGTCGGGGCTTCCAAGAGGGATGGGGCGGGGGGGGGGGGCATGGGCTCGTCGAAACGGAGGTCTCTCGGGGGGGGGGGGGGGGCGGGGGGTCTCTCCTCTAAACAGTACATGCGGAGTCCTCGGTTCGGGAGAAAGAAGAGCGGGGTCGGAGGACGTCGGGGGGAGGCAGTCTCTCTCCTCTCTCTCATCTCTCTCCTCGCTCATTCTGCAGCTGTTTTACATTGACCAGGACCCATATTTTGTATGTGCATTTCATGGTGCTAACGAGAAAGAGAGCATGATATATCGAGTCAGAAAGAGAGAGAAAGATAGACAGGAGGGAGAGAGGAGAGAGAAAGATAGACAGATAGGGAGAGAGGAGAGAGAAAGATAGACAGAGAGAAAGATAGACAGAGAGAAAGATAGACAGAGAGAGAAAAAGATAGGCAACACTTTTGGGATTGTGACGTAGTTGATTGTGCCAAGAAAATGTGATTGTATTTGTATACTCCAGTTTAGTTTGGCTTTCTGAATATGGCCCATAATAGTATGTAGTGCTATCATCATTGACTCCACCCCAGTATTGTTTGTGTTATATGTCAGCCATGCGTGTGTTGTGTGGTTTACCTGCAGCTGATGTAGTGTGTTGGAACTTGGAAGTAAATGTAACACAACAGTTATCTATAATCGTGTTTCTCATACAGCCTTTTCCTGTCTAAACTGTTGACATCGACTACCGCACAGCTGCTACGACTCAGTGATCCAAAACCAAAACTGTCGACATCGACCATGTTTATAATCCTTAGTAAAACTCTGATCCCAATCTAGTTGTTGTATAACCCCCTGTCCACCCAGAACTGTCATGATGGACTCGGTAGTGACGAATGATGATGATGGTACAGACCCAGCTTCTAGACCCACTGATGTTTTGGATGAAAACTGGTCCTGGCTCTCTCAGGTAACAGCATTGTTCCCAAACTCTTGGACCAATCGGTTATTACAATGATCACCTTTTCCCAGCTCTCTATTTGATTTTCAACTAATTTGACAGCTAAATTACTAATGAAGTAATACCCCCTACAGGTGCACACAGCTCAGATGGGTCACCTAATTATCCTCTTCGTTATTGTTGCCACCACATTTGGAGCCCTCTTCAACGCCATCCTCGCCAGAACTGCATTTATGTGAGTTTTAAATTGCAGAGTAACTGATCTCTGCTTGTTTGTTCATGTATGGGGGGTTTGTGCATGTTTCTTTGATTCTTGAATAATTCCAGCTGAATCTTAACTCAAATGGAATTTCAAGTGAGAGAAACTTGTTTTAAAGATGAGACAAATCAAAACACTTCAGATATCTTTTTTCAACCTTTGAAATAAGCACATGATATTCAGCAATGCAATCTTTCACATACATATGAAACTTGACATCTTCACTAAGAGCATACAGTTTCACACACAGATTTGGTCATATCGACTGCTTATAAGTACCTAGAATACCTATGATAGTTACACGTCATTGTAACAAAGACCGGAGATAAATGTAATATATGACGGAGTAAAGATGTGATATATCCGATTTTCGGTCTGTGCAGGATAAATTAGATCATCAAATTCCTATAGATCTCTCTGAATGTCTCCCTACACACACGATCTATATTCTCCTCTATTCCTCATCATCATCAAGGTCTAGAGCCTTGCCAATGGCCCAGTTGCAGAACTCGTCGAATAGAATCTGACCTCCACCATTGGCGTCTGAAGAAAGGGGAGATAAAGATTAGAGGGAGGGATCATGGTTCATGGGTTGGAAAATTTTATTTGAGGGACTCAAGCCAGGGGTGAAATATTAACGCTACAAAACTAACCGATCTTGGCGAATTCAGCCTCCATGTCGTCGACAGGACCGACCCAGGCCTCGACCTTATCCTTGGCGGCTATAAACTCCTCCAAGTTTACCCTCCTGTCTCCCCCCTCATCGATCCTCTCAAAAGCTACAAAGTACTCAAAGTATTGTCGGAGGGAGAGGAGGAAATACCTAAACTCCCTCTTCTCAATGTAATCGTCACCGTGCCCGTCTGATCGGTTGGACTTGGTGCAGTTCTTGGCGATTTGGAAGGCTCTCATGATAGCAGGTTTAGCATCAAACAAGTCATCAATAGCAAGGACGTCTCTCATGGCCTTGTCAACCTCAGCCAGCGACAGGATACCGTTACCTAAACGTGATATGTGTTAGGTTATGATTTAATAATCGGTCAAGTAGTTATCATAAAACATGTCTGTCGCTGAATTCTTTAATCCCATGTCACTATATCTGGCATGGCAGAGGTATAGGAGTTGCACCATGATGTACCTACCCACCGCCCACTGCCAACTGCCCAGTGCCCACTACCCACTGCCAACTGCCCACCGCCCACCGCCCACTGCCCAGTGACCAGTGACCAGTGCCCAGTGCCCAGTGCCCACCGCTCACTGCCAACTGCCAACTGCCCACTACCCACCGCCCACTGCCCACCGCCCACTGCCAACTGCCCAGTGCCCAGTGCCAACTGCCAACTGCCAACTGCCCAGGTCACTTCTTCTATAACACTCACCATTAGGATCAAACTGATTAAACATGGCCATCCTCCTCTCCTTCTCCTCAGGAGTCTTCTCATAGGGGAGCTTGGCATTGATCTCGGCCCAGTCAATAGACATGATGGATGCTAGAGAATCTAACAAAAATAATAAAAGTTAGATAGGATGAGATATCAAGGTAGGGGGCGAAAGCTAGTTTAAATTTAATGGCGGCTAGCTCCCTTAAATAGAGTATTCCTTGACAGTTTTTGCATGCACAGTCCTTGACAAGGAGTGCTTGTGAAAATCTGTCCATATTTTCGATAGAAAATAAGCAAGGATGTTAAAATTTCCATGAAAGGTGCATCAGTGCGGTATGGCGGATAGTCCGAACTGCAAACTTTTGTCTGAGAGGAAGGGAGCGAGCGGAAAAATAAAAGACACAGAGAGAGAATTTAGTATTAGTGAGAATTCAGAGAGAGCTGCAGCACTAGCTCTCTTGTGCAAATAGTATCAAGCAAGATAAAATATCAAGCAAGATAAAGCAAATGTGGGAGATACGAAAGAGAGGGATATTGAAAGATAGAGGGAAGGAGAGATCTTGAGAGAGAGAGAGAGAGAGAGAGAGAGAGAGAGAGAGAGAGAGAGAGATATAGAGAGAGATATAGAGAGATGTTGAGAGAGAGAGAGAGAGAGAGAGAGAGAGAGAAGTTGTCAAGTTGAAAGAGAGAGGGAGATATAGAGGGAGAGAGAGATAGAGAGAAAAGAGAGAGAATGAGAAAGGCGCTTTAGCTTCTGATATGGACTAATTTGAGTGCTATAAAATGCATGCGAGGTCTCTCAATCTACGATGTATCTTCTACATAGGAATCGGATTCATGGTCCGTGGAGATTCACTATTATATGGTCCATGGACCATGATCAATCCAGTTCCTAATCCTATAGACTATCATGTCATCACCCGACCCTGGTCACCTGCATCCAGCAAGTAGGGAGGGGTAGCCTAACTATCTTAACTAAATATCACTAATTTGAGCTTCTTTTCTGTGAGACAGAAATATAATCTGTATTACATCACATCGTACTCTCAAAGTAACGCAATTCAAGCTATTTTGACATAAAAGTGGGAACTGAAATAGATCTCAGGAGAGGGATGTTGAAGATCTGAACGAACAGAGTGAATTGAATTGCAGTTGAATTGCAGTTGAATTGTGGAAGAAGAAGGCGAGAAATCCAGAATCCTACACTAAGACCACGATCTTCCTGGAGCGTCCGAAGTATCATTTGTCTAGAGAGTAGAGCTACTTGGCAACGAAATATGTAGTACATGGCAACGAAATGTACAAAACAAAGCTACGCTCGACCGTTAGATCTGTGCAGAACATTGATATCCTTACGTAATTACCCCTTCTCCTCCTCTCTTCTTCTCCCCTACATCCTCCTCTTTCTCTTTCCCCTTCTCTCCCCTCTCATCTCTCTCTCTCCCTCCCTCACGGTCCCCGTTTTCTTCCCGGGCGTCGCTATGACAACGGCAGCTGGAGTCATTAGCTCGATCCCTGCCCAGCTATAGGTTAGTTGCTGGGCTGGTGTGCTCTTTTAGTGGATTAGTGGAAAGGAAAAGTAAGGTCACCAAGAGACAGCAAGTAATTTAAAGAGCTCTGGTTCGCATGGAGGGGTGGGGGATGTTGAGGGTTACAAAGAGAATGATAGAGGGAGAGAGAGAGAGAGAGAGGAAGAGAGAGAGAGAGAGAGAGAGAGAGAGAGGGGGCAGAGAGCGCGAGAGAGGGGAGAGAGGGAAGAAGAGAGGGAGGGAGAGAGAGGTAGAGAGAGGCAGAGAGAGAGAGAGAGAGAGAGAGAGAGAGAGAGAGAGAGAGAGAGAGAGAGAGGGGGGGCAGAGAGCGCGAGAGAGGGGAGAGATAGATGGAGAAAAAAAGAAATGTTTAGAGGGACAGGGGAGAGGCTAAAGGAAGCTTCCGAGCGACAAATAAAGGAAGTTAAGAGGTCACAATAATATGCGTTATGTCCAGATAGATGTACGTATAATACGTGATAGTAAGAGAGGGGGAGGGGTATAGGTAAAGAGAGGGAGAGGGAGAGATAGGGATTTTTAGAGAGAGAGAGGGAGAGATCGATGGGAGTTACATACATGCTCCCACTGTAAGACCACGCCAGCTGTTCAATGTGGGCCGATCGGGGGAAGAAAAGTAAAGATCTGTTATTTGGTAGGGGATCTGAGGGTCACATTTCAATATTATCATTTCGCGTGATGTGATAGGTAAACCACGGTTAGAAAGAGAACATGCCGATGCACTGATGCAGGATGACCTAGGCCGCCTAAAGGAATGGGGCAGTATAATAAATGAAGCAGCAGCTGCATAGCATAGTTGATGGAGGGACACAGCAGCTGCATAGGAGATTTGAATGATGGAGTGTGTATTGGCTGATGACCACAATGATTAGAGCCCCACATAGCAGCTGCTGCAACTACACACTGGCCTCATTGCGGTAGTGTGTGTTGGACTTATTTCTCTGTCAATGACTCACGATCACACTGACTGTAATGAGGCATTTTAATACATCATGTTATAAATAAGACGCTCATGCCGAAATTTAACGTCTGTATTCCTATCAGAAACCGGGGATATATCTCGGATACATTTTTGCTAAATCCAGGGGGGGGGGGGGGGCGAACAATTAAAAAATCTAACTCTTACTTTTAGTAAACCGGTTTCTTTCTCTCTGTTCACAGCCCTATATTTTCAGGTATCGAAAACAGAGCCGGTACAGGTGTACAGCCAGTCTGCTGACCCTATTTGGGGGAGGTGGACTTGTTTACTGTCTTAGTCAGGGCATTCAGATACTCTTCTACTTCACTCAAGGTAAAAGATCACATGTTTCACTCATAAAGCCTTCTCACAACTTCTCAGATCAAACCCGCGCTAGAGAGTTGATCTGTAGACATTCAATTTTGTTTGGCCGGGGGTACACTTTGTTCAGCAAAACGCGTGAAAGGGCGGGAAACTAAAACCCGTTTGTACACTACGGCACTTATAAATCAAGATAAATTTAATTTTTGGCTACAGGACACCGAGGTGGCTTCTACGTGAACTATAACACGTCCTTCGTCTCAGCTACCACGTGGAAGTGGTCGTTTCTGGTAGCATTCTACTAGATCCTAGGTTAAATTTCACCAGGTAATCCGTGTAGACTGTAGAACGTTTCCAGGCCCACTTCGTATGGTGTAGCCAACGCAAATCTATTTGGTGTCCCCCAGTGTACCACGGACAGCTGTACTATATTGGACTCAATATTTCTGGTTTTTAATTTCGTAAAACACTGACACAACTCATTAATTGGGTTTATTGTTAATCAAATTTAGTTATTCATACAGATCATACACAGTTTGTACAAACAAAATCAAATGACTCCCAACCCAATCCGGTTATGGTCATGATAATGCTTCTGCTCAAAAAGTTAGAGTCCTCGCATAATAGACACACACAATATATCCCACTATTTCCAAGTGTAATATCATTTAATCGGTGCCCAACTTCTCCATCTTCTCCTGTGTGTTCTCACCCATTTCGGCATCATCATCATCATCAAGATCGAGAGCCTTGGTGATGGCCCATTTGCAGAACTCATCAAACAAGACAACACCACCCTCGTTGAGGTCAATGTTTCCGAACTCAGCCTCTGCATCCTCGATGGGTCCAACCCATTTCTCCATGAGCTCCTGGGAGGCGGTGAATTCCTCCAAATTGATCCTCCTGTCGTCATCAGCGTCAACTCGGCTGAAAGCGACAAAGTACTCGAAGTACTGTCGGAGGGCACACAGGAAGAATTTGAATTCCCGGAACTCAATGTAGTCATCACCAGTGCCCGTCAGGTCGCTTGGACTTGGTGCAGTTCTTGGCGATTTGCCAGGCCCTCATGATGGCTGGTTTGGCATCGAAGAGCTCATCAATACAGATAACATCCCTCATGGCCTTGTCGCACTCAGCCAGGGACAGGATACCGTTACCTATTAGTGGAGAGAGAGGGGGAGTTAGACAATAATGATAGAACCTTCATGATGATAGATCTGTACTATTATTATAGTGGCCTAAATCCTAATGGCCTAATTACTTTAATTTGAGAATTCTAAGTGACATAGGTGGACAGTCTATCTCTGATCACGCCCCTCTGTGTACGCAGGCAAGGTATAAATTATCTCTCTCTTACCATTGGGATCGAACATCATGAACATTTCCTTCCTCTGATCCTTCTGGTCCTTTCCAGTGGGGAGTTTCTCATAGATGGCATCCCAGTCAACAGACATGATGATAGACTTAGAGCTAAAAATACGTGGGAGTTTTAGAAAGAGAGAAAATAAAGGGTTTTTGTTAGAATTTCAAATCAAGTTTTTAGAACTAAAATACACATTAAAATTTATTTAAAAGCTTTTTCTGTTCAGGATAAGTTCAGTAAATATTATTCAACAAGTAAAATTAGCGAAAAATACAAGTGCAGTTGAGTGTGGACACATGTTGCTTTGCTCAACCCCGTTTCACGCGATGGTGAAATTTACCGCGACACCCCCCCCCCCAACATGGCGAAACTTTTACAAACAGAACATACCAAGGGCAAATGTGGGTGACCCCTCCCCCACCCCTTCGGCAGTAGACATAAAACAACTTCCAACAGGTTCCCATCTATCTACAAGACACTGTGCCCCACTAAGCGGGTTGGGCATGTTCCTAGTGGTACAAGAACAGGTCCTGTTTCTATGGCTCGTAGCGGAGAGAATCAACTCAGTGTTTTGGTGAGAGATGGTTTAGTGTGTATCGGTCGTAGACAACGGACTAGCTCATATCCTAGCTTCCTTGTAATATACAGTTGGAATTACTCGATTTACCGGGAGAAAAAACTTCCCCCGATAAAGGAAATTAGCCCGATAAATCGGGGTCCGACTGTACCAAACAAATTATTAGATATTTTGAGGTGTTTCATCGAATTCAGCTGATCCAACTGATCAAGAAATAATAATAATCTCTCTGTTTCAGGCCACTATCACATCATATGAGATGCAAGAATAGGAGCGTGAAGCGGGATATAATAGCTGTTCTGATCATCTCTCTATCCCTATCTCTTCTAATCACCCTCATCTCTGGAGCTGAGTTCTCGCCCTATCGAGGTAAGAGTCTCTTGAAGTATTTTATAGCTAACTTAGAGTCTGAAGTTTCAGCTGATATACCGACATACCGTACCCACTAAAAAGTTACCGATGAACACCCGTAAACGATATCTCACTTCATAGTTCATAAGCTCAGTTCACACAACCACCGCGAAGAAGAAAAAGAAGCACTGTGCGATATACCGCAGAGTGGGATGTTTTATAGTGGAGCGGCGGCCCGCTGCATGTTGTGTGAGCGGTTCGCGTGTATTGCATGTGCTCAGTAACAAGCTTCCCTCTCTCGTCTCCATCGCTACAACGCTGGAGCACAGCGTGAGAGGGGCAGAGAGAGAGAGAGAGAGAGAGAGAGAGAGAGAGAGAGAGAGAGAGAGAGAGAGAGATACAGAGAGATACAGAGAGAGAGAGAGAGAGAGAGAGAGAGAGAGAGAGAGAGAGAGAGAGAGAGAGAGAGAGAGAGAGAGAGAGAGAGAGATACAGAGCTGAGCGAGAGCACGTGACTTAGTTGTTCGACTATAGAACCTCTCGATTTCTGCAGCAATAGTGCAATCAAAGTTTTCACAAGCTGAGCATTATCAGTTCTCCATGATACGTGGAAAAAGTTTCTTTTTCTATCCTTCTTCATCTTTTTTATCTCACGTGCATATACACACAATGATGCACTGTATCAATAGAATGAAGAATCGCACTCTGGTGCAGCAGTAGCAGAATGTACAATCAATTATAACTGAGAACTGATGAGGATTAAAAACAACAATTACTCCTCCCTATGGATCATAATCATAATTATACCTAGTAATTGTAATTCTAATTAGACTTACCTTCCCCTCAGGTAGATGCTGGGTGAGTCGGAGTGAGCATCACCAGGCACTTGTTACAACGCTCCTCTCCACTCTCTTCCTACTGCCTCTACCCCTCACAGCTATACTCATGGTTCGTGTTGCCCTCCTGAACATTAGACCAGCCATGATTCACACAACTGGTGCAGGAGGTGTGGGAAGGAATGGAGTGGGGCGGACTGGAGGAGGAAGGGGAAGAGCACGGCCGGGTGGAGGTGTTGCTTTAGTTCCAAACACAACTGCATGCAATACGATGATGCCTCTTGTGCTTATTTTTATAATGAGCTCCTACTCAGAGGTTCGTACTTTCCGTTTTTACTTCAAGCTGGTAGGGGCTGGTTAATTCTTCCATTTTTCTTGGTGGGTCTGGGTCAGTTGGGAATAAGAAATATAAAATAATTACGGAGCTATTACAGTTTATGTTGGTAACCATGTAGTTGTAGTGTTGTACGTCAATGAGATGCACACGTAAAACCCACCGAAAAACATGATCGACCGGCGGACTGTCTGTTTAAAATGAGGAGCGTGAGAATTGAGAAACTAAACATGATGAGGATGAATTAAAGAGAAACTTGTACTGTGCACTCGAAATGACTCCAAGACTTTGAGAAGAGATGAAGAAGGAGTAAGAGAAAGCTGAAAGACAGCAAGACTGTGAGAAAGATTATATAGAAAGACAAATAAAATATAAAAGGGAGGGAGGTCAAATAGAATTAGAAAGATAGAGAGGTAGATAGGGAGGTAGAGTGCCAGAGTGGAGGGTCAGAAAGAAAGATAGAAATAAGACAGTAAACATGCAGAATATGTTTTCATGTTATGCACAGTCAGCCAGAATGACCGTTATTACAGCAGTCTTTTTAACGGCTGCATGTGCAATTTCATTTCATAAACGTAGACAGAACACATAGAAGCAACTATCCTAAAATGATTATTTGCACCAAAGAGTCGACAAAGCAAATCTTCTTTATTAAATCGCGTCGTTGCTTGATGACGAGTCATTTAATTATGGGCGAAATTTGGTGCATTTCGGTTTCTGGGGGATATGACAAGAAAGGAGTCAAGTTAATATATTTCCTTCTTTTCAGGCTGTTATTGCTTACCTTGGTTTGTCCGGAAAAGAGGAGCAACGTCGTTACTTCCTAGCCCTTGACTCCATCATCTCTCTCCTTGCCCGGTGTTTATCACCCATCATATTCACCCACACTCTCAAAGGGTTTTCTCTGTTTTGTTTAAATTATGTCGATGACAATATTATGACACCGTTTCTTAAGTGTTGGGTTTGGATTTATTGTCGTGCGGTGTGGTGTGTTAGGAGATATCAGATGAGAATTAGGACAGGGCACGTCCCAGTTCCACAAACTTCAGTTGATCACCTCAGTAGAGAGGAGTGATTTTGATCATATTGATCATCAACCAAACATTGAATTAATATTTAATAAACAGGGAAATTGAATCTAAATGCAATTTGTAAATTTGTAAATTTGTAATGTAAGCTGTTTGTATTTTGTAAGACATTATTAATTTCTAATTCTATTAATTTTCCCTTGATTTTAACATTAAAATTACAGTTTGAGTTACATAATTTACGCTGCTTTTGTTTTACTGCTGCCGACCTAATCTGACCGCATTGAGAATCAAAATAGGGTCGGCGCAGTCAGTTATTTGGCAGACGGGGAGATTTTAGGCATTAAATTGAACCCTTTCCAGCGCTGATAATTTTTATAGCGCGCAAATAAAGACCGCGGCGCGTCGTAATAGAGACGCGCGTACCAGGCAGAATTCAAATAAAATTATTTTTGAAAGGCGACAAAAAATCACTCGAAAGCAGAAAGTTTTTCAAAAACTTGGAATGCGCTGCAGCCCCCTCATGCGCGCACCCCCGCAACGATTATATTATAACCCGCAACGATTATATTATAAGGGGCCTGCAACGTATGCCAATTCAAAAACTTCGTCCTTCGATTTCCTTCGTCTGAGCCAGAATGTGCGTGTCGCATACTCGTGAGCTCGCCGCATGCTCATGTACGTCTCAACACATTCTGGGGGATTCATGTTAACTTTTGCGTATCGCTAAAGCTTCACCGGTGGGCGGTGCATCCGTCTGGACTCTCGCCCTGAACTTGTTAGTTGATTACATCATAACCATTTCGTCCTCTAACTTTACACTATCCCTAAAGCAGAATTTGAACAATGATACGCAACGCCAGAGTGGGCGCTGCAATGCTCAATTGGCGGTATGTCGGTAAGACATTTGTTCACCGTGACGAGGTTCGGCAGCAGATTCTCAAGGAAGGCCCTAACTGTAAACCATTCCGGTACATTGAGAAACACGACATTTGCCGGTGGTTAAAAGCCGAGCCGGATGCAACGACAGATGGTCGGGTTGTTTGGATTAGCAACGATGGTTGTTTCGCTAAAGTAAGTTACGTGAACCAGCGACTTATGGCAATACCACCCTCAGCACGACCCAAGAACAACTCTGAGTTGAAGAATCTTGCCGTTCTGAAATCAATCCCGATTCGAGATCTCACACTGATTGATACGAATGGAAATTCAGTGGAGAGTGTGGAGATTTTGTATACAAAAAGCGGGGATCCCATGCGGGTCTCGGAGAAAGGTGTTTCTATTCCGTATCAGGATAAATACTGGTCAAAAACAGCAGAGGAAGGACCACGTGATACTAGCAGGGAAAATCTTGAGAGATACGGTAAACACATTGCCGATCTCCAGGATGTCGATTCGTCAATTATAGAAAATCTTGGCGAGAGTTTGGAGCTGAAAATCAAGGAACCGATGGTCAAGAAAACGTTCAAAAAGGTCAAGAAATGGGTCAAAAAGGAGGATGATTGAGGGAACAGTAAACCATTTTATGCTAATTTATTGTTTTGGTACCTTTCATTTTTTACAGTTCTTGTGTTTTTATAGTCGATGGTATACACACTCGGTGTGGTTCACAAGCATTCAAATTTTTTGGGCATTCTTAGGTTTAACCACAGCTAGTGCGTTACCCACGCTGATAAAATATGTGATTTGATTAAAATCAAATCAAAGACATGTCACCGCCCCAAGTTTATCATGACAGATCTGTATACTTTGCTCAACATTGCTAGCCCTTCCCCTGGCCTAGATATTTGACTGATTATCACTGACAACCCACTGAGTGTAAATACCGCGGACTATATACTCGCCTCATATACCCCTTTTCCATAGAAACCGCTTTTTCCTAGATCCCTGATTCCGACTTGACACTATCGTCCCTACTAATAGTTTAATACTACCCTGCTACAATTACAACTAAACCCCTTCTAAATATAATTTTGTAACAATGTTTTCAAGGGATATGGATCTTAAGAAATGGATGGGTGATTTATCAACTGTAATTGGAGAGAAGAAGTTGAGTGAAATTATTATCCCTGGTTCCCATGACTCTGGAAGCTATTGTATTGATGCTGAATCAAAGTAAGATTTTAGAATTCCTGTCTCTCTTGACTGTTGTCATCCTATGATGCAGATGTAAAATGTATCATAGAATTAATGTATATTTCGTACTATAACGACCCAAATCAAGATCAATTAAAATCAGTATTTTATTAACCCATTTCCCTGATACAGGAGAACAGATGCCCTACCTAACATTCCGTGTATGAACCCTATTATTGATTATGTGGGTGCACTCTGGTCCAAGACCCAGGATATATCCATCGTGGTAGGTGTCCTATCTTCCTGTCTTCAGTGTAGACAATTTATATCGTGTCTTAATTGTCATACTACAATACTGTAATGTATACGCTGCGAGAATGTAACTTTCTTCACCGGGCCTTCGGTTCGGAGAGGGCAGTCTTTTGCGAGACAATATCTTACAGAAAGTAAAGCTGTGTAATGCGGGAGTGTATGTAAATTGTAACAGTCCGTCATACACATTTTTATATGGAATTTTGTGCTCGTATTTTCTGTCAGAATCTGTATAACACGCACGTGAATTTGAGCCGCGGCGCGGCGCATCTGCACGTGCGGGTTTTCAAGGGAGAGTGAGAGACAAACGTACAACGTTAATGTGCGTCTCTCTCTTTAATCTCGCACGTGAATTTGGGCCGCGGCGCGGCGCATCTGCACGTGCGGTTCTTCCAGATAGAAATTCCAAATAGAAATCCCAGATAGAAATTCAAAATAAAAATGTGTATGACGCCGTGTAATGATTTAATTTACACTGTAAAACATCCTATCTCTGACTCACAGGACCAGCTGAATCTGGGTATTCGCTACATCGATCTGCGGGTCTATCTTGATGGAGATGATGACACATTCTACCTGGTGCACGGATTTGAAGCGATGCCCCTCTTCACTGAACTAAACAATATCGCCGCTTTTATAAAGAAGCAACCAAGTGAAATTGTCATCCTGGATATGAACCATATTTATCAGTGAGTGAAAAAGTAGCTTCGCCGGGTGGGTTATCAAAAAGCCCTTACTTGAGGCGCACCCAATGGGTGCACTAGTCTGAGAAAAGAAGAGGGTGGATTTTGAGTAGAAAAGATAATATGGAGGAAGCATTGAGGAAAAATTCATAAAACTAATAGCTACCTTGTTTTGTTCAAACGAAGGGCTACTTGCTTACTGTCACCAAATAACAGCGATACATTTTCAGTTGTGACGGTCACAGGTTAGACCGAGTTTTAGACAAGTTTCAGGTGATATTCGGAAATCTTCTCTGCCCACCTTCTCCTGTACAAACGGTAAGTTTCCAATAGGTGACATAATTATTAGGTGACATAATTATTATCATTTATAATTATATATTAGGTGACTGTAAAGTCCGATTTCTTTTCGATAGCCCAAAAACTGTATGATAAATTGAATTTAGAATTTCAGGACGTTTTGACGTATAATGACATGGTAAAATCTGGGAAGCGAGTCATAGTTGCAGTTTCAGAGAAACCTGATTGTTTCAAATCATCTTACAGGTAAATTAAACAAATATATTCTTGTTGGTAACTTTCTACTACAAACATGCGGTGAAGATTAGTAATTAGATAGGGTAAACCAGGGCAATTCGAACAACCGGGGCAATTCGAACAATGTACTGCCCGTCTCTCACCTAGTTAAGCTATCATAATGACGTCATCCTATCTCCAGAAGAAAACTGCTCGTTCGAGCCTGCCCGTTACCAATAAATAGGCTCTAGATCCGGTTTAAGTTGGTCAATTTCCGATTTGAAAAAAACAGCTGAAAGCTAATAATATTAGCTTTCAGATGGTATAAAAATTATTTAAATATTCGCATGTTTTCATTCCAAATTCTGGTAAATTAAGATTACCGGGGCAATTCGAACCACCGGGGCAATTCGAACCGGGGCAATTTGGTTAGTGAACCGGGCCAATGATGTGCAGTTCTTTGTACCACGTGATACCGGGGCAATTCGAACAAGAACGACCAGCGTGTAGATTGCGTGTAGATTACATTGTTCGAATTGCCCCCACCTCTAACAACACCAGGCGGGAATCTTCTTCTGGTGTTGTGAGGACGTTCACGTGACTCCCACGTGACGAAATAAAGCACTCCTATTGGTGTTGTCCGAATTGCCCCGGTACCATTTTTCCGACCAAAATTTTTAAATTAGTTATTTAGTTAAGTAAATGATGGTCCCTAGAGTTGAAATTTATCTTATTTGAAAGATAAAATAATAAACTTTAATCCTATATAATTTTTTTCATTGTATCTTTTTTTAAATGGGAGTGAGAACCGATTAAGTAAAAAGTTAACCATTTTGCCCCGGTCTAACAAAAGTTTTTATGCCCACAACTGTCCTCTTTATAGTCCTGGATTTGAACATCTTGGTGAACTGTCTAATAATTGCATTGATTTGATTAGAGCGGTTGCCATGGGTGTGAGATAATAATTGCAGGTGTGACTCTTTACACGGTCGCTAGTAGTGGGAAAACGGTAATGAAAAACGGAGATACAGTAAGACGACACGCAACCGTGGCCAATCAGGATTCAGGGCGCTAGTACGTGATGAACACATGCAATTTTTGCCGCGCGTTATGCAACGTGCACGTCTTATTACTGTATTTCCATTACGGTAATACGACTACAAGCAGCACTGTTAGTCTTTACTGGATTTTTAAGAATGCCAACTTTCCTCTTGACTCTTTACTGGATGTGATCTTGTTCTGTCTAATTGTATGTGTGACTCTTTACTGGATGTGATCTTGTTCTGTCTAATTGTATGTGTGACTCTTTACTGGATGTGATCTTGTTCTGTCTAATTGTATGTGTGACTCTTTACTGGATGTGATCTTGTTCTGTCTAATTGTATGTGTGACCCTTTACTGGATGTGATCTTGTTCTGTCTAATTGTATGTGTGACTCTTTACTGGATGTGATCTTGTTCTGTCTAATTGTATGTGTGACTCTTTACTGGATGTGATCTTGTTCTGTCTAATTGTATGTGTGACTCTTTACTGGATGTGATCTTGTTCTGTCTAATTGTATGTGTGACCCTTTACTGGATGTGATCTTGTTCTGTCTAATTGTATGTGTGACTCTTTACTGGATGTGATCTTGTTCTGTCTAATCGTATGTGTGACTCTTTACTGGATGTGATCTTGTTCTGTCTAATTGTATGTGTGACTCTTTACTTGATGTGATCTTGTTCTGTCTAATTGTATGTGTGACTTTCACGTGACAGGCATACACAAGAAGTGTGTAACTTAATGTAGACAGGGAAATACCTTTCTTTTTCTTTTCTCAAAACTCTTTCTTTCGTGGATTTGGTTATATAACTCTTCCACAAAATATCGAGATCATGATATCTTCTTTTGTACCTAATCAGCGGATCTGCCGGTCCCAATAGAACGTACTCATCCAAAGGGAACAGCGTTAGGTGAAGGGCATCTTTTTAGCCATAACTTTCCTTGCTTAGCAACCCAAAACAAAACACCACGAGTGCAAAACTGAGTGAGATAACTCCAATCTTGATATAATGACCTTCCCTATCTTCCTCCTTCTCAACTTTGTTTTCCTTCTCCACGCACCACCCCATACCGGCACCCATATCCAAACTCCCTTCAGGACATTTCGTACAATTATCACTACCTCTCTCACTGAACCACCCACTTTTACACGGCTTGCAAGTCATGTCCTCTTGGTTTCGATAGGTACCAGGGGAGCAGCTGCATTTGGATGACCCCTCAGGGGCCGTTTCGTTAACCCCACAGGGCTTACAACCCAACGTGCTATAGGGGCTATAGGTGTTAACAGGACAAGATTTACATCCAGATTGTTGGTCAATGTACGTTCCTTGATCACAGCCACAATGTACTTTTTTGATACTGGAACAGTTTTGATAACTGACATCGACACATTGAAAACTCAGATCAATTATGTTTCCACAAAAACTTACTGTCATGCAAGTGACCTCCAGGTTTCCAAACGTGTACACGGATTGTTGGACGGGAATGTAGCTTGAGAATCCATAACTGATACAGAGTTTTTCTAGAATGAATTCTGGACAATAGAATGTCGGAACTACAATGGGGTCCAACTGTGATGTCTTCTCTTTTTGGTAGTAATCACAAATAGGTAAAGCTATATCGTTGTCGAACCTCATGAGTAGATTGCTTTCCGTACAAAGAGTACGGCCAGGACAATCCAATGATAGAGACGTGTAACCTAGCTCAAAGTTATCCATCGTCACTTGCATTGTTGTTGAATGAACTGGGGTAGATGAATGGATGGTAGAATTATTGATCAAAACCGGATACTAAGAAGAAAATGGTTGAAAATTTGTTGATAGAACTAACCTGTTGTTTGAAGAATCAAAACAAAAAACAAAATCATGTTTCAACAATTATTAACAAACTAAAACACTGTCAGGCCATCTCCCGTGATTGAAATACTGTTTGCTACACACAAATTTAGCAGTCTCATCTCTTTCACTATCTTCATATCTCACTCTCTATCTCTCTCACTCTCTCTCTCTCTCTCTCTCTCTCTCTCTCTCTCTCTCTCTCTCTCTCTCTCTCTCTCTCTCTCTCTCTCAAACTTTGTTAGGAACATCATAGACACACTCCTCGTCATAAATATTAGATCTTGACAATCCGAGATAACCTCCCTGCTCCACTGTTTCCATAGCAACCTCCCCAGGACTCGTATCAAGGGCCCGGTTAAAAGCCGATGGTAAATATTCCTCTCTCTTTTTCCATAGAGCCACTGCTGCCAATAGAAAAACAAGGAATATAACCCCAACCAGGGCCAAACTACTAAGAACCAATGCAGCTTGAACTTTGTTTTCCTTCTCCACGCACCACCCCATACCGGCACCCATATCCAAACTCCCTTCAGGACATTTTGTACAATTATCACTGCCTCTCTCACTGAACCACCCACTATAACACGGCTTGCACTCGGCTCTATTAGCCCGATAGGTTCCAGGAGGGCAGTTGCATTTGGATGACCCCTCAGGGGCCGTTTCGTGTACTTTACAAGGGTTGCACTTTCCGCCTGTACTATAAGTGTTAACTGGACAAGGTACACAGCCAGATTCCGTCGTTTCCATCCCTTCGCCACAACCACAATATATTTTTTTAATACCTGAGCAGTTTGGGACATAGTTAACATCCAAACAAGCGGAAAAGCCAGGCTTCAATGTTTGGCAATCGTCTACAAAAAGGGCTTTGAGCTCCAAACTTCCATAATCATAAGTAGGCGACCCGTTAGAAGAGAAGTAGTAGTAGTTATCTAAGGATTCTGTGTAGGACTCTGAAAATCCATGAGTGATACAGATTTCTTCTAATAGAAATCCGGGGATCGTGAACAATTTCTTTTGTCGATGTCTGGAATATATAAAAGGAAATTAATAGTGAACAAGAATTATTCAAATGTCGATTGTCGACATAACGGATAACGCTAGTTTTCAGCTAGTTTTTTCGACACAGAAGGAATGAAATTACATTTTGGGGGGGGGGGGGGGGGGGGTCCAGCCCTAAAAAAAGCTAAAGGTACCCTGATTTTGGTCGATAACGTTTTTTATTTTAGCTTTTTTTAGCTTTTTTTAGCTTTTTTTAGCTTTTTTTAGCCCTACTTTTTATGTTTTTTCAGCATTCATCTTGACACTTTTCCATTAAATTTTCATCCTTCCGGACGTCTATTGACTGCATTTGTTCATTTCCTGCACATTTTTTACCATAATCTACCGTTTATGTCCATACATAGCAATTTCTGTATCCACCCCTACTGCCATTTTCTGGAGACATTTTTTCGATAAAAATATTATTCAAATTTGATAAAAATAGTTTTAAAAAAGTTCAAAAAACGTTATAAAACGTTATAATAAAAGTTTAAAAAATTTGGCGTCAGCGGGATTCGAACCTATATGAATCCACTAAAAACTCAATTTTAGCTTTTTTTTAGCTTTTTTTAGCTTTTTTTTAGCCTTAAAAAAGCTAAAAAAAACTAAAAAAAAGCTAAAAAAAGCTAAAAAAAGCTAAAGGTACCCTGATTTTGGCCGTTACCTTAGCTTTTTTTAGGGCTGGACCCCCCCCCCATTTTGCCGCCCGCATAGCGTTGCTTACGAGGCGGTCTACGACGTCTAAGACGCAGTCCGCTAACATTGAATTGATTGCTTTTTATATCGCGCATACCTACCCATATTTATATGGGATGTAGTAGTCACAAACAGGATAAGTCGTCCCATTGAACTTCAGTAGAAGATTGTTTTTCGTGCAAGTGGTAAAACCACAATACCAGCTATTTTTAGCTAAATTTGTAGAGCCTAACTCAAAGTCAGCCACCGTTACTGCAGATTGGCCTGGGGAACAATCAACTAATTGTTGTATGTTATATAAGAGATGAGTGGTACGATATTCGTATATATATGACTGACCTGGTGTTGCAAGTAGAAACAAAACGAACAGTAAAACCATTTTCACAAATGAAGTGAATTGACTGTCAGGTTTTACATTTTGGTAAAGTCTCTCACCCTCCCGTGACATATCATGCCTCGTGTCTTCAGTCTTGAACGTTGTTTCTCTCTCTCTCTCTCTCTCTCTCTCTCTCTCTCTCTCTCTCTCTCTCTCTCTCTCTCTTTGTTAGGAACATCATAGACACACTCCTCTTCATAAATATTAGAACCTGACAATCCGAGATAACCTCCCTGCTCCACTGTTTCCATAGCAACCTCCCCAGGACTCGTATCAATGGCCCGGTTAAAAGCCGATGGTAAATATTCCTCTCTCTTTTTCCATAGAGCCACTGCCACTGCCACTGCGGCCAATAGAAAAACAATCAATATAACCCCAACGAGGGTCAAACTACTAAGAACCAATGCAGCTTGAGCTTTTTTATCTTCCCTATCTTCCCTATCTTCCTCCTTCTCAACTTTATTTTCCTTCGCCACGCAACGTCCCATACCGGCACCCATATCCAAACTCCCTTCAGGACATTTCGTACAATTATCACTGCCTCTCTCACTAAACCATCCACTGTAACACGGCTTGCAACTTGCAAGTCATGTCCTCTTGGTTTCGATAGGTACCAGGGGAGCAGCTGCATTTGGATGACCCCTCAAGGGCCGTTTCGTTAACCCCACAGGGCTTACAACCCAACGTGCTATAGGGGCTATAGGTGTTAACAGGACAAGATTTACATCCAGATTTTTGGTCAATGTACGTTCCTTGATCACAGCCACAATGTACTTTTTTGATACTGGAACAGTTTTGATAACTGACATCGACACAGATCAATTATGTTTCCACAAAAACTTACTGTCATGCAAGTGACCTCCAGGTTTCCATACGTGTACACGGATTGTTGGACGGGAATGTAGCTTGAGAATCCATAACTAATACACAGTTTTTCTAGAATGAATTCTGGACAATAGAATGTCGGAACTACAATGGGGTCCAACTGTGATGTTTTCTCTTTTTGGTAGTAGTCACAAACAGGTAAAGCTGTATCGTTATCGAACCTCATGAGTAGATTGCTTTCCGTACAAAGAGTACGGCCGGGACAATCCAATGATAGAGACGTGTAACCTAACTCGAAGTTATCCATGGGCACTTCTATCAACCCTTGTATTGTCGCTGAATGAACTGGGGTAGATGAATAGATGGTAGAATTATTGAACCAAAACGGATAGGTACTTTGAAGATAATTTGCAAAATTGTTGATAGAACTACCCTGTTGTTTGAAGAATCAAAACGAAAAACAAAATCATGTTACAACAATTAATAAACTAAAACACTGTCAGGCCATCTCCCGTGATTGTAATACTGTTTGCTACACACAAATTTAGCAGTCTCATCTCTTTCACTATCTCCATATCTCACTTCATATCTCACTCTCTCTAGTCTCTCTTTCTCTCTCTCTCGCTCTCTCTCTACTCTGCTTGTTCGATGAGTCCTAATTTATATTTCAAACCAACCAACCAATCTCTCTCTCTCTCTCTCTCTCTCTCTCTCTCTCTCTCTCTCTCTCTCTCTCTCTCTCTTTCTTTCTTTCTCTCTCTCTCTATCTATCTATCTATCTATCTCTCTCTCTCTCTTTCTCTCTTTCTGTTTCTGTTTCTCTTTCTGGCAGGTCGGTAGAACTTCGACCATGAGAGAGAGAGAGAACATCATAGACACACTCCTCTTCATAAATATTAGATCTTGACAATCCACCCTGCTCCACAGTTTCCATAGCAACTTCCTCAGGACTCGTATCAAGGGCCCGGTTAAAAGCCGATGGTAAATATTCCTCTCTCTTTTTCCATAGAGCCACTGCCGCCAAGAGAAAAACAATCAATATAATCCCAGCCAAACTACCAAGAACCAATGCAGCTTTGTTTTCCTTCGCCATGCAACGTCCCATACCGGCACCCATATCCAAACTCCCTTCAGGACATTTCGTACAATTATCACTGCCTATCTCACTAAACCATCCACTTTTACACGGCTTGCAAGTAATGTCCTCTTTGTTTCGATAGGTTCCAGGGGCGCAGTTGCATTTGGATGACCCCTCAGGGGCTGTTTCGTGTACTTTACAAGGGTTGCACTTTCCGCTTGTACTATAAGTGTTAGCAGGACAAGGTACACAACCAGATTGTGTCATTTCCATCCCTTCGCCACAGCTGCAATATATTTCCTTTATACTGGAGCAGTTTGGGATATAATTGACTTCTGAACAAGCGGAGAAACCAGACTTCAATGTTTGGCAACCCTTCACAGACAGAGTTTTTAGCTCCAAACTTCCACTTCCATTGGTGGGAGTTGACGATTCCATGTAGTAATCTGAAAATCCATTAGCAGTACAGATTTCTTCTAGTAGAAATGTTGGAATACCGGTGTAGTAGTATCGTCGATCTCTGGAATATAAAAGGGATTAAAAAGTGACCATGATTCATGAATTATCAAGTCGAAGAATCATGCTTCAATGTAAAAGGCATGTATGTAGTTAGTACTAACCCCGGCCCCCATCCTGTGATGAAGTAGTCACAAACTGGATAAATCGTCCCATTGTACTTCAGCTGTAGGAGGTTGTTTGAATCTATCTCAAAGTCAGCAACCGTCACTGCGGATTCACCTAGGGGAACAATGAATAAATGGAAATTAGTTGGCAGGAAAGGTGGTCCAGTATAACAGTGGTTATTACCTTGCTCCGGTTTGGTACACGCCAGAATAACATCCTCGCTGTGGTCGCAGTCATTATCCTCAATATTATATTGACACTCCTCAATTGATACGTGACTAGAATTGCATTTTACATCGTCCAGAGTAATGCCATACCGATCGTTAGTGGAGTTAAAGTAGCCGTGTCGCCAGTGTTCTGCTGACTCGAATCCCATCGCCTTGCAGATGAGGTCTGCTGCAAAGAAATCAAAACCATCATCACAGACAGTGCCATCCCTAAACCACAGGAGACCTTCCACGCCGCTCTCGTTAAAGGGATTTCCCTTTTTATCAACCAAGGAGAATTCACTGCCGGATAACTCTGAAAAGATGCATTTGGATGACCCCTCAGGGGCTGTTTCGTGTACTTTACAAGAGTTGCACTTTCCGCTTGTACTATAAGTGTTAGCAGGACAAGGTACACAACCAGATTCCGTTGTTTCCATCCCTTCGCCACAACTGCAATATATTTCCTTTATACTGGAGCAATTTGGGATATAATTGACTTCTGAACAAGCGGAGAAACCAGACTTCAATGTTTGGCAACCCTTCACAGACAGAGTTTTAAGCCCCAAACTTCCACTGTTATTGGTGGAAGTTGACAATTCCATGTAGTAATCTGAAAATCCATTAGCAGTACAGATTTCTTCTAGTAGAAATGTTGGAATACCGGTGTAGCAGTATCGTCGATCTCTGGAATATAAAAGGGATTAAAAAGTGACCATGATTCATGAATTATCAAGTCGAAGAATCATGCTTCAATGTAAAAGGCATGTATGTAGTTAATACTTACCCCGGCCCCCATCCTGGGATGAAGTAGTCACAAACTGGATAAATCGTCCCATTGTACTTCAGCTGTAGGAGGTTGTTTGAATCTATCTCAAAGTCAGCAACCGTCACTGCGGATTCACCTAGGGGAACAATGAATAAATGGAAATTAGTTGGCAGGAAAGGTGGTCCAGTATAACAGTGGTTATTACCTTGCTCCGGTTTGGTACACGCCAGAATAACATCCTCGCTGTGGTCGCAGTCATTATCCTCAATATTATATTGACACTCCTCAATTGATACGTGACTAGAATTGCATTTTACATCGTCCAGAGTAATGCCATACCGATCGTTAGTGGAGTTAAAGTAGCCGTGTCGCCAGTGTTCTGCTGACTCGAATCCCATCGCCTTGCAGATGAGGTCTGCTGCAAAGAAATCAAAACCATCATCACAGACAGTGCCATCCCTAAACCACAGGAGACCTTCCACGCCGCTCTCGTTAAAGGGATTTCCCTTTTTATCAACCAAGGAGAATTCACTGCCGGATAACTCTGAAAAGATGCATTTGGATGACCCCTCAGGGGCTGTTTCGTGTACTTTACAAGGGTTGCACTTTCCGCTTGTACTATAAGTATTAGCAGGACAAGGTACACAACCAGATTGTGTCATTTCCATCCCTTCGCCACAGCTGCAATATATTTCCTTTATACTGGAGCAGTTTGGGATATAATTGACTTCTGAACAAGCGGAGAAACCAGACTTCAATGTTTGGCACCCATTCACAGACAGAGTTTTTAGCTCCAAACTTCCACTTCCATTGGTGGGAGTTGACGATTCCATGTAGTAATCTGAAAATCCATTAGCAGTACAGATTTCTTCTAGTAGAAATGTTGGAATACCGGTGTAGTAGTATCGTCGATCTCTGGAATATAAAAGGGATTAAAAAGTGACCATGATTCATGAATTATCAAGTCGAAGAATCATGCTTCAATGTAAAAGGCATGTATGTAGTTAGTACTTACCCCGGCCCCCATCCTGTGATGAAGTAGTCACAAACTGGATAAATCGTCCCATTGTACTTCAGTAGGAGGTTGTTTGAATCTATCTCAAAGTCAGCAACCGTCACTGTGGATTCACCTAGGGGAACAATGATTAATGAACAAATGGAAATTAGTTGGCAGGAAAGGTGGTCCAGTATAACAGTGGTTATTACCTCGTTCCTGCTTGGTACACGCCAGAATAACATCTTTGCTGTGATTGCAGTCATTATCCTCAATATTATATTGACACTCCTCAATTGATACGTGACTGGGATTGCATTTTACATCGTCCAGAGTAATGCCATACCGATCGTTAGTGGAGCTAAAGTAGCCGTTTCGCCAGTGTTGTGCTAACTCGAATCCCATGGCCTTGCAGATGAGGTCTGCTGCAAAGAAATCAAAGCCATCATCACAGACAGTGCCATTTCTAAACAATAGGAGACCTTCCACGCTCCTCTCGTTGAAGGAGTTTCCCTTTTCATCAACCAACGAGAATTGACTGCCGGATAACTCTGAAAAGATGTATATCAAAAGATGTATATGTATAGATTTAGTGTACGAATGAATTCAGGGCACCTGAATACAAATCTAACTGACCGCGATATTCACAGGTTAATACAACATCCTCGTCATGACTACAGTTATGTTCAAACTCATAGTCACAGTCTTCAAAGCTTTCAGAGGTATCAGAGCAATCTATGTCATCCAAAGTGATGGGAAGTGACCGATGCCACGAACTGATTCGCCCGGAGAACGTCCACTGGGCACCCCTAAACTGAGCACTCGTCCACTGGGCACCCGTCCACTGGGCACCCGTCCACTGAGCACCCGTCAACTGCTGGGCACCATCGAAACCCATCTTCTGGCAGATCAGATCGGCTGCCCGGTCGTTAAAGTGGTCGTTACAGACAGTTCCACCATTATAGATGAGAAGACCTGGCCTTCCGGGCTCCATAATTACATTACCAAATTCTGCACCCTTCAGAGTGAAGTCCAGTGTGGAGGTAGAACCTGTAAAAGTGGTATAAACAAGATTAGTTTAGTAGTAGGTTTGGGGCCACCTTTGTGCTTGGCAGCGCAGTGATGATGTATGGTATGATACCGTTGGTATTCACTGCCGGATAACTCTAAAAAGATGTATATCAAAAGATGTATATGTATAGATTTAGTGTACGAATGAATTCAGGGCACCTGAATACAAATCTAACTGACCGCGATATTCACAGGTTAATACAACATCCTCGCTATGAATACAGTTATGTTCAACCTCATAGCTACAGTCTTCAAAGCTTTCAGAGGTATCAGAGCACTCTATGTTATCCAAAGTGATGGGAAGTGACCGATGCCACGAACTGATACGCCTGGAGAACGACAACCGGCAGGTGAGTAGAACTTCGCTCCTAATAAAAGGCTGCAATAAAAGGCTGCAGAAAAAGGCTGCAATAAAAGGCTGCAATAAAAGGCTGCAATAAAAGGCTGCAATAAAAGGCTGCAATAAAAGGCTGCAAGGGATCACGTATCCAACCAGACTAAAGCGGGGGATAGACCGAATCGTCCTCCCCTAATAGTGTTTCGTATCACGTATTGGCTGTAGAGAGACCGAATCACCCTCCCCTAATTATAGTGATTCGTGTCACGTATCCAACTAGACCATAGGCGATAGAGATAGAGATAGAGATAGAGATAGAGATAGAGATAGAGATAGAGATAGAGATAGAGATAGAGATAGAGATAGAGATAGAGATAGAGATAGAGATAGAGATAGAGATAGAGATAGAGATAGAGATAGAGATAGAGATAGAGATAGAGATAGAGATAGAGATAGAGATAGAGATAGAGATAGAGATAGAGATAGAGATAGAGATAGAGATAGAGATAGAGATAGAGATAGAGATAAAGATAGAGATAGAGATAGAGATAGAGATAGAGATAGAGATAGAGATAGAGATAGAGATAGAGATAGAGATAGAGATAGATAGCGATTACGAGTGACACCTGAGAGAGTGAAAAATCAGAATCACAGTATGGTAACACGTACCATGGCATCCTCTAATGAAAAGCGGTTACCAATTGACAATGAGACCTCATCTGTCCCGATACGTGATTCTCTACCGCTATGTATTCTCCATTAGTCTTTCCGTATCGATCCACGATTCAGTAGAGGTAGTCAGTAACTACTGAGAGTCTTGGTCTAATGAGGTAGGGCCGGGTAGATATATTGATTGAGCGTGTAGCACAATGACAGGTGAACCACCCAACCACTTGGTTCACCTATCATAGTATTATGTGTGATTCCGCTCTACTGAATTGTGTACATAAAGACTATTGGCGAATAACGGTAAAAAATCAGTAATCACGTATTGGTTCCGATTAGGTCAAATTATAGGTAACCGCCTTTCATTTAATTAATTAGAGGATATCATGAAACGTGATACAATACTTGATTAGTCGTCCATGATTCGGATCTCTCACTCTCACCTCTCTAACTCTCTATCTCCGTCTATCTACCGCCTATGGTTTAGTTGGATACATGGTACGAATCACTATAATTAGGGGCGGGTGATTCGGTTTCTCTACCGCTTATGGTAGAGACCGATACGTGAAATGAAACACTATTAAGGGAGGACGATTCGGTCTATCTCCTGCTTTAGTCCAGTTGGATACGTGATCCATTGCAGCCTTTTATTGCAGCCTTTTATTGCAGCCTTTTAATGCAGCCTTTTATTGCAGCCTTTTATTGCAGCCTTTTATTGCAGCCTTTTATTGCAGCCTTTTATTAGGAGCGAAGTTCTACTCACCTGCCCGGAAACCAGTCTCTCCACTGCTGGGCACCATGGAAACCCATCTTCTGGCAGATCAGATCGGCTGCCCGGTCGTTAAAGCGGTCGACACAGACAGTTCCACCATTATAGATGAGAAGACCTGGCCTTCCGGGCTCCCTAATTACATCACCAAATTCTGCACCCTTCAGAGTGAAGTCCAGTGTGGAGGTACCACCTGTAAAAGTGGTATAAACAAGATTAGTTTAGTTACGGTTTGGGGCCACCTTTGTGCTTGGCAGCTGCAGTGATGATGTATGGTATGATACCGTTGGTATGAGTTTACCTGGTGTTGCAAGTAGAAACAAAACGAAAAGTAAAGCCATTTTCACAAAGGAACTAATTATGATATCTCCTTCTGGTGCTGATACACACGCCCTCTGTAACAACAGATGAATGGGGAATCTCACACATATACGGGCTGATCTCGGTTAAGGAGAGATTAATTTGTTATTCTGATTAAAGAGATCTGAGCAAGAATTAAATAAAGTTCATGTGTTGCCACGCTTGATATTAGTCTCATCTTCAGTAGTTGATAGTAGTTTATGGACAACTGAGACAATGATTTGTTTCCTGCAATGGAATCAAGAATTAAATAGGGAGGAAAGTCGAAAAATACTGGGTTTGACCGGGAATTGAACCAGGGACCTCCAGAGAGACATGCTCGGAGCTATACCACTAAGGGGTTTGGTAGCTAGACCGTCTAGCAGCGTACAAGAACCCTAACCTTGCACCAATCAGTATCCTTAGGAAATAGGATTTGTGACTAGCCGAGATCCAACCATACGTGAAGCTCCTGTTGCCGATACTAAGTGTCCCCACTTGTAGAGAGTTGCCAATGTGGCTAGAAGTGAGACTGGAGACACTTTGTATCCTAAACTAGACATAAGGAGTTTCCCTATCCGATACCTAGTGTTCTCCTAGAGTGAGCATTGCCAATATAGCAAGAAGAGATAATATAGAGAACCCCTCGAGAATATTGGGGAACACCGAGTAGAGTTGTACTAATTGAAATGGGTCGGTTAAAAGGTTGTAACTAATCTATCCCTAACTACATATTAGGTTGTAACTAATATACCCCTAACTATAACATATAACTACATCATATACATATTATTTACATAAGATAATACAACATATTGCTAATAACTCAACTCCCTCAAACAACTCTTTCTCCTCGTACGAGACTCACAAAACTCGGGCAAAGCCAATATATTAGAGAAATGGTTTCCCTAAAAACAGAACTCTCTCCTCTCATATCTCGCTCCCTGGTCACCTCTTTCTCAGATCACGCGGTCCACGCCAGCCTAGGCTGACGTGGCAGCTTCTCCTCTCGGCACGTCTCCTCTCGGCACGCCTCGCTATTCCTACTCATCTAAAACATTGACCCAAATTCTTATCTTCTAATATCTCTCCATAACTATTGTAACAAGTAAATAATATTAAATCTCCCCCAAAGAATTCCTAAATATTTGTATCCTCCTAACTCACTCTCAACCATCATAAGATCATCAAATACCTATCATCCGACTAATTCTCAGTCACTCTGATTCTGTCGAAGTTCTACCGACCTGCCCTCTTTCTCTTTCTCTTTCTCTTTCTCTTTCTCTTTCTCTTTCTCTTTCTCTTTCTCTTTCTCTTCTTTCTCTTGCCTCCTTTCTTCTTTCTCTTTCGCTTTCTCTCTTTCTCTTTCTTCTTCTCTTTCTTCTTTCTCTTTCTCTTTCTCTTTCTCTTTCTCTTTCTCTCTTCTCTTCTCCTCGACTCTCTCTCCTCTTCCTCTCTCTCTCTCTCTCTCTCTCTCTCTCTCATCTCTATCTCTCTCTCCACCGTCTCTCCACAACCTTCCTGGATCATGATGCAGTCTTCATCTCCCTTGGCCAACCTAACAGTCTCCTATCTCTTCTCTTCTCTCACGCAGTGGCACATGGCTTCGATTCGTTTTCAACAAACTTTATCTGTAAATCTGTATATGGAATTGCGAGTTACATACCATTCACCTTTGGGCAAACGCTAACCCGACTCCCAACTGTTCCACCTCAAAGCTATTGGACACACAAATGGTGGATATTGGGAGTGTTTCGGTTTCCACAACCTGGGAGACGATTGAGGTTTCAATATCAAGTACGTTATAAAATTCTCGAATTGCTATTAATTTGTTTAACCAATTCCCTTTTTAGGAGCAGATGAGCTTAGCCCGACCTCCCAACTCATTGTTCGTCACCCAAACTATTCTGACACCACAAAGTGCGGACCCTATTTTGGGGGTGTTTCGGTCTCCCAGCAACCTTAGAGAGGTACATGGAATTTGAGTTGTTTTCAATATCATGTTAGCGGATTCGCGGATAAATTCTCGAATCTGCTATTAGTTAGTTATCTGTTTGTTGTAACTTCTTTGTACCATTCAGTAGAGCCTCGCCATTATTTGAAGGCTTCCAACAAGAAATCTTGTTAACCTCCATTCCCCCCACCAGATGGCAGACAAGCTAACACCCTATCTGAGCCAGTGGTTCCGAGAATTCACCCAGTACAAACTAAATATCGCCATCGTGGATTTTCAGGAAAAGTCGCAGGTGGAAAACCTGATAAAACTGAATCTACCGGCACCAGAAAGTGCAGCTGTGTGTATCCAGAAGGTCACTACCATGTAGGATGTTGTAGAGCCGTTCTTTAGGGGAGAGAACAAATTAGATAGATTCAGATTGGGGAATTTTTATAGAATGGGTTTATTCAAACTTCGAGTTCTTGAATTTGATCAGATTTATTCATTTCAATGACATTCAATCGGCTTCGAAAATATAATAGGAATGGTTTTGTGTTTATTTTATGTGTTGTCAGATCCTTATTCATTGTAGAAAAATTCACGCTATTGATAGACTTTTTAGAATTCATTATATGTAGATCAGATCATAAATAGTTCTATAAATATCTTGTTCGTTTTGTTGCACTTATTTTACTTTTGTTATGCTTACATTATGATTACTTTTCTTAAAACACCGCTGTAATTTATTCAAAAGACTACAAATTCCCATTCCCTGAGTTCTATAATTGTTAACCACATATCTCTCAGCTAAACTCCAATATGTTGGGTTTCGTTGCGGATACGGTGATAATGTTTACCACTCAACTCCTGTTTTTTCTCTTTGGCTACCTTTTCTTCATGCTCCAGCTTTTCAGCAACTATGAGGTATAAATTGTCATATATTTGTGATTTGTTATGTTCTAACCCTCCTTTACATTTGCGTGGGTGGGGCACGCGAAACAGAGTCTAGCTAGGCAATCACTGCACTGGCAAGTGCCCCGTGGCCTTAGGGGGGTCTGGGGGCACAGCCCCCAGCATTAAAAATATCCCCAGTCATAACAAAACATTCATGACTCTGAAACAATTAAGTCCGGCGCGAGAAGTTCATTTACCCCCCCCCCTCCAGTGGGGGCCAGTGCAGTATACCATACGGATGCGACAAACGCCCTTTTTGAGTGCCTGTTTGACCATGTTCCCGATAAGCTAGCGAGCTGAAATTTTGTAGTTATAAGTACCTCTACCATTACTGTTAGTAATATAAATTTCAAGTTGATCGGTCGTTTCGTTCAAAAGTTACGAGGGGGGTCCCAAACACACCCTGTGTAGACACTATACATACATCACTGCACTGGCAAGTGCCCCGGGGCCCATCCACCCCCCCCCCCTCCAAGAAAGCAAGAAAGATGCGAGGGGCCGTTCGGCCCCGAAGCTAGAGAGAGAGAGAAAGAAAGAATGACGAATGTGTGTGAAGTAGGGGGCGCGAAGCCTCTAAAGTGCACACTCTCCCTTCACTCCCCCAGTGCAGTACCATACGAACGCGATGAGACCGGATTTCGGGATCAAATTACACAAGCATGCAGTTGAGCTAGAGTTTTGAAACTTGGTATCCAGCTTTCCTTTTACTATCACTTCTGGCATCCAAAGTTACAGACTGATAGGAGCTAAGATGCCGAAACGGTAGGGGTGTCAAATCCGGGTATAAAAGTGTCGTCTATAGATCTATATATCATATATATATATATATACATATATATATACACGACCCAAATCCCGGGAGCTTAGCTCTTCAAAACGGTAAACGCTTCGAAGTTGAAATTTTGTGGAGTCATAGTTCTTGATAGGGTGCGTGTAATAGGATATTTTTCGTTTCAAATAACCTTAAAGGGCCTAAAAACCCAACTTTTATTTAATTATTTTGAACACTACATCGTAACAAGCATACTATTGGAGTCCCAAAAAACATAGGTTCACGCCCCACCCGCCCAATGTGACCCCAGGGGGAGCCCCTCAAGTTGGGGCCAGTTGGGGTCACCTTGTAAACGCGCTTGTACTCCTTGAAATGCTAACAATATGATCCTCTCTGAAATTTGAAGTTTTGGGTAAAATTTAGCCTTGTGTTTCAGGTGAGTACATAATCTTTCTTGTCTCTGTATTCTGGTAATTTTTCTCCTAGTTTTGATATGCTTAAATAATAATTGATGAGAAAGATTATGAAATCTACTAAAACACAAGGACAGTTTCTATCCTAAATTTTATATTTGAGAGAGGATCATATTGTTAGCATTTCAAGGAGTACAAGCACGTTTACAAGGGGACCCCAAATGGGCCCCAACTTGAGGGGCTCCCCCTGGGCTCATATTGGGCGGGTGGGGCGTGTACCTATGTTTTTTGGGACTCCAATAGCATGCTTGTTACGATGGAGTGTTCTAAATAAATAAATAAAATTTGGGTTTTTAGGCCCTTTAATTAAGACCTAATTATGCCATAATTAAATATGCATTTCCCACCTATCTCCGAAATGGGTGGTCGGATAGACTTCTTTAAAAGCTCATTTGAACCAGAAAGGTCGATTTATGGGGGGTCCTTCCCCGAACAAAAAGTCGTATCTCGCACCCTTCTGGATTTATTCACATATTTTTGATTTTATGCATATCTTGAATATCTTGAAACTGGCTCATGCTAGAAACATGAAATTTAGCTCATCCGAAGCAAAAAGATCGATTTATGGGGGGTCGTTCCCCAAACAAAAATTCGTATCTCGCACCCTTCTGGGTTTATTCACGTATTTATGATTTTATGCATATCTTGAATATCTTGAAACTGGCTCATTATAAAAAAGGTCGGAACGATGCCGTGGTGCTGATCTCCTATTACGAATGGCGTTCAGCACATCACACACGAATGGCATCATCCACT
>CM035356.1:4251355-4268855 GCA_020137815.1 Hormiphora californensis
TTATTCTCATCATTATATTGACACTCCTCAATTGATACGTGACTGGAATTGCATTGTACATCGTCCAGAGTAATGCCATACGTGACATTAGTGGAGTTAAAGTAGCCATGTCTCCAGTGTTGTGCTGACTCGAATCCCATGGCCTTGCAGATGAGGTCTGCTGCAAAGAAATCGAAGCTATCATCACAGACAGTGCCATGCCTATACAACAGGAGACCTTCCACGCCGCTCTCGTTGAAGGAGTTTCCCTTTTTATCAACCAAGGAAAATTCACTGCCGGATAACTCTAAAAAGATGTATATCAAAAGATGTATATGTATAGATTTAGTGTACGAATGAGTTCAGGGCACCTGAATACAAATCTAACTGACCGCGATATTCACAGGTTAATACAACATCCTCGTTATGACTACAGTCATCAACAAACTCATAGCCACAGTCTTCAAAGGTTTCAGAGGTATCAGAGCAATCTTATGTTATCCAAAGTGATGGCACGTGACCGCTGCCACGAACTGATAACGCCCGGAGGACGTCCACTGCTGGGCACCATCGAAACCTATCTTCTGGCAGATCAGATCGGCTGCCCGGTCGTTAAAGTAGTCGTCACAGACAGTTCCATCATTATAGATGAGAATACCTGCCCTTCCGGCCTCCATAATTACATTTCCAAGCTCATCCACCAGAGTAAAATTTAGTGTGGAGGTAGAACCTGCAGAGTGGTATAAACAAGATTAGTTTAGTAGTAGGTTTGGGGCCACCTTTGTGCTTGGCAGCGCAGTGATGAGTGAGGAGTGGTACGATATTATATATGACTGACCTGGTATTGCTAGTAGAAACAAAACGAAAAGTAAAACCATTTTCACAAATGAAGTGAATTGACTGTCAGGTTTCACATCTCTCACCGTCCCGTGACAAATGCCTCGTGTTTTGGCCATCTTTTAACCAATCTTTTTATTTATTTTTTCTCTCTCACTTTCTCACACACACACACACTCTCTCTCTCTCTCTCTCTCTCTCTCTCTCTCTCTCTCTCTCTCTCTCTCTCTCTCTCTCTCTCTCTCTCTCTCTCTCTGATATCTCTCTCTCTCTCTCTGATATCTCTCTCTCTCTCTCTCTCTCTCTCTCTCTCTCTCTCTCTCTCTCTCTCTCTCGCTCTTTCTATCCCCCTCTCTCTCTCTCTCTTTCTATCCCCCTCTCTCTATCTCTCGTTCTATCCCCCTCTCTCTTTCTCTCTCTCTTCCCCCAGGCACAGCCATCTCCAGCAAACCTATCCGTGGATATGGAGTAGCGAGTACAATATCATCTCACCTTGGGCCAACGCTAACGAGGTCTCCAAACTTTACACTTACTAGCGCACCCATTGGGTGCGCCTCAAGTAAGGGCTTTTTGATAACCCACCCGGCGAAGCCGGGTGGTTCTTTTCGCCCTTTCAACGTCAAGTAACACGGTTGCCATGGCAACTGAATTGGTAACTATGGGGACTGGCCTGTTAAAAGTCATTCGAAATATTAAGAAACTTCCATTGGAAGTTCCAAAAGTGTGAACAGCAGCTTTACAGCTTTGGTCATATGAAGTGTTTTATGAAGGAGCACCGTCTCCTAACAACGCACTGAACGAACGACCACCACTTCGACGCGACATCTCCAAATTATAATATAGATCTAAAGGTAGTTGGGAACATGGTGGATGTTGGAATTCGGTTTATCAAAACGGGACTTTTATCTAGAGTTAAACATCTTCAAATTATTAATTTGTTTAACCAATTCCCTTTTTAGGAGCAGATGAGCTTAGCCCGACCTCCCAACTCTTTGTTCGTCACCCAAACTATTCTGACACCACAAAGTGCAGACCCTATTTTGGGGGTGTTTCGGTCTCCCAGCAACCTTAGAGAGGTATGGAATTTGAGATGTTTTCAATATCATACTATCGGATTCGCGGATAAATTCTCGAATCTGCTATTAGTTAGTTATCTGTTTGTTGTAACTTATTTGCACCATTCAGTAGAGCCTCGCCATTATTTGAAGGCTTCCAACAAGAAATCTTGTTAACCTCCATTCCCCCCCCCCCAACAGATGGCAGACAAGCTGACACCCTATCTGAGTCAATGGTTCCGAGAATTCACCCAGTACAAACTAAATATTGCCATCGTGGACTTTCAGGACAAGTCGCAGGTGGAAAATCTGATCAAACTGAATCTACCGGCACCAGAAAGTGCAGCAGTGTGTATCCAGAAGGTCACTACCATGTAGGAAGTTGTCAAGCCGCTCTACTTTAGGGGAGCGAACAAACTAGATAGAATCAAAATGGGGGATTTTTATAGAATGGGTTTATTCAAACTTTGAGTTCTTGAATTTGTCCAGATTTATTGATTTCAATTACATTCAAGGGGCTTCGAAGATATAATAGGAATGGTTTTGTGTTTATTTTATGTGTTGTCAGATCCTTATTCATTGTAGAAAAATTCACGCTATTGATAGACTTTTTAGAATTCATTATATGTAGATCAGATCACAAATAGTTCTATAAATATCTTGTTCGTTTTGTTGCACTTATTTTACTTTTGTTATGCTTACATTATGATTACTTTTCTTAAAACACCGCTGTAATTTATTCAAAAGACTACAAATTCCCATTCCCTAAGTTCTATAATTGTTAACCATATATCCCTCAGCTAAACTCCATTATGTTGGGTTTCGTTGCGGATACGGTGATAATGTTTACCACTCAACTCCTGTTTTTTCTCTTTGGCTACCTTTTCTTCATGCTCCAGCTTTTCAGCAACTATGAGGTATAAATTGTCATATATTTGTGATTTGTTATGTTCTAACCCTCCTTTACAGGTGTCACACTAATTAATTAGTGTGTAAGGTGCTCACATGTAGAAATACATTTGTTCATCACTCATCAGTGGCTTGAGGAGCCTGTAAAAGGGAAATCAAGCCTACTGCACGAGTTTTCATTATTTTTTCCCCGCCTGGGTGAATGCCGAAGGCATTCACCCAGATGCCTTTTGCAAAAAGGCATAGGGGGTTTAGAATTCGACAATTTTACAATTAAATACTAGTGAAGTGTCACGCTTTTCCTGTAACGTAACCTCCTGAGTTGCTGTTGGCAACTATCCAGTGCGGAATGCTGTCACTTACTGACTGAACACAACAGGAAGTTCGCGCGCATGTGCGCGGCGCGGCGCCTTTATGTTGCACTTGCAATTACAATTGTTCATAGATTTGTCATCGCGCCCTACGTCATTGTGCAATGAACATTGTTCTGCATTTGTGATCAGAACAGCGACTTATTATTACTAGGATATCACATAGCTCAGGCAACCCATCAGCTATACCGGCTCACGTATCATATCAGTGCTCAATTAGAAGCAGTTGTGGCAACTGGCACATGCCAGATCACATGGTTGGCTGGGAAATCAGGCGGTATGGCATTATACCGCAATTATTCTTGTTATATATTTACATTTGCGTGGGTGGGGCACGCGAAACAGAGTCTAGCTAGGCAATTTGTGATTTACCGGAATCCCAATTTACTGGGCAAAACCCATTCCCGGAGTATCCCGGTAAATCGGGGTCCAACTTGATTTGTTGTACTAGCCGTTCTCGTACACTTCAGCTCTCAGAAAGAAAGGCGCTGTACGTGCTTACGTTTATGTGTGTGTAAATCACAACCAGTGACATACATGGAATTTGTAAACTAATCATATAATTAATAGCTTTCTAAAAATTAATTGCTTACACTTTGTTAGATTTTGGTAGTGAAATTGATGTGACTAAATGTTTACACACCCAAGATTTGTGAAATGATTTAGCCTGGCTCGGAAAATTTGAAACTTTGCCCAGTACATGCCTACACTGTCAGAATCTGACTTGCTCAACCCCCTTCAAGAATGAATATAATTCAATTGTAACAGTCTTACTCTTTATCACACTTATCAAACTAGAAAAAAACAACGCTGGCCATGAAACCGTTTATCAATAACCAAATTTATAGTGAAAGCCTGGGACCCCAAAATTTTTCAAACCAAAACTAAATAAAAGTACTAGTGATGATATCGAGTTTTTTTATAGGTTTTGATCAGGTTTATAAATATCTCGACCAATAAAATATAATTCTTTACCCCCCCCCCCCTTCAGATCCACCAAAAAGGAGTCCAAGTTCTGTTTGCGGTGACCTTCACCATGTCTCTATCAATGTTTGAACTCATTATATTTGAGATAGTTGGTGTAATGGACCTCTCATCTCGACTATTTCACTGGAAGTTAAATCTCTACTTTGCTCTAATTCTCCTCATTGTCGTCCTGCCTATGTATATGAGTTATACACTGTTGAACAGTCTAAGGTTAGTACTATCTGTGTGTCAAGGGAAGAGGAAGAGCTGTCATGTGACGCGGTATTGTTTTCTACAATTCTTTAAAATGTGACTCGGTCAGATACTTTTTTATATCGTACAAGCTGATTAAAAATGAGCAGTCCAAAGAACAAGAATCAATAATTATTAGTAAGACCGCTTTGTTTATTTCGGTTGTTTATCTAGTCATGAACAATGAAGCTGTTGACTGTTTTGATGACTCACATCTCTATATGCAGGATATTAAAGCAAAAGAGGTTGACTGCTGCAATATGTTTTTTATCCTGGGTTGTTTACTTCTACTTTTTCTGGAAACTCGGAGACCCATTCCCAATTTTAAACCCAAAGCAGGGGATTTTCAGCATTGAACAGATGATCAGGTTAGGAGTCAATGTAGTTGTCCAACAGCATTTTCCATTGGCTTTGGAATTTGATTTTCAAACTCGGTTGTGGAGAGGGATAGCGGAGGGCGCGACGACACCACTCATTATATCTTGGCGCGCGTTGGCAGACTTCATAGGATAATGCGCGAGCTCCCTTTTACTTACTTCTGTAAACTTGCGCTGACAAGCGCTCCTGTAATTAACCTAATCTCACTTTTTCAGTCGAGTTGGGGTAATAGGAGTGACCCTAATGGCGATACTATCCGGTTTTGGTGCTGTTAACTGTCCCTATACGTACATGGATTACTTCGCTAGGATTGTTACCGCTACAGATGTTAATGTAAGATTTCAAAGTTAATCTTCCTTTTTATTGATATATTTTCCTGTCTGAGATAGTTTCAAATGTTACCACTATTTCCCGCTTTAGAATCTTGAGAAAAGGATGCTCCAAACACTTGAGATGATTGGAAACAAAAAGAGAAAACTTATTTTGGAGGAAAGGAAGACAGTGGCAACAGCTCCTGGACGTGAGTGTTCTTTTTTTATAAACTTTTTTGTACTTAATTGTAAGTTGGTCGTTAGTAGGCCGAGGGGATCTCCCCAACCTACAACCCTGTCTGTAATTGTAGACCCTCTCTAACAACAATATAATGTACTCTCTGCAGAGGAGGGTTGGTGGGCCAAGTTCACTTCATCGCTGCGTACCAATGAGACAGTAGCACAGTTGTGCGATGAAATCAGCTCCATGGAGGAACTGAGTCGACAGGTTTGGTTGTTTGTTTGTTTGTTTGTTTGTTTGTTTGTTTGTTTGTTTGTGTTTTTGTTTGTTTGTTTGTTTGTTAATGTTTGTTAATGTTTGTTAATTTGTTAATGTTTGTTTGTTAGTTTGTAATACTAAATCCCCTCCCTTCACAGCTGTATCTCGAGATTGTGGATATGAACTACATGAGAGAACGCCTAGCGATGAGCAAAACACTTTTGGGAAAATATTTCAACTTTACAGGCCACATTTTCACAGGTAAATGCTACCAAAACTGTGCCTCATTCGCTCGTTTGCCATTTCTTATTTGATAGAAGAAGACTATTTCTTTTAACAATTACAAATGTATTTCAGGATATCTGTTTCTTTTACAACAAATGTATTTCAGGTTATCTGGCCTACAAGATATTCATGTGCACGATCAACATTGTATTCGACAGGGTGGGTAAAAAGGATCCCATCTCTCGAGGCCTGGAGATCTCCGCTGATTGGCTGGGATTCAAATTTGACTCCCAATTCTGGTCACAACACCTCAGTTTTGTTATTGTTGGTGTGATCATCATCTGCTCGATCAGGGGGCTCCTGATCAACCTGATAAAATGGTTCTACGCCATTTCGAGCACCAAATCCAGCAACATTCTCGTCCTGTTCCTGGCCCAGATCATGGGAATGTATTTCGTGTCTTGTGTCCTACTAATGAGAATGAACCTGCCACCTGAGTACAGGGTCATAATTACAGAGGTCCTGGGTGATATTCATTTTAATTTCTATCACCGCTGGTTCGATGTTATATTTCTTGTTAGTGCTGTCATTACCATGGGTGTACTGTATGTGACACACCAGACTTCACCAGACAAATATCACAAGTGATATACTGATTGTGAAAAGAGAAACTGTGCATGGTTGAAGGTCTGTAATTGCCCCACCTGAATAACGTGATATGTGTACCTGATGAATGACAGTAGAGGCTAAAATAGTATATACAGAGTTTATTGTGTAGGGTTTTTAATTTAGAATTATATGTCAAGGACTTTTTTTGGGAGACAGTGTTTTTTAAATTTTTTTGGTATGAAATGTTGTCGCATGTTCCAATGATATGAGTAGCCTGGTGCAAGTTATTTAGATATTTACGTTGACTAGTGGGTGTTTTTGCATGAAGTGTTCTTGCTGTAGTAACTTATATTTGAATATTTCAATAGTGGGAAAATGTCCGGGTTTTATTCGTTAAAAAAAAGGGAAACACCTCGCCGTGCGAACTACAGTAGTAACTCGACAATACAGTGGACCATTGGCTCCATTGCAACCTATGTGAGATCGATCTCGGTCGCTGTGCGACCTCGATCTCACTCAGGCATCAATGTGGCCAAAGTGAACCATTGCTAACGGCACATATCGTCGGCCGTCGCCCCCTTCCCCTATTATGACTCGTTCTGTCAATTGCCGACAGATCTGTCAGATCATTGGCCTGACATCAACAGATTATAAACTAGCTGAGATTATTGCCATGCCCCTGTGAGAAGTAGAACGAGGTGTTTCCCTTTTTGTTGCAACTTAAAAACACAGAATCTTTCAAATTGAGAACTAATTCAAAAAATACAAATACTCCACATGTCCCAAAGAAACCTACACAGTACACATGCATTTTAAACCAAAAAAAAGGTTTTTATCAAGCACTTGATAAGGTCAACCAAGGGTTGTGAGATAAGTTAGACAAGTCACACGACCTATTATTTAACACATGGTTCGGCTCTCTAAAAAACGAAGCACCAGTCTATACAATCTCTCAATCTCCTGGACCTACGAGTACTAAATCATCTAAGTCTCTCTTCTCAGTCCCTCCCTATCTCTGTCTATCAATGGAATTGTCTGTGCGTTTCCTCATCATCATCAGATCACTGCAGTTTACAGTTTCAGGAAATCCTGGATCATGTTTCCGTATTCGGATTTGTGGAGTTTCTTGTTTCCGGTGGCAGCCGAGGCAGCGGGTGATCGGCCAACGTAACTGAAACAATGCGAGTGAGTTACAACCACAGATCTGTTTAAAATTTCATACTGAATACTCTATTCCGGTATAACTATATATTTGAGTAACAAGCAGGGATCCTATTTAGCAGGGTCAAGAATTTCCAATAAAACTTACGAGATTTTTCGCTCTCCCAGATGGTTCTGGACTCGTGGTTTCACAAAGGTCCATGCTCCTGCATTCTTGTGTTCCTCTTGAGCCCAGCACACCTGGAAATGAGCGACAAATGAGTAACAATATTCTTCAAATCTTGGTGATAATACTCGTCGCTGACAAGCCCATGAACATAAATCAATGTGTATGACTGATTAAAACTACCCAGATTTCAATAATAGTGTAACAAATCAGGATCTTTACCTCAGTGTTGGGTCCATATCGGGCTAGTTCCTCCTTTAGCAGCTGATGTGGGAAGGGGTGGAGCTGTTCCACTCTAGTAATGGCAATCTGGTCAGATAGTCCAGCCTTCTCCCTCTCCTGCAATGAGATAATAATGGTTAAAATCTAGTAGCAACTACTTGGTCGAGCAAGGGGTAATCGGTAAAAACCCAATTTGTCATGTTTACCATGGCAACCGCATCAAATCAAATGTTAACTATAGCCACTCCCACTACCACAAAAGCCACAATTGAATACAAAATCACCCTCACTCACATCAAGGAGATCGTAGTAGACCCGTCCAGTGCAGAGAACCAACTTTTTAGCGTTACTAGAATCTCCTGCCTCGGGGATTATTGGCTTGAAGCTGGTCCCAGTGGCCATTTCGCTGTAGTTGCTTCGGGCTTTGGGGTGTCGGAGCAGAGACTTGGGTGTGAAAACAATCAGGGGCTTCCTGAAAGGGAGGGGTGGGGTTGGGAACAACTGTGACTAGTTAGATATGTCTACCACAATGTTTGTCATGACTACAATATGACTGTTATAATGCCCTCTTCTGTGCAGACACAATATTTAGTTGGAGTAAGAGAGAGATGGGGCGGTCATAATGTACCTCATTTTCATGTACATCTGCCTTCTGAGGGCATGGAACATGTTAGCGGGTGTTGTCAGGTTCATGATCTGCCAGTTACAATCCCATAGTTGAGTATCCATTGACACACCCTGACATGGAATATGAGATGTGTTATAGTAGCCACCCTACATGGAGAGACGAATCAAAATTTAGATCTAGAGATATGTCTATGATACACTTGACGTACAAAACTCGTAAACTAAAACTCTTTAGTGTACCCCAAATATTACAGGTACATTGTACCCCTAGTGTACCTCATAAGTAGAGTCCTCATTGTCATCGCACATTTGGAGGAATCGCTCCATTCGGGCAGAGCTGTGTTCCGGTCCCATTCCTTCAAATCCGTGAGGTAGCAACATTGTGATACCAGATTGTCGGTACTGAAACAAGGGGTTTTTGTTAAGGGAGGGGTCAGGGGAGAGTTAGGGGAGGGTGGGGGTGGGGTAGCAACATTGTGATACCAGATTGTCGGTACTGAAACAAGGGGTTAGTTGTTAGGGGGGGGGGGGCAGTGGAGAGTTAGGGGAGGGTGGGGTAGCAACATTGTGATACCAGATTGTCGGTACTGAAACAGGAGTTGTAGTTAGTTGTTATACTCTAACCCGGGTCTAACCTCCTTTACATTTGTAATATAAAGGCGGGCGGAAGGTGAAAAGGGGGGGGAATAGTCGAGGAAAATCTTTTGTTAAAACTTTAGAAGGGGAACAGGGGGGGTTGGGGGGTTAGCACGAAAGGAGGGGGAAAGTCAATCAAATTATAGATCTGAAAAAGAGAAATTCCCCTAAAAAAGTAAGAGAAAAAGACGACGAGGGGCCCGAGAAAAACAAAAAACGGGGGCTTCCCAGAACAGACGGGGGGGATGGGGCGGAATAGTCAAAAAAGAACAAAAAATCAGGGGAGGGAGAGCGAGGAGAGGTTCCGGGAAAGTTTTGGGAGGGGGTGGTTTTTCCCATGATTCGGCGGAAGACGGGGCGGGAGAGAAAGGGGCGAAAGGAAAGGGGAGATGGGGAGGGGAGAGAGGGGGGGGAGAGAGGGAGGGAGAGAGGGGAGAAGGAGGGGAGGGGAGAAGAGGGGGGAGAGAGAGAGGAAAAGGGGGGAGAGGGGGGAGGAATGAACTGAGAAAATAAAAAGGGGCCCAAATACAAGGAATGAATCACCAATAAACACAAAGCACATGGGCCGGCCCCATGCGAAGAGATACAAAATACCCCCACAAGCTTGTAGGGCAAAGTGAGAATGTGGTTGGTGGGAGGGTGAAGAGGTGGGGAAGTGGGGTGAGAAGATGGAAGTGGCCCATACACAACATTCTATACCCCCCTCCGATCACGTATTTTTTAGTTTGGGTTGTGCTTTCAATTTTAAAAAAACTCAAAAGAGAGAGAGAGAGAGGAGAAAGGAGAGATAGAGAGAGGGAAAAAAGGGGAGAGAGAAAAAGAGGGGAGAAGAGAGAGAGAGAAAAGGGAGGGAGAGAGAGAGAGAGAGGAGGGGAGGAGAGAGAGAGAGTAGGAATTTTAAAGGGAAGAGGATGAAAAGGAAAATTTAAGTAGTTTTTAAGTTTTTAAATTTTTGGGCCCCAAAGAGGGGGTTGGATACTTTCGCCGCTCCCCTTTTTTTCCCAAAATTTTCCCCTTTTGGGCTCCTCCTCTGGCCTTTTTTTTTTGGCCAAGTTTCAGGGTATTTGGGGCCTTTCTTAGTCCCCTTCTTGGGTTTTGTTTAATTAAGTTTGGCACAGTGGGTTTTTTAACTATGCCCCCTTTCCGTTTAGTTATTTTCCCTGTGATCAAACCCCCTGTGCCCACTTGTATTTGTTTACGGAGCCAAGAAAGCGGTTTAGGCAGGTAGCTACTCGCTTCCCTTTCTTTCTCTAAACCTGCCGTTCCCTTCCTGGGCTCCACCCTAGCGTTAGACTTCTTTATGTTTCGATGTTATCTGACCATTGTTGGTATTACTATAGCGGCTGTGAGCAGTTTAAGGTAGGATTTGGGCACAGGGGGTTGTAATATCTATCTCCCTGTTCACTTTTAGCTCACTTTCTCATAGTAACGTCAACCCCCTGTGCCCACTTGTTTACTTTACGGGGCACAAGAGAGTGGTTTAGGCAGGTCGTCTCCTCTCCGCTCCTCTGTCCCTTGGGTACGGGTGCAGAACTCGGACCCTTTCTCTCCTAAGCCTGCTGTTCCCCTCTTGTGCCCCTCCCTAGATGTAGAGTTTTCATTTTGTGTGTCCCTATGTTTATTAAATATTTTTTGACCATTTTATGTACTCATTATGGCGGGGTAACATCCTATTTAATCGAGTTCATTATCATTTTGCTACCCTTATATCTCCCCGCCCTTCTGGGTTCCGTTGTTATCTTTATTCAGGTACCCCCTTTTTCCTTAGGTGTGACAATGCATCCGGAATTAGGGGATCTTACCTGTCCGAGGCGGGCTCACGCCCGCCGTCGGATAGTGCGTGTATTCGATTGAGAGAGAGAGAAAGAGGGATATGAAATATACCTCTCTGAACGTCCTGTCCACTCAGTCTAACGTGATATCCCTCCATTAGAAGAGAACCAAATGCCAGTGCCTCACCAAGGGCCCAGTCAGCCTCACCTGCATCAACCATCTTCCGTCGTAGCTGAATAAAAGGACAAGTTTTTGGACAAGTTTGACTAAAAGAAATTTATCAAACACAATTGGGGAAGCAAGAAAAAAACTCCTTTATTTTCGTTCAATTCAACGAATTAAAACATAATTCCTTACCTTGAGGACTCGTTTCAGACCATTGTGAATCTGAATGGGTGGATCCTCACTAAACTTTTCTGCAACCTTCTGCAGGACATCTTCAGATGCCCCGGTTGAGGGTGTAGGGAGGATGAGGGGGACCTTGTTTGCATCACACTACACAGAGAGGGGAGTGTTAGGAGAGGAGGATGAGGGGGACACACTACACAGGGAGGGGAGTGTTAGGAGGGGGTAGTGTTAGGAGGGGGTAGTGTTAGGAGGGGTGTTAGGAGGGGTGTAGGGAGGGGTGTTAGGAGATGTGTAGGGAGGGGTGTAGGGAGGGGTGTTAGGAGGGGTGTAGGGAGGGGTGTTAGGAGGAGTGTTAGGAAGGGGTGTAGGGAGGGGTGTAGGGAGGGGAGTTAGGAGGGGGTGTTAGGAGGGAGTGTTAGGAGGGGTGTAGGGAGGGAGTTAGGAGGAGTGTTAGGAGGGTGCTAGGAGTCGGTTTTGAGAGGAGAATGTGTGTGGTGCATGTGCTGTGAGATATTATATATGACACCTGTCGATATGGATGTCGATGTGATGTGAACTTTCGGTTGTGATGGGGTACCTCGAAAAAGTTGTCCCAAGGACTGTCCAACCAATCAGTCAGCTTCATCTTTGTTGTGGCGAGGCTCGCATTGTAAGCATCGTTGAGAATCTTGTCGAAGCTAGCCACCTCATCCTGTTGATTGGGATTGTTATAGAAAGGCTGTTTTTACCGGGACGAAAGGGTCAACCAAGTAATCAAAGTAAGTAACGTCCACCAACTGACAACTCACATTGCTTCACCCCCCACCAACTCTCATCGGGGGGGGGGGGCATGTTAATTTTGTTAACTTTGTTAATATTAACATCGAGAAAACAGGTGATTTATTAACAAAATTAACAAAAAGTTAACAAACGTTAACAAAGGCCATTTATGCCATCTAAATCCCCTTTAGCACGTATTTTTGGTATTTAACACTTGTTCTGCGAGCAAAGTTGTTCCTTCTGCACGATTTACATACCACTACTACCTCTACTACGGCTTTTCTACAGCGATTTGTTCCATTGTGTAAATTTTAATAAAAACTAGCCCAACTAAACCGCGATTGAAGTCAAATGACCCTAATCCACATTTTCCAAGCCTAAAAACTTCATAAGACTCATGAATTTACCTTAAAACGAAAAACAACCAAAAAAATATATTTTTCTAAAAAAACACAAGGATTTGTAGCGAAGCAAATTTTCAATCTTTGACAAAAAATTAATTTTGGAAAAATTGTATTTCTTTTTCCAACAGTAACGTTGTATATCATCCCATTAAGTCCAAAGAATCGATAACAAATGAAAAAATTACGTTAAAACATGATTTTATACGCTAAATTAAAATATTTGTAATTTTTGGATTTTTATCAATTTTGAGCCAAAAAACCTGTATGTCGAACTTTTGTTATCGGAAAAGGCCTTGTTTGGGTATATATTGTGTTAGGTAAGTCATTAAACTATAAAATCAAACCAGTTAAAGTCGTATTATCAACCAATAAGAACAGTCTTTTAGCATTTGTTAACTTTGTTAATTTTGTTAATTAACGTTAATTAACAAAATCGAAAAAAAGAGGTGATTTATTAACAATTAACATGTCCTCCCCCCCTCTCATCCTACTAACTCACATCAATATCCTGCTGTGTTACAACACTTTCATCCAGGAGCTGCTGACTGTATTTCTGCAGCACGGTACTCTTACTCTTGATCCTCTTATACATTAGGGGTTGTGTGAACGAGGGTTCGTCAGACTCGTTATGTCCGTTCCGTCGGTAACATACCAGGTCGACAACCACGTCCTTTTCTGTGGGGGGGGGGGTTAGTTTTGAGGAGAAATGGAAGAAGGATGGAGAATAATTAAAACTTTGTCAATCAACATTCAAAATAGATAGGCTAATAAACAACTGTTTTTCTTTCACTGACTCACCCCAATCAGTACGCCAGTTTGCAGCAATGTTGCACACATGCATGACTGCCTCCGGGTCATCAGCGTTCACGTGGAAAATGGGGGCATTCACCACCTTCGCCACGTCCGTGCAATAGGGAGAGGATCGGGAAAATCGGGGGTCTGTCGTGAATCCAACCTGGGTGAAGATTTGGTTACAAACTGAAAAGTCAAAGAGAGGTAGTGAAGGGGTTTAAAAAGAGAAAGGAACACAGTATTACCGGTGTTACAGTTGGTTGTTCAGTTACTAATTTAAAGTGCTGAAGTCGGTAGTCCTACCTGTACTCTGTTGCTCAGTTACTGATTTAGTGCGGCACCTACCTTGTTTTTCAGTTACTGATTTAGTACGGTACCTGGTTGTTCACGACAATATGGATCGTTCCCCCAGTTGAATAACTCGGCAGCTCACTGAGATGCATGGTCTCGTAGACTACTCCCTGGCCACTAAACGCAGCGTCTCCGTGCAACAAGATAGCCATTGTCTAAAGAGGGGGGGGGGGGTTGGTCGAAAATATATTTTCCCATTTGAAGCTCAGATTTTGCCACACTCGTTTGTGTTGGTGTCAAGTAGGAACCGACCGAAACAAGTAAACAACCAATCAGAACTCGTTATTTAGGTTACGTGACTGGTAATCAGCCAATCAGGGACCAGTATTTCATGATTCGGTCGGTTCCTGGTGTCAAGTACCTTTTCCCCTTTTTGTTCACCGTTGTAGAACTGATGAGCACGGACCTTGCCACACACTACAGGATTAACTGCCTCCAAGTGAGATGGGTTCGCAACCTGAGAGAGAGAGAGAGAGAGAGAGAGAGAGAGAGAGAGAGAGAGAGAAGAGAGAGAGAGAGAGAGAGAGAGAGAGAGAGAGAGAGAGAGAGAAAAGAGAGAGAGAAAGAGAGAGCGAGAGTTTTAGTGTATGTAGGAAGAGTAGTAGAGATAAGGGGGTGATTATCAAGAAAATATTGTTCTAAATTGCAACATACCACACTCAGCTCCACCTCTTTGTTTGTCAGGTGATTGATTCTCCTGTGGTACATGCCCAAATGATACTTCACGTCTCCTGAACCCTACAGGGAAGAATGGGGATATTTAGTTGTTGTCATCATACCGTTTCTGACGTCTGTACCGTGTACTGTCTGTCATGTGTTGTTTTGCCGAATAAAATGAGCTGCACATGTCAAGTGGTGTGTCGACTGTCGTGTGTGACTAACTAATCACACTATAATCACACTCCTAATATGTTTCCCCAAAAACTCCCTGTTATTTTGGCGGTTGTCTGTCCGTGGTCTGTCATGATCCGAACCTCGTCTTCCGGGCACATATCAGGATTGAATTGGTTGAAGATCTTCTCGAGTTCCTTTCTGCAGACGTTAGCGAGCACATTCAACCGTCCTCGATGAGGCATTCCAATCACAAAGCTGTCAACCCCTCTAGATGAGGCTATGTCAATTATCTGCTTCATAGCTGGAATCAGCACCTCACATCCTTCCAGTCCAAATCGTTTCTCGCTGGGCCACTTTTTAGCCAGGTATTCCTCAAATCGGGTGGATCGGACCAATCGAGCCAGTAGGATTCGTTTTTCTTCGGCTGACATGTTGTTAACATCCGGTTTTTCAACCCATTTCCTGATGTATTCACCTGCGAAAAATATGGTTATAATCCTGCAAACCCGGGGGTCAGGGGAAACACCAATGACGTAATATCTGATTCTGAAATCGAAAGACAATAGAGACGTCATACCCGTGACATCACGTCACCTTTCTGCAGAGGTGTAGCGCGCGAGGCCCACACACTCCGCGCGCGCGAGGTAGAGTTGCTATGCAATTAGAAAATCACCCTTCGCGCCTTCCATAAAAAACCACTCCGACAACAAGCTGGAACACAAATCACAAATTTAGCACAAGGTGGGCCCTTTTCCTGCAATTTCGTCTGGTAATTATTGATTACAGTTTAATTATCCTAAGACAACTTACGGGCAACTGGGTTATGAAGGTGCATGAATTCAGTACCAATGGATCCACAGTAAATCCTCTGAAAAAAAGAGAGAGGGAGATGTTAGTGTGATTTATAAAGCTTATCGCAATCGAAAGTTCCGATTTTTGGATCTTCTGCATGCCATAATTCTAGGTTTTTAATTTGTAATTCTAGGCTATATCATCATAATCTTGTTCTGTTAAACCCTAGAATGATCACTCATATCATATCGAATAATATCCCTCTATGTACTTGTAATAAGTGCACGATATTATCCGGCTTATATTTTCTAGTTTCTAGCATGTCAATATCATGGTATCAGTATTCAATCACTACACCGACAATCAAAAAACCAAACACCCTCCCCTACTACACAAAATGCACATTCTCCACATATTGGTCAGAAAAACACGGCAGCTGTTGAGGCTGTGGCACCACGGGTGGACTTAATTCGAATGGCCCATTTCCCTAAGAAAATACCTAAACTATTACCTCAAGTCGAGCGACAGTTTCCCTTAGCGTCAGCTCTTTCTCATCCCCTCCCAGATAGGTGTACTTTGGGAGTTGGAAATAACTGTCCATATCCGCTTTAGCTGAAATACACATGGAGTTAGTTTTAAAATGTTAGACGCTCTATTGTGCGTGTGAGAACTGTGTGTAGTGGAGAGAAAATGAGTGATGATAGAGGAAGATTGAGGAGGAAGGGGCGTGTGCTTCATACACGTAGCTTTAAAATATTAGAAATTGCTTTTTACTAGTAAATTTAAAATTACATATGTTCTATTCTTTTTGTTCATGTTTCCTTTATTCACACCCTTTATTCACACCATCATTCTTCCGACTTCACCCTTCTCCACTCTAGTACTGACTCTAGTACAAAATGTGTAGTTTGTGAATTGTGCACTGTGTGCACGTAAAACAATGTTACTGGTTACGAACTGTGCAGTGTGCAGTGTAGTGCTTCACATTATATGTGTGAGTGTGTGCAAAAAAGGGGAAATAATTGCATCTGTGTGAGCTATAGAGTTAAAAAACTGATAAATTCGGAATAAAAAATTAGATTTCTTATGAAATGAACTTCCAATATAGCTCTTCCATTCTCTCTCTGAAAAATATCCCTACCCTCTCCCTGCACACATGTCACATACAGTGCACACATACAGTGCACATAGAAAGGACTAATGTTGTGGGCACTGCCCACTACTACAGCTCCATAGAAACAACTATACCTGAGAGATATATAGATAGATAGAGAGAGAGGTAGAGAGAGAATGAAATCTGTGTACTTATAAACTCGTTTACTGTGTGTTCTAGCATATAATTATCTGCAAAACCAGTTACTGTACTTGCTTGTACATACAAGCAGTATAACACTGTTATGGTCAGATGTGTGTTGATGGGCGTGGAATGCAGGGCACTCTGCAGAAATTTGACACACACGCTTCCATACAGACTGACAAATTTACACTTTCACAGACACCGATGTACTTCAGTGTACGCACAAACATATAAAATACTTGTCATACTACACGAATGTAACCATCACGCACGCTGCGAGTCTTGTGAGACAAAAACATTTAAATGCTGTTTAGGTTGCGTTGTATTATGTAACCTTATTCAGGACAGAAGAGGGACAGAGAAATATGGAGATTTGGAAAGATCACGAAAAAGGAGGGGTAGAAAGAGGGACACTCACTTACTAAAACCGTGAGTCTCGGGATCTAAACCCTTCAGCCATGACGGAGTTGGTCCGTCATCTGCAACTATAGGACAGTTAGCTACGGAGGGATGGGAGAGAGCGGGGAGAGAGGGTGAGAGAGAGAGAGAGAGAGAGAAAAAAGAAGATAAAACAAGAAATAATATAATAAGATGGGAACATTCCAGAAGATTCGTCGACTAATATTAAACATTTTTCATGGGGTCTCATTGTATCACGTTATGATCATGTCATAACATGAAAATTCTAGAGAAATTAACTATTGCAATGTTTGTTTATTTATCCATGCTTTCTCTTGAGTTGGCAGTATCACCATTACGTCAAGAAGAGAGAGAGAGAGAGAGAGAGAGAGAGAGAGAGAGAGAGAGAGAGAGAGAGAGAGGAGAGAGAGAGAGAGAGAGAGAGCGAGAGAGAGAGGAGAGAGAGAGAGAGAGAGAGAGAGAGAGAGAGATAGAGAGAGTTAGAAGCATCATAGATATAGCTAGAAGAGGAAAGAGAAAGAGGAGAGACTATATAGATAGACTCTCTCGCTCTCTCTCTACTCTCATCTCTCTCTCTCTCAGCTCTC
>CM035356.1:4271355-4283855 GCA_020137815.1 Hormiphora californensis
ATAACTTCTTAGTAACCGCTGGAAGTTATGATGTTTTGAGATGACACCCTGGGATGTTTTAATTGTAGCACCTACACTCTCCCCTGCCATCTGTGGCTGGGCAATACCGCCTGGGCGAGAGAGAAAGGGTTGGAGTTGGTTGTAATATGTGAAGAGTGAAGGCTCAGCGTTATGCAAAGATATTAGACATACCAGAGAGCATTGTGATTGATTGATAGAATTTGGGGTTTTGGGAAGAAAGAGTTCATTGCATGTTTCAAGATTTGAAAGATCATATACAGCTGCACAGTCTAACCAGGCAATTTCAATGAACCGTACTGAGAAATCCGACCAGGGCAGTCTTCATAATTAATAATTATACCCTCAAAACAAGACAGCCGGTAATTTCTCAGTATGGGATCACTGAAATATGAACGTGTATGAATTGTGTACCCTGTGCACTGCTGTAGATGGGGTATAGTGGCATGTTAGGGACACTCTCATGAGCCTCCCCGGGTCCCGCACCTCCCTCCGTCCTAGCGAAGAAGATCTGCCAACTCTTGTGAACACTACTTGGGTCCGCCCTCCAACTTTCGTACATCTCCTCTACGTAGGAGGATGAGGAGCCGTTCAGGAAGGGCTCAGCTGATGCAGCCGAGCTGGATTTGTAGGCCACATGCCGGAGTTTTAGTTGCCGGAGCAGTTTGGTTCGTATAGAATACATAGCGTGTTGTTGTTGTTCTTTTTGTGGAGTTTATATCGGTCTACTATTCATCTACAAGGAGGAGCCCTGCTATAAAAGGAATATTGGTGTTAGTTTAAATTAAAACACGAAAACATAAGCCATGGTAGTCTGACAGAAAATAAAAGGAAGAAATAAAACAAACCGCCCGAGCACAAATATAATAGGCGTCCAGCGTGGGGTTATGATAACTGTCTCATCTTGATTTTCTTACAGTAATAAAAACTGGAGTCATGTACTGAATATTATGCGTCGACTGAATTTAAGGGACACATATATGTGACAACAATAAATGTTCCTGGTTCTCATTTTGTCCAACTGACTTTGGGAATATCGAAATGCTCAATTAAGCTATCTAAATGTTCGTTAAATTGTTCAACTCGTTCTTTGTGAGAAACTTGCGCTTTCTTCAGGATCTTGTCTCCTTCACGTTTCTCTTGAGCCTTTTTAAAGGCAATCTCAGCTTTCGTTTTCCGTGTTCCAGATGCGGGTGTATCGACAACCACCGTGTGTTTCTCTTCCTCGAGAGTTGCCTTTGCCGCTTCTTCCGTCATCCTTTTCTTTTTTTTCTTCTTGTTTACCTTACCATCTTTCACTCCTTTTAGTTTCAGTTTCCCTCCAGCAAATGAATCAGACATGGCTACAGGGAATTTTTTAATAAACTGTCGTCTGTCAGGAGTCAGGACTCAGGCCTCCGGCCTCGTCTCCCCGGCTGGCCTTCGCGGGGACTCCCCGCGAGGGCCAATGGGCCAGGATGATTGTTTAAGTTTCAGCACAAATATAATGATCAAAAGGCTAATTTAAAGCACATCTTGTTAACATTCTTAAATTCAGACGCTAGAGAACGGCCAGCGTTAAAATCTGGGTGTTTTGGGAGTGCTGACAAACGGTTTTTTAGGGTTAGGGCTAAAGTAGGGTTAGGGTTAGGGTTGGGGTTAGGCCTTGACATTCCCTACCAGATAAACTTTGAATCAGCCAAAACGGTTGAGTGATTTGGCGGTTAGAGCCATTTTAGTGAATCAACTTTTTCGGCAGCGCGCACCTGTAAACAGGCCTCCAAACACCCAGATCGTAAAGTCGGATTTTTTGAAACTGTCACCCCAAAATGACCGCGCATGTGAAATTTATCAATTTTGACGCGCACACCACACGTTAACATGTGATGTGACGCGCAAAAACATTCCGCGCACGAAACGGGGGGTGACAACTTCAAAAAATCCGACTTTAAAGTCGGATTTTTTGAAACTGTCACCCCCCTTTTCGTGCGCGGAATGTTTTTGCGCGTCACATCACATGTTAACGTGTGGTGTGCGCGTCAAAATTGATAAATTTCACATGCGCGGTCATTTTGGGGTGACAACTTCAAAAAATCCGACTTTACTCCATTTTTTTTCAACTGTTCACCCCCCAAAGTCGTGCGCGGGATTGTTTTGCGCGTTTATCACATGTTAACGTATAGCGCGCGCCACAAAGTTTTTAAATTTCACTAAAATTTCGATTTTGGGTGAACAGTTGAAAAAAAAAGGACTTTAAGGGTACGCTAACCAAAAATTTTTTTCGAGTGCAGGGAAATCTCTCACCGTAGGGTTGTAGGCCATGCCAAGGAGACCTCAAATATGCAATTTGAGCTCTCAAGTCGAATTCATATTTTTGCTACAGCTGTTTAAAAAGTGTCCTGTAAATACGTTTTTGGCATCTCAAAAAAGTTTTTTTAAAGATAGGAGCATGAAAATTTGGGGATTTGAAGAGGACATAAAGGTGAATAACCAGAAAAATTTTTTTTGCAATCCGAGCTGATTTCCGGTCCTGAGATGGATTTCTTTTTTTTCACTTTAACGCCCTATTTGGCAAGGTTCCGAAAACATGTGAAAGCTGTAAATTGGTCAAAAGTTGCGTCTAACGATTCTCTATATGGCCATAAATTTTGGGCGCGTCCTTATTTGAGATAAGCTGTACAGATTTTTTTTTGTGAAAGCCGTCATTTCAGAAATGAATAAATTCCCTGTATCTCAAAAACGGCTGATCGTAGAGACCTGAGACTATGCTTAAACGATTCAGAAGGTCCGATTTTGGGGGGGTCTTCTGAGAGACATTTTGCTCCTACTTCAACCGTTTTTGCTGTAATTGCGAAAAACAAAAACCCATCTTCGCCATCGTGGATTTTTTGTGATTTTGTTTTTGGTCATTATAGGGACCCATATGGACCAAATAGTGAAGGAATTAGCTTGTTACACACTTTTCCATAGTTTCGGTCCTTTCTTAGCTAAAATTCCCTAATTTCAGGATATTGGAGTTTAGCTTTTGCCCTTTTCATAGAATTTGTTTTTCGCAATTACAGCAAAAACGGTTGAAGTAGGAGCAAAATGTCTCTCAGAAGACCCCCCCAAAATCGGACCTTCTGAATCGTTTAAGCATAGTCTCAGGTCTCTACGATCAGCCGTTTTTGAGATACAGGGAATTTATTCATTTCTGAAATGACGGCTTTCACAAAAAAAAATCTGTACAGCTTATCTCAAATAAGGACGCGCCCAAAATTTATGGCCATATAGAGAATCGTTAGACGCAACTTTTGACCAATTTACAGCTTTCACATATTTTCGGAACTTGGCCAAATATGGCGTTAAAGTCAAAAAAAAGAAATCCATCTCAGGACCGGAAATCAGCTCGGATTTCAAAAATTTTTTTTGTGGCTACTCACCTCTTTGTCCTCTTCAAATCAACAAATTTTTATGATCCTATCTTTACAAATGTATTTTTAAGATGCCAAAAACTTATTTTCAGTTCATTTTTCAAGCAGCTGTAGCAAAAATATGAATTCGACTTGAGAGCTCAAATTGCATATTTGAGGTCTCCTTGGCATGGCCTACAACCCTACGGTGAGAGATTTCCCTGCACTCGAAAAAAATTTTTGGTTAGCGTACCCTTAAAGTGTAAGCGAAACAACAACGAACTGGCTGCGCGTCCCGCAACGTTGCGCATGTGAATCTCTCCGGTGAGATCGTTATGCGCAACGAATGCGCGACGCGCAGCCAGTTCGTTGTTGTTTCGCTTTCACTTTAAAGTCCATTTTTATTCAACTGTTCACCCTCCAACTCATGCGCGTGCGATATTTTAATTTACGCTGCGCGCGCTACACGTTAACATGTGATAGACGCGCAAAACAATTCCGCGCATGACTTTGGGGGGTGAACAGTTGAAAAAAAAATGGACTTTAAAGTCGGATTTTTTGAAACTGTCACCCCCCTGAAATAACAAATTTGTCATATCTCCGGTTCCTGATAAGATAGAGACTTGAAATTTGGAGGTTCGGAAGAACTTAGCAAGATCTTTATAACCTCCAAATTTCAAGTCTCTATCTCATCAGGAACCGGACTTATGGTCATTTAAAGAAATTTGAAAACTCAGGGGGGTGACAGTTTCAAAAAATCCGACTTTAGAGAACAGAAAAAAAGTTTTCAAAAAGTTAAAAAAAAGTTCAAGGCAAAAATTTAAAATCGCGGCCGCGCGCGGCTCAGAATGTTTATTTGCAGTGAACTGAAAACATTTTTCGCGCGTTACAACTAAAAACTTGATTTACTTTTTTACGCCGCGCGCGTGAGCCAAATTTTTGCCAAAAAATGTTTTGCTGGGCCGCGTTGTCTTCGGAAAACGTTAAAATCTGGGTGCCTTTCATTGCTAACAATTCGTAGTTTTAGCGCGCGCGACGGGTTAGGGCTATCCGTTAGGGTCTGGTTAGGGTTTGGTTTGGGGTTATCGGTTAGGGCTATCGATTCTCTATCAGTTACCATTTAGTTTACTCAAATTGGCCATGTGGTTGCGTGGCTATAGCCGTTTGAAAAAAGTCGGTCTAAGTATACTCTTTTGGCAGCGCGCACCTGTAAACACGCTGCAAGGCACCCATATTATAATCGCCCCCGTTGTCTTCTTTTTGTTGTCTTGTTAAAACTTTTTTGCAAACTTCCCCTCTTTTTGACTATTTTGTAGCGTTTTGGTTGCTGTTTTATGGTATTTAAAGTCTCTATTGTTGATTGCCACCTGATATGGTGGCGTAGGCTGTAGGGATCTCTATTTTATTGCCGTTTTTGAAGTTTGAACTTAGGACACAGTAAATTTAACCGACTTTCTTTGGTAGTAGACCTGCTCAAAGGCACAGGATTCGATGTGATGAGTGAACCTACGTGGGGTGACACTCTTTGGGTAAGTATTCCGTTAAACCCTACCCAAATGGTCGGATTGTGTTCGATTCCTCTCTAAATTTCTTCCTCCAAAGGACCAATGGGACAAGATTCTGGATCACACGAAGGGTGGCCTGGAATTCACTGAGAAATGCCACGCTTTCACCCGAGACCGGATAAAACTGGAGGCAGAGTACGTCAAGAATCTCCGGAGATTGAAAAGAACTTACAAGCTGAAAAACGCGGAAGATGACTCTGCAAGGTAAGAGCCAATTGTCCCTATTTTCAGTGTGCCGCTAGGCTTATTTTATACACTTTCTGAAAAAAAAACTAATCCGTGTTTGTGTCTAGTGTGTCCCGACAAGCCCCGAGTATTAAGGCATCTGTTATGAGTCTTAGCAGTAGAAAGACCTCAAGTTCGGTTGACGATCAAAAGTAAAACGTGCTATAATCGTACCTGCTGGCTGTCAGCTAACCAATCCTGTTCAGCATTATTTCTTCTCCCAAATCTGAAATGTTCAACTTCTGATGGTTTTAATATTGACATTCTGTCCCCTCCCCCTCAGCTATTCTACTCTCAAGGCATTTACTGTGATTTTGGATCAAATTGATCTGATTGCCAGAGAGCATGAAATGATGTCCGAGAAGTTGTCTGAGAGAGTAGGTGATAAGCTGAAACAACTCCATAAAGATTGTACCAATACACGGAAAAATGTAAGCTTTTTACACAAGTCACGTGTCAAACTTTGTTTTGAGTATAACTTACAGTAGCTGATATCATAATATCTTCTGTAAAGGGTTTGGCAACATTTAACCACCAAATTACCCTCTAATCGTGTTTCAGCTTATGCAGTCAGCCAACCAGATGCAAACTGAGTACAAGGAATGGCAGAGCTCTCTCGAGAGGGTATGTTAATATTATTATAATATATCCCTAATCCCTTCCCAGGGCAGCTGCAGGGATATATATTCCTATCTTTTCTCTTTCTTTTCTCTTCTAAATTTTCTCCCTAAACATGCATTCCGTTCTGTCAACACGCGAGAGAACATGTTAAATATCTCTCTTTCTTTTCTTCTCTCCCAAATTCTATATATCTCTCTTAGTAAATATATCCGCACTCCAAATTCTATATCCCGCCTTTACCCGCCAAGATAATATATGCAGTTAAATCACTAATCATTCAAAGTTTAAATCGAGCCAGGACGGTTTGAGACAGTTTTAGGTTGGAAAGAACTGCTGAAGTGGGCGGGTGTGTGTACTAGTATTATTGGCACAAAGAGATTTGTGAAAACCTATCGTGAGAGAGAGAGAAAAGAGTAGGGAGGGAGAGAGAGAGAGGGAGAGAGGAGAGAGAAAAGAAAGGAGAGAGAAGATATAGAAAAGAGAGGATGATGTGTAAGAGGATGTGTGTAAAAAGAAAATACGGCTGGGATAGTGTGTCAAGATTGAGATGAAATAAAGACAGAAGTTGATCCACATAGTACCACCGCACTGTTACACACTCAGTGTACTTTTACACACACACACATCCGTATACTGCCAAAAACAAACATTACTTGAGATGAAAGTATGACCAAATCTGTGGTTCCCCCTACTAAATCTGATGGTACCCGACCCTGGTCCCCCTACTAAATCTAATGGTCCCGGTCCTACCAAATCACTGGAATGATGGTAGAAAGACAGTGTGAGAGAGAGAGACACCATCTGAGAGAGGATAATGTACTTGTCCTTTATGGTACCATATAACGTTGCATCACAACATAATAACATATAATATCAGTTCGTCTGTGTGTGGGCAAGTATAATAGTGTTGGGATTAGGGAAATTAACTCTCTTTCTTTCCTCTGCCTCTGTTCGCTATATTAACCTTTCTTCTTGTATCTCTCTCTCTTTCTCTCTCTCTCTCTCTCTCTCTCTCTCTCTCCCTCTCTCTCTATCTCTCTATCTCTATCTCTCTCTATCCACAGTCCATTGTACAGCATTACAGGACGACCTATAGTATGAGTCGTGACAGTGCCTGAATAACCTATGAATCTCCTAAGAACACACATGTGTCCATGTAGGAGCACTTGAATTGCAATTCTACTGCACATACTGTGTGACAAGAAAATGAACATGTGTGTGTAGTGTGTCAATTTGGTATTTCCCGGGTGGTGGGGGGGGGGGTGGCATGTTGTTAGTTGTGTACAGGGTGTCTCTCAACAAGCTGTTCCTTCCTTTAATTATCTCCCTGGACAGTACACGGTGTATTATAACAACTGGGTAACACACATGACGTGTAATAAGGTAGGGTGGCTACTTTTGGGAACCTTTTGTTGAAGAATGTTACACTGTGTAACATCTGTGTGTACACACAGAAGAGCTCTCCCTCTGCATCCCTCTGTTTGTCCCTTTATAGCCCCTCATGGGGTTGAGTTATGGTATGTGTTTTAGTACCCAATAGGTAGTACCCATAAATACCACCATACAAATCTCCCGTTCCCCCAGTGGCACAGAAATACAAATCCCCCAATCTGGTTTAGACCGGCAGAATTGTAAAACCGGCAGTGAACCAAAACGCTTTCCCCCAAAATTTTCCAATTGAATGATTCCGGAATGCCACTTACAACTTTATGTAAGCGGTGACACCTTATAAATTGAGTTTTTAGGGCTAAAAACGCACAATCAAAAAACCGGCAGAAACCGGCAGAATATCGGGTAAATATTGGCAATATTTTCGATTTTTCCGGCAGAAACCGGCAGAATTAGGAAATCGGTATTTTGGCATTTCCGGCAGAATTGAAAGCTTGTGCCACTGGGCCCGTTCCCAAGTCCTAACATTATCCATGTACTGTTTGGCAGTTGTATGTGCATCTCCCTCTATCTATCTCCCTCTTCTCTCCTAACATTATCCATGTACTGTTTGAACATTTGTATGTGTATCTTCCTATTTCTATCTCCCTCTTCTCTCCTAACATTATACATGTACTGTTTGGCAGTTGTATGTGCATACCGATAGGAGGGAAGCCATGTAACGTCTAATGCAATCAATCGGCCTGACACATACTGTGTGTATGTGTACGTCTGTGTGTCGTGATGGGAACCTCACACATCGTCAAGGGTGTGAGTGGAAATAAGTCTGTATTGATAAATAATAATGGGACATAATATCCGTCCATAGGCCGGTTTGGGCATTTTTGACCCTCGGGCTCGGACCCGGGACCCCCCTCTGGGCTCTGGCCTTGATTTGGACGGAGATTTGGTTTGGATCTAAGTCGATGTGTGTAAAATGAGGAGTTGAGACCACATTGCGAAGAATCCAGGGAGATCGCTGATCAATAATGCATGTATTGTAGTTTTACATGCGGAGAGAGGAGTTGGCCTTTAGACAATAGCTGCTGTATAAGAGAGGGAGGGAGAGGAGGGAGAGGGAAGATAGAGAGGAGAGAGGGGGGGGGTTGAGAGGGAGGGTGAGAGGAGTGTACGTTGGTAAGGGGGTGTAAATTGTCTGGGATAATGCTGAAGTAGAGAGAGAGAGAGAGTTGGTTTGTTCGGGTTCCTACAGCTAGTTGTGCTGTTGCACCTCCCCAAATGCAATAGTATGAACAATACAAACAGCTAGCTGCTAGTGACGATCAAGATGGATGTTCTATGTTTTTTTGGATCATCCCCGTGCTAATGTATGTTCTACTATATGTTGTAAAAGAATAGGCCCCGGGTGCTTGCTAGCGCTATGATGTTTTATGTAGAAGTAGAATTAAAACTTGTACTGTTCATACTGGTTCAACGAACGAATAGTTCAATGTAGCACCTGGTTATTAATTTCCCCGTGACACAGCTGTATCTGGCTAGTGCCTATCAGTGTGTGTGTGAACTGTGATGTGTGTGTAAAATGATATTCGATACTACTAGAAGGACGAGGATATTTTCTTCCTCTCTCTCTACTCTGTGTAGCACACCTGCATAGAAATCCCTGTCGGTCTCTGATGTCCCTCTCCATGGATAGCGTTTCATTTATCATTAAATGATAAAAATTTTTACGTTACTAGAAAGTAAAGTTAACCTCCTTAGTCCTTTCTAAATTCTAACTTTGGCTTCTGAGAACCACTCCCCTCTCATTTCTCTTCCTCAATCCTGTCTCTTATTTCTCCACTCCCCCACCCCTCCCCCAGTCCCCGTCACACTTGACAGATTTACGATTTTACGATTTACGAAACTAAACCTCTAATAAAATCCCCTCCTCGTGTTTATCAGATATATCTACTGCACCTACTGAACCCCATTACTACTCTTTCAGTTGCAGCAAAAATACGAGAAATCCGCAAAAGATGCTGATGTAGCTTCCCAGGCATTCACCAGAGTCAATGATGATATGAACGCAACAAAGGCACAAGTGGAAAAGGTAAGAAAACTGTTACTTTTTGGTTTTTTCAATTTTTTTACTTTATTTCCTTTTATCAGGTTCTTTTTAATCGTTTTTTTCCCTCCCATGCTCTAAAATTACACACCTTGTTGTTTCGTGAAATTTCCCGGGCAAGGTAAATTTGTTGCTAGATGCCTTTCTTTTTTCTCTTCTTTTTCTCTCTTCTTCTAAGAACAGATAGAATGTGGAAAAGGGTTGGCAGTGTTCAACATCTGTTACCAAAACTATCATCTCACATCTTTCTCTCTCTCTCTCTCTCTCTCTCTCTCTCTCTCTCTCTCTCTCTCTCTCTCTCTCTCTCTCTCTCTCTCTCTATCTCTCTCTCTCTCTCTCTCTCTCTCTCTCTATCTCTCTCTCCATCTACAGGATGGGGCTCGTTGATTTGCTGCACACGCAACACATTCACATTTCCTGAATATACTCACACTGTGCTGTGTGGTGTTATACATTGCGCTGTTTTCCACGGTGCACCCATCATGACCATCACAAAAAGTGAAAAGAAGATAAAGAGGGATAGAGAAAGATAAAAGATTGACCTCTCGACCACTGTTTCAATTCTGTTCCACATGACGTTATTAAGAGTCGACTGACAGATTGTCAAGTCTAGAGATTCTGACAGATTAGATCTGAGAGAGAGGGGGAGAGAGAGAGAGAGAGAGAGAGACTGGGTAGCTAAATTGCACTCACTAACCAAATCGTTCTACACTCATATCTCCTCTCAGTACACACGACACACTGCCCTGCAGAGACATATAAAACATGAAGCCTAAAAGAGCAGGAAGAGAAAAGAAGTTAGAAAGAGAGAGAAGATAGAAAGAGAGATAGAAAGAGAGAGGTAGAGATAGAAAGACAGACTATTAGAATACTTACTACGGAGCTGTATGCACTATGCACCGCTAATTGCTTACCGGTAGTGTGTACTGCAGACACAACAGCAGTAGACCAAGGTATGCTCGTTTTTGCTGGCCACGAGAGTGTCAGTGGCACACCCCTGACATGTTCATACTCTCTCCCTACCTTTTTACAATTCCATTGGGGAGGGAGTTCTATAAATAGAAAGGGAGTTGTTCTCTCTCCCCAGTCGCTAACCCCTCCTCCCTTTACCCCTAGTATCCTAATTCCTAGTCTCTACTCTCTAACCCCTCCTCCTTCTCCCCAGTCCCGGTTACACATGGTACACAAGCAAGATCTGATGGAGCGATGTAAGGGAGAGTACATAATCCAGGTTGAAACGACTAACAACAATCAACACGATTATTATCGACAGTAAGTGAAATACATATCTCTGATATTTTATCACTAAATTTGAGTATTGAAATTAATTTGTTATGTGCGTAATATGCACACTTCAAACTACGTAAATACAGAAACCATATCCTGGACATTTTATTTGGGAACTATTTATGCAGTAAATATATTTCTGTCACCTCCAAGATAGCTAAATGGTCAGAGAGGGGGAACACCCACTAAGTCGTGACGTCACACCAGTCACATATATTTCCTGAACTGTGAAATTATATATATCCTGATTCCTTACTGTATAGTACATGTGTCAGAGACAGGGTGGTCGATAAATTATGAGGCCACCCTGTATGTATTCCTACATAGCTCTAGTTGTTACTCTTGACGGTGGTGATGTCATTGGATTAGTAAACACACACCGCCCTACTTGTCATGATAATGATGTCATCTTTTTTAACAGATCACTTTTCAAAAGTGTCAAATCAGAGTTTCGCGATATCATCCCCATATCATCCAAAATCAATTACCACAATCAGATTTTGATATTTCAAAACTTAGTCCCAATAACGTCATAACTATCTCTCTTATCCGATTTAGGTACAGTCCAAAATCATCACCCTTTCGGAAATTTCGTTATTTCCTTTTAGATAAATTACATCTAGTCTGTTACATTCAGCATTCCTCTATTCCCAGTTATTAAGTCCCACCATCTCCCCAGGCGTTTCCCGGAAGTACTAAACCAGATGCAGCATTGTGAGGAGGGTCGGGTGGAGCAGATCGGACACTTGCTAACAGAGTCCTGCCAGCTGCATGCAGACATTATCCCCCATATCACAGAGAGCCTGACAAACATGGTCTCCTCTTGCAATAATATTAATCCTGTTGAGGTATGTATGGGATAGAGGTTAGGTTAGGGGGCAGTAGGGTGGTGATAGATGGGTGGGGTAGTCTGCTTTTAGGTAGGGTGGGAAGTACATTGTCCTGTACCAGTTTGAAGAAATCAGTCTAAGTATATGCACATATTTTTAGATTTCTGGTCGTTGAAATAACCCTTCTGCCTTTTGATTTACAATCCGTCAGGCTAGGAAGTCATATTCTCTCTCTGTCTCTGTTTCTTTCGCTGTTTTCTCTCTCTCTCTCTCTCTCTCTCTCTCTCTCTCTCTCTCTCTCTCTCTCTCTCTCTCTCTCTCTTTCTCTCTCTCTCTCTCTCCACGCCCTTTCTTCTGCTTTCTGCCTATATCTTTCTTCTCTCTTTCTCTAGAAGCTGTCTCTCTGTCTCTCTCCTTCTCTCTCTCTTGCGGACGCCTGCGAGTGTATGTGCGTGTGCGTTTTTCTCTAAATCTGACCATTAGTAACTACAGGTGCATTGTCTTTCCATTACATCTTCCCTGCTTACTCTTTCTCATTCTCTAGAGGCTATATCCATCATATATCCTATCTGGGTATCTGGGTCTATATCTGGTATCTAGTCAACACATACTCAATGTATCAATACTATCACTCTCTGAAACACCCTCTCAATGATCTCAATTCTTAAACAACAGCCTCCCTGTTTTTATTGCCAAGGATTAAATAAGAAGGACATCTGTTGTCTACTATGTCAGTATATGACATTCCCCTTTTACCACCCTTTAACCATCTCTAAGCATAATCCTCTCTCTTTAGGACAGTGCATTGCTCATGGAGGAGAGAACGAATAACCCATATCCATCGGATCACCAATTCATCGAGTACGGCTGTAAACCTCAACCAACATCCAGCTTCGGCCAGCACAATCAGAGTATTCGAAAGAAGCGAGAAAAAAAGAAGACCAAGGTGAGAATGCAAGCTCGTTTTCTGAAGTTTGGACAAGTTCACCAGGGAGCGCGTGTTGGGGTCTACATGATCTCAGCGCGCGCTTCTTGTGAATTGGCAAGTGTTAGCATTTCTACTGCGCGTACATTCATGCTGGTTAATATG